>CM075284.1:2407500-3007500 GCA_037678475.1 x Bolboschoenoplectus mariqueter
GATCATAAATAGAAAGTATGTTGAAATAACAAAAAAAGAAGAGAAGAGAAAATTAATTATATAATTGGTTGCAGCAACTGATCCGAAATAGTTCTTACGCATGGTTACATATTTTTTACTTTTTTGTGGTCATAATTTTTATTTTTCATTTCTTGTCCATCTTTACTTATTTGAAAATTTAAAAAATAGGCTATTTTTGGATGATGATAAACGGTCATATATTCAGCCTCTTTTATAAGCAAACCATAAACCCTCTTTTCTTCTCTAAATCTTTTTTCTAACCAAACCCTAAAACCTCATTATGGCACAAGCCATGATTTCATCTTCTCAAGACCAGATCACCAAACCCATCATTACATCTCTTATTGCTTCTTATTCTCCTTGCACGAGCAGCATCAATCTCCTACCCAACCCTGACAAGAAAACACTCTTGCTTGGTGTCCGTAAAACCATCATCCATGCAAGCCGGAATCCGCCACCTGATGGCCAGTACGACTTCAAAGTTGATTGGGTGGAAAAGAAGAAGACCAGGGTCTTGTATGTTATCCTGCGCCCGGGTCTCCGCGAATTCCTCCAAGCTGCCAAGAAGGCATCTTTCGAGATAGTCCCTTTCACTATGTGGCCTAGAAGCCTCATGTCTGATATACTTGACTGGATCGACCCGTCCGGACTTATAATTTCCCATTGGATGATGCGATCTTCCCATTCCGACATGCTTAAAGGGAGGTTGCTTGATCGGACTGTGATGGTAGACCACAAACCAAAGGTATGTTCCAAAGGCTTGTAGGAAAGTTAATATATCTGACTATAACCAGACCTGATATTTCATATGCTGTGAGTTACGTTAGTCAGTTCATGCATAAGCCTATGGAGGGACATTTAGAAATTGTGAATCAAATTTTAAGATATCTAAAGTCTGCTCCAGGAAGAGGAATACTCATGCAAAAACATGGTCATCTCAATATAGTTGGGTATACTGATGCTGACTGGGCTGGATGTCCTTATGGTAGAAAGTCCACCACAGGTTTCTGTATGTTTGTAGGTGGAAATGCAGTAACTTGGCGAAGCAAAAAGCAGGCCGTGGTAGCTAAGTCGAGTGCTGAAGCTGAATACAGAGCCATGTCCGCTGCAACCAGTGAGATAATTTGGCTGAGAACATTGTTACAAGAATTGGGATATCGTGTGGGTGACAAACCATCTGTCCTTTTCTGTGATAGCCAAGCTGCAATGCACATAGCATCTAATCCAGTGTTTCACGAAAGGACGAAGCACATTGAGGTAGATTGTCACTTCGTGAGAGAGAAAGTATTGAATAAAACCATTCAAACTGGATACATTCGAAGTGCAAACCAAATTGCTGATATCTTTACAAAGCCGTTGGGAAAAAGACAATTTGAAGAATTAAAAGGCAAGTTGACCTCAGATGAGTTATATGGATCAACTTGAGGGGGCATGTCAAAATAAGATCTGCGCACTGTATCAAATACAGGCTGTATCCGTATCAAGAGAATTGGCTGGATTTAGAATGTGATTAGGAGAAATAATATCTCTAGAATAGGTTACCTTATTTTAGAATATTGTAAAGATACTATATCATGTTTTATTTTCCTTCCTATTTTTCTTTGCTTCTGCTAATTGACAGACCTGTATATATAGGCTGCGCTATTGCTTCTCAAGTTGTATCAAACATTTCTGTGTTCAATAAAATCTGGGAGGGAGGGAGTTTTTGGGAGTTTGGTGTTATTTAGATTTCAGTTAATTTGTTACATGGTATCAGAGCAAGGTTCGGAGTTCTAATCGCTGATGGCCATGCCGAAGGTGGTTTAGAAACTCTGTTCTTGGTCTTATCGTGTCTCTCCCTCCACTAATCATTTTTTTTTACAAAATGAGTGAAGAAAGATCAAACAAGTCTTTGGTTAATTTTCTGTTAAATGGCGACAATTATCTCACGTGGGCACGGGCCATGAAGGTGGCGCTTGGAGGACAAAAGAAAATCCAGCACATCAAGGGCAGATCCGTGACAGAAGAAGAATTGCCAACAGAGGCAACGTCAGCCGACAAACTCAAGGCACAAGCAACAAAAAAGAAGGAAGATGAAGAATGGGAAGCAAACGATCTCCAAGTGATGTCTCAGATCCTAAATTCCATTGAACCAAAGTTATACGGTATATTTGCCTATGCTAATACTTCTAAAGAATTATGGGATACTATTTATGACATGTACGGAGATGCTAACAATTCATCTCGCATTTTTGAGATACAACAAACTATTTCCTCTCTTAAGCAAGGACAGGACCAATCATTCTTAGAACACTTCGGTGTGTTTAAGCAAAATTGGGAAGAACTGCGCCAATACAGGCCTACGGCAACTACCATAGCCGAATACATCACACGTGAACAGCAGGACCAAATTTTCTATCTGCTTGCGAGTCTCACTGCAGACTATGAAGAAGTTAAGAGGGATATTCTGATGCGCTCAGAACTGCCTTCTCTCAACGCAGTTTGTGCTATCATCCAGCGGGAAGAAACCCGTAAACGAGTGATGGGATCAAAGGTAAACACATCATCTCCAACTCTAGAAAATTTTGCTCATTTTTCAAGTGCTAAAACTCAGGACAGGAACCAAGTATACAGAGGAAAGGATAAGAGAAAGTTTTACTGTGATCACTGCAACAAGAATGGTCACACCAAGGATAGATGCTGGGTGTTGCATCCGAATCTGAAGCCAAACCGCAACAAGAGTGGCGAGGCACACCAAGTTGTTGCTACTGGAAGTGAAGGTGTACACAAAGCGCTGGAACAACTAACAAAGCAAATGGATTTTTTGATGAAGAGGTGCGTACCAGATGGAGAAACAGGGACTGCTAGTAAAGGAGAGTCCAACCCAGCAACTACTGCCTTTGCTGGTAAGATTCTTGCGCTGTCTGCCAATGTTACTGATAATTCAGTTCATTCAAAAATTGTGGTAGATTCCGGAGCAACAGATAATATGTTTAGTTCCAGTAAATTGTTGACAAAATTCCAACCAAATACTGATTACTCACATGTCACTGTTGCAAATGGTGGGATAATTCATGCAAAAGGGTCAGGAATTGCTCGAATTTTTTCAAAAGACATTAATGTTACTGTCGTGCCAGATTTGAAAGCTAATTTGTTGTCTATTAGCAAATGTACTAATCAATTGGGTTGCAATGTTATTTTTACACCCCAGAGAGTAGTCTTTCAGGACAGAAGTTCAGGGAAGACGATTGGTGAAGGCAGTCTGAAAGATGGATTGTATGTGCTGGAATCAAATCAAATGGCACTGTCCACTCAAGATACTTCTAATTCTGAGTTATGGCACAAGAGATTAGGCCATCCGTCAACTCTAGTTTTGAAAAATTTAAATTTGCCTCTTGCTCATGACTTTAATAATTGTGAACCTTGTCAATTTGCCAAGATGCATAGATTACCGTTTCCTGAACATTCTGATAAATCTAATGATATATTTGATCTTGTTCATTCTGACGTGTGGGGAAATGCTCCAGTAACTTCTAAAGAGGGGTTTAAGTACTTTGTGACTTTCATTGATGACAAGTCTCGAGCAACCTGGTTATATCTACTCAAATCTAAAACTGAAGTATTCGAAAAATATCAATCTTTCTGTAAAATGGTTGAAACACAATTTGAAAAAAGGGTTAAAATTTTGAGAACAGACAATGGAACTGAATATGTGAATCATACGTTCCGGAATTTTTTACTAGAGAACGGAACACTGCATCAAACCTCGTGCGTAGGTACCCCTCAACAAAATGGAGTGTCAGAAAGAAAAAATCGACACTTACTTGAAGTTACGCGTGCGTTACTGTTCTCGGCGCACTTACCAAATCATTATTGGGCTGATGCCATTCTCACAGGTTGCTACTTGATTAATCGACTTCCTAGTCGTATTCTTGAGTTTCAAAGTCCAGTGGAAATTTTATACAATCGAAAATTTAATTTATCCCATCTACGCACGTTTGGATGTGTATGCTATGTACACACCCAAAAAGCTGGAAAACTGGATCATCATGCACAAAAATGTGTCTTTGTCGGCTATTCATCCTCTCAAAAAGGTTACAAATGTTATAACCCGCCATCTGGACGTATGTATGTCTCAAGAGATGTTCGGTTTGTTGAAGAGGAAATGTTTTATAAAACTGAAGTTCAAGAGAATATAATGGTTTACAAAGATTTTCAGGTTGCAGCACAGTCACCTAGTCTCCCAGTAAATGCTACATCGGATACCAGAGGAGACAACATGATTGATGATTGCAATCCGTCCAGTAGCAGAGACAGCAGTGAACATACCTCTGATGAATCAAGTGCTGATGCAAGCAGCACAGAAGAATCTCACATACAATCTGAATCCTCAGCTCTGGAAGGTGGTGAAATTCCGAATGATACACCTGCTGAAGATTCAGTGAGTCATGGAACTGAGCCAACAGTTGAAACCAGAGATGAAAGGCCACCACCTCGAAGAACAACCCGTGCAGCAAAGCTACCAGCAAAATTACAAGACTTCGAGATTTATCACGCAACATCATATCCAATTCAAGAAACTGTGAGGTATGACAAAGTTTCATCACAATTCTATACTTTTTTGACTCAAATCGATAAAGTATCTGAACCCAACAGTTTCGAGGAAGCCAAACAGGACCCTAATTGGATCAGTGCAATGAAAGAAGAGCTTAACGCACTGAACAGAAATCAAACCTGGGATTTAGTTAGACTACCAAACGGTAAAAGAACTGTTGGATGTCGTTGGATTTACAAGGTCAAGTATAAAAGTGATGGTACACTGGAACGTTATAAGGCTAGACTGGTAGCCAAAGGATACACTCAGACGTATGGACTAGATTATAGTGAAACTTTCGCACCGGTAGCCAAAATGAACACCATTCGTACCCTTCTGTCAATTGCTACTAATTGTGATTGGCCATTATTTCAAATGGATGTGCGAAACGCTTTTCTTCAAGGGGACCTCGAAGAAGAAGTGTACATGGATTTGCCTCCTGGGTTACCTAGGGAAAGTGGCCTGGTTTGTAAACTTAAGAAAGCAATTTATGGCTTAAAACAGTCACCGAGAGCCTGGTACGGTAAACTGAGTTCCACACTAGTTAAGGTTGGTTACAAAAAGTGTGTAGCAGATTCTTCACTGTTTGTTAAACAATCAGATAAAGGTATCATAGTTATTTTGATATATGTGGATGACTTAGTAATTACAGGTAGTGACCTAAGAGGCCTAGAAGAATTGAAACAACATCTAGGCCGTAAGTTTGATATTAAAGACTTGGGAAATCTGAAGTATTTCCTAGGCATTGAAATTGCTCGATCCAACAAAGGTTTGTTTCTATCTCAAAGAAAATATGTCTTGGAGTTGCTTAAAGAAACTGGTAAGCTAGCAGTAAAGCCAGCATACATCCCTATGGACATTAGTCAAAAGATTCTTGTTGATGATAAACAAATTGAAGATATTGGTATGTTCCAAAGGCTTGTAGGAAAGTTAATATATCTGACTATAACCAGACCTGATATTTCATATGCTGTGAGTTACGTTAGTCAGTTCATGCATAAGCCTATGGAGGGACATTTAGAAATTGTGAATCAAATTTTAAGATATCTAAAGTCTGCTCCAGGAAGAGGAATACTCATGCAAAAACATGGTCATCTCAATATAGTTGGGTATACTGATGCTGACTGGGCTGGATGTCCTTATGGTAGAAAGTCCACCACAGGTTTCTGTATGTTTGTAGGTGGAAATGCAGTAACTTGGCGAAGCAAAAAGCAGGCCGTGGTAGCTAAGTCGAGTGCTGAAGCTGAATACAGAGCCATGTCCGCTGCAACCAGTGAGATAATTTGGCTGAGAACATTGTTACAAGAATTGGGATATCGTGTGGGTGACAAACCATCTGTCCTTTTCTGTGATAGCCAAGCTGCAATGCACATAGCATCTAATCCAGTGTTTCACGAAAGGACGAAGCACATTGAGGTAGATTGTCACTTCGTGAGAGAGAAAGTATTGAATAAAACCATTCAAACTGGATACATTCGAAGTGCAAACCAAATTGCTGATATCTTTACAAAGCCGTTGGGAAAAAGACAATTTGAAGAATTAAAAGGCAAGTTGACCTCAGATGAGTTATATGGATCAACTTGAGGGGGCATGTCAAAATAAGATCTGCGCACTGTATCAAATACAGGCTGTATCCGTATCAAGAGAATTGGCTGGATTTAGAATGTGATTAGAAGAAATAATATCTCTAGAATAGGTTACCTTATTTTAGAATATTGTAAAGATACTATATCATGTTTTATTTTCCTTCCTATTTTTCTTTGCTTCTGCTAATTGACAGACCTGTATATATAGGCTGCGCTATTGCTTCTCAAGTTGTATCAAACATTTCTGTGTTCAATAAAATCTGGGAGGGAGGGAGTTTTTGGGAGTTTGGTGTTATTTAGATTTCAGTTAATTTGTTACATTTACTGTTGTCCTTCAAATTCAAAGTTATCTTCACCAGATAATAACCGAGATGATTGATCAGAAAAAGTTTCTTGACAGGGGCAATCAACTTGAGATTTTGCTCAAGGAGAGGAGGTGAAGATTTGAAATCCAAGCAGAGTTGAGCATAAGCAAAATATGTGACATTTGGGTTCAAATTTAAAGACTGTAATAAAGAAAGCTTATATGCTTCCATGCCAAACTCTTCACTATCCTTTGCACTGAGAGAGATTGTACCCAATCTTTTCAATTGAATTAGGTGCCAAAGATCATTGAAGTTCCTCTCCACCTCAAAAAATTTGACCAAATTCATGAGATCGGTGTCGGCGTGATCTCCGAGAAATGGTCTCACCGTAATTGCATTAGCCCACTGTTTGACATGCACCTTTGGGTCGTCATCAATGATCACACACCGGTCTAATTGCCTTCCTGTCGAAACTAAGTCCTTCATGAATAACCCCTTCCGGCGCTTGGTGCATGCATTTTGGTACAACCGGTGTGTTATCAACTTTCTTGTCGGGTCAAGTGCATCAATGATTGGGTTGGCGTATTCACTACATGCACTTGTGTAAATGACAACTTCAACAGAGGCATTTTTGGCAGCTCGGAGAAATTCGTCAAGGCCGGGCCGCTTGACCACGTAACATGCCCTTCTTTTCCCTTTTATTACCAGATGCACCACAAAGTCGAACCGATCATGTGGCTGGTCAATCGTAAAACTGATGAGGACCCGACAAAGGCCGAGAAAAAGTGTCCGTTTGGAAGATTGAGGGAGGAGTGTGTTTTTGTACATAGATTTCGGTATAAAGCGAGATAATGAGATATTGCTTTCGCGTCGAGCATGGTAATGACTCGGAATGGGTTTGTTCGGGGAAGAGAAAAATGTGCCAGTGCCAATTCCAGGAGGAGGAGGGGATGGAATGGATTTGCAACAAGTAAAAATATTGATCAGGGATTTGAGGAAGGAGAGAAGAAATGTGGTGGTAATGGTGATGGAGTAGATGGCAAATGTGGTGGCTAAGGAGGCAGCGAAGGCGAACAACGCGAAGAAGATATTGCCGATATCTTTCGCCATGTAGGATGTATTTTGTTGATGTCGTTTATCATCATCAGAAATCTGATCATGTTGTTTGAGCATTATGTTTCCAAGCTTTTCAATCATTGCTTTTTTTTTTTTCTTCTGTGTTAATTTTTTTTTGTTGCCATTATAAATTTTTCTGTGATGAAGGAAAGGAAAGGAATTCTCTCATCCAAGAGAAATGGGAGGTTAATATTTTATTTCCCTATTTTAGAATGGCAAGGTGGTGTAGTTGTGAAATTATAGCAGTGGGAAGAGTATCTTTCCCTTTTTTTTTTTATTTCCTTCTTCAATTTTTTGTTTTCTCTATATCACTTTGACTTGTAAACTCCTTTTTTTTTTGGTTTAATGAAATTTAGTATGTAAACCTACAACTTAAAAAAAATCAGCCAGAATTAATTAACATAACTTTTATATTAATATATAACTATCCCTTCTATTCTTTTTATTTGAGTGAATATTTGTGGAAATGAAAACAAGGCTTTTAGACGGTTGACTACTAAAAAAAAATTAATTATTAAACAGCTAAATTTGTTGAAAATTTTAATTTAATTTGCACCAAGATGGGCCCTAAACAAGACCATTAATTGAGCTGAAGAAGTCATTAAGCCTGAATTTGCTTAATTAATGATTATCTGTTTTTTTTTCTATTTTTAACACGTAATTATTCTTGAGAGGCTGTTTAACGGTCATTAAAATTTAAAACCCTTTTCTTTATGAAACCCAAAAACCTCTGTTTCTTTGTTCTCTCCTTGATCCGAAAAAGAATATTTCAAGGTTGGTAAAAAGAAATTGCAAACATGATTAGAGATCATAAATAGAAAGTATGTTGAAATAACAAAAAAAGAAGAGAAGAGAAAATTAATTATATAATTGGTTGCAGCAACTGATCCGAAATAGTTCTTACGCATGGTTACATATTTTTTACTTTTTTGTGGTCATAATTTTTATTTTTCATTTCTTGTCCATCTTTACTTATTTGAAAATTTAAAAAATAGGCTATTTTTGGATGATGATAAACGGTCATATATTCAGCCTCTTTTATAAGCAAACCATAAACCCTCTTTTCTTCTCTAAATCTTTTTTCTAACCAAACCCTAAAACCTCATTATGGCACAAGCCATGATTTCATCTTCTCAAGACCAGATCACCAAACCCATCATTACATCTCTTATTGCTTCTTATTCTCCTTGCACGAGCAGCATCAATCTCCTACCCAACCCTGACAAGAAAACACTCTTGCTTGGTGTCCGTAAAACCATCATCCATGCAAGCCGGAATCCGCCACCTGATGGCCAGTACGACTTCAAAGTTGATTGGGTGGAAAAGAAGAAGACCAGGGTCTTGTATGTTATCCTGCGCCCGGGTCTCCGCGAATTCCTCCAAGCTGCCAAGAAGGCATCTTTCGAGATAGTCCCTTTCACTATGTGGCCTAGAAGCCTCATGTCTGATATACTTGACTGGATCGACCCGTCCGGACTTATAATTTCCCATTGGATGATGCGATCTTCCCATTCCGACATGCTTAAAGGGAGGTTGCTTGATCGGACTGTGATGGTAGACCACAAACCAAAAATTTACGGCAAGCCATGGTCTAATGCAATTAAAGTGAGCCTGTTTTCAGGAAACGCTAATGACGTGGAGCTGTGGAGTTTACATAGCTTTTTTGAGGCCCAGAGAAATGCTACGGATCTACGCGATCTCATCCATGTTAGTTCAGGCGACCCTCCATTGCCGGGTCTTCCTCTCTCTGACACGACCCATAAAACACTGTTTCTGGACCTCGACGAAACACTAATTTACCATGTACGCTTACATGCAAAGCCACCAGATAGGTTTGACTTCACTACAAAAGATTGCTATGTTATAAAGCGACCTGGTGTTGATCGGTTGCTCCAAGCTGCGGTTGACTGCGCCTATGAGATTGTTATCTTCACTGCTGGGAGCAGAGAATATGCTTCCCCGATCATTGATGAGCTCGATCCTATGAGGCTTATCACACACCGGCTGTATAAAGATTCGTGCAAACAAGACTCACAAGGGAAGTCTGTTAAGGATCTGGCTTCGACGGGCAGGAGCCTCGGCAGGTGTGTCATCTTTGATGACAAAATTTATCGGGTGCTCCAGAGGGAGAATGTTGTCATAGTGAAGCCCTTTACGGGTGATAAGCAGGATTCTGAGATCGAGAGGTTGCTACTGTTTTTTCAGATCGAGAACAGCTATGAGGATCTCCGAGCTGCAGCGGGGCGGGTGAATGAATCATTTGTGTTGAATTAGTGATTAAGAGCTAGTTTGAAAAAAATGGTACATATTTCCAAATGTGCCAGGAATTAGTAAGGACAGCTTCATGTGATTTTAAGCTGTTGGTTTTTTTTTCTTCCTTTTTTTTTCTGATATGTAATATAAATTTAAGCTGTTATGTTGGATCTGTGGTGATTCTTTCTGAGAATGGAATGACATTTTTATTACCTGATAAACTTCTATTTGTTTTTTTTCCTAACTGCTTCAATTGATGCTGCCAATAGAATTTTTTTTGTAATTCGCTGAAATTTAAAACTTAGAAGAATACATACTGGTACTTACTGCTAAATAGAATCAGACAGCATCATGGAATGAATTCTGTTGAAGCCTGTGTAATTTTGTTTTATCGCTCATAAGATATACTTGCATGGCGTGATATATGTAATTTGAATTGCCTGCGATGCAAACGCACTATCCTCAACTTACTTACCCAAAAGGAACTTGGCAAGAATGCATGACAATTTTGTATCAGACTCATGCATGACTGGATGAGTCTATTTTGCTCCCATTATTCTAATCACGTAATATTGATTTCAGTCATAAATCTATTTCAATGTCATATAGGAAGAAATAAGTAACATAACTTACTATGTTACCCCCATTATTACAGCGAATATATGAAATAAGACGTAGTCAAAACTACTGGGATAACCTGAGTTTACTGAGATTGTTACTGCAGATAATGAATTATGATTCATGGTTATGTTTAGTTAAAATTGCATTATAGAGATGTGATTTTAACTTCAGAATTTTGGGTTAACCCAGCTGATACCATTCGATGCTAGTCTAAACAGTGATTATTATTTTGTACTACTTCTAGATAATTTGAATTAGATGTTTCTTAGTCTGATATTTGATAATTTCGCTTTGAATGAGGTCATGTACCAGCAATCCGGCACCATTCTGGCATGAATTTCTCTATCTCACCATATATATCAGTATTTTAATTCTTTCTTGAAGAAGTAATTTGAAGCTTGTTCCAAATTGATTACTTAATAAATACTTATCGAAGCTTCTTCGTAGAGTAAGAAATCACCAAGGATGAGTAGCAGTATTCCTGTCATGCTTCCAAAAACCTGGTTTTATCATTTAGACCGTTGTCAACTATATTACTATTATATTATAAGAAATGGTGTCCCTTCCAAAAGGCTCCAATCAGTTTCTAAGAAGGTTTCAAACAGGCCATGAAAGTGTTACTGTCAGCATATGAGTTTGCAACGTTAATGTTAAAGAGAAAAGAAAATGCATGGGCCGAGTCTAGGGAAAAACTGGGCCACAAGCCCGGATTTTTAATTACTACAAAACGTGACAATTTTTTTTATCAGATATTCAGATAGGATGGAAAGGTCCGAAATCGGTAAGCACCGGATCTGGTGGGTGGCTAAGCAACGGCATTGTCGTGCTATAGCTGCACGCGGTCTACAATACAATACAAGTAGAATAGGTGCATACATAGTTCATTCACATTTTCCCATTTTTCCATTTTTATATGTTATGTGAGTTGTTGATATTCAAGATAAGTTATGGGAGTTGAAATTTTTTTATTTTATTATATTCAAATATTGTACTGAAAATTTTTGTTAAAAAAAATACGTTAATAATTAATCGGTATGCGGTATAGAAAATAAAAAAAATTGTATTGAAATTTTTATCAATATCTTTTGATGATACTATCACTAAAATATCATTAGTAACTAAATTGATTTACTGAAGATGCATAATATATATATGTTTTTATAACTATCTATTTTAAATTGAAAGTAGAATTTCAGTATCCACAATCATAATGGAAAAAAATTCTCTTCCATTGGAAATGAAACAAACAACTAATATGATGTATAAACAATTTAATACCTATCTTTGTTGAAAATTATCTCATATTTTTTCATGAACTTTCCTTTATTAATAATCTAGAGTCCACTGTTCTACAAAATCATTTTTTTTGTTACAAACTACTCTTGTGTAAATTCTGAAAAAAAAATTATTTCATTATATCCAATAATTAAAAAAATAACAAAAGCTAGTATGCAAATTAAATAATAACCAAGCTAGTAGATACATTAATACATCTTACAAAATGTATAATAGAAAAAAAAAGTTGCAATATGTGTAAAAATTCACATTTTTCGGTACTGAATTTAAAATGTAGTCCACAGGGTAAACAGCTAGACCAGGTCTACATCAGGTTCTTTGTAAAAGACCAAGATGTGGTCAAGTCCCGTAATTAATCCGAAAGTGGAGGGTTATTTCCAGTATCAGTCGCGAAATCTCAAAACATGTAAAATCTCCCAAAACCAACCCCCACAGGCTACAACGAGAAGCTCACACACCTTCCCAACTCAAAAAAACCAAAAAAACCAGACTCGAGCGGGAGGCAAGCGAGAGAAGGAGAAAGAGTGTGAAGGAGAGAAGCGAATTCAAAAAAGAGAATCAACTAACCCTCGATCTGACGGTCGAAAATGGCCGAGCAGCAGCTCAGAGAGCTCGGCGAGAAGCTGCTGTCGCCTCCTTCCTCAAAGGATGAGCTTGTCGAGCTCCTCAAGGTAAAGAGTATCGGTTTCTCTTTTGCAGGTTGATTTTGCGGATCTCTTTTGTCAGATCGGTTCGGTGTCTGGTGGTTAGTGATTTTGGAGGGTTTCCGTTAGGTTTTTTGGTAGGTTTTGGTTATAATTTCCCGAAGTAGGGTTTCTGTCGCCATTGGGAAGTGTCGAGTTTGACTCGTTCAGGTGCAAATTACTGGTTTTTATCAGTTCTTTAGTTTGATTTAGAGTTTAAACCAGTGTTTTTCAGTGATAATTTGAAGGTTTCAAGTGGGAAATTTTGGTTTCTGTGAACTGGCAAAACAAAATTCGTGGAGTAGGAATTGTGTGTATAGTAATCCACAGTAAGCTGGTGCAGTGACATTGAGCATTGCTGTTAGATACTGGTTTGGTTAAACAGTTCTTTTTAGCTTCAGTGATTGTTTAGGAGAAATCCTTGACACTTAATTGATTACTTTGGGTAGTATTGGAGTTAATTTTAGGGTTTCTGGTTCTGCTTTTGGTCACAGGAATGTTCTATGGGATGCTTTTATGGTTAAAAATAATATATGTATATGATTGGTTCTCATTAAAATTAAAGTTCCAAATATGGAGCCAGTCAGCAAATATTTGGTGATTCTGAATTTTTTTGTACCATAGTGCAGTTTAGTAATCATCTGAAGGTAGCATTGATTTGTCGTAAGCAGTGTAAATTTGGCACACTTTTACTGTAGAGTTATTTTATTTAGCTCCTAAAGTCTTTGGCTGTGCAATATTTCCATTGCTGGCTGTGATTTTGTCACATTTATTGTCAGCGGTACCATAAGTGAGGCTCTTCTCTAGAACCACTTAACGTAGAGTTATTTTATTTAGCTCCTAGAGTCCTTGTCTGTGCAATGTTTCCGTTGCTGGATGTGATTTTGTCTCATTTATTGTCAGCGGTACTGTAAGTGAGTGGCTCTTCTCTAGAACCACTTAACGTAAATGAAAATATTAATAAATAGACAGATTCTAACAACTTAGTAGATCCATGAAGTGCTAAGCATCCTTAATATGTTCCCTGGAGAGGCTGATAAGTGTGCTGAACTTGTGCAGACAACTGCAAATGCTCTGTCCGAGATAGAGCAGTCACCTCGTCCCTCAGTGCTCGACTCCTTGAAAGCTTGTTTCGATGCATTTGCCAAGCAGGAACTGCTGAAGCATGAAGATAACGATGCGAAGGTTATTATTGCTACTTGCATCTGTGAGATCACACGAATCACTGCTCCAGAGGCACCTTATAGTGATGATGTTTTGAGGGTAACTTGATTTCATTTGTTTCCTTATTTTTTCTTCCTTTCCATGTAGAACCTCATATTAAGGGTTTTCCTTGAAAAGTGAAACATGTTTGTATTTTTCTTAGTGATTATTTGACTACTATAGAGTCACCTTTTGGTATTTATTTCGAAAGTACCAGTCTCATAGTATACTACAGTATATATGTGCAATCTATTTTTATCAAACATTTCCTTTCACCTCTTATGGCAGGATATGTTTGACCTCATTGTCAGCACTTTTGACGGTCTAAAGGATTCTAATAGTCCTACTTTTGCAAGGAGGGTTGCCATTCTAGAAACACTTGCTAGATACAGATCTTGTGTTGTGATGCTTGATCTTGATTGTAATGATCTCATAAATGAGATGTTTAAAAAATTCTTCAGTGTTGTCAGGTACAATTGTAGAACCTAATAACATATAATCCATTGTCTGATTGGTCTATTATTTTCACCGATGCCTGATTTCTAATGTTCTCCCTCCTTTTTTTCTGGTACAGTGATGATCACTCACAAAGTGTTGTAAGTGCAATGCAAACAATTATGGTTGTAATTATCGAAGAAAGTGAAGAATTACAAGAAAACCTTTTGCTTACAATTTTATCTGCTCTGGGCAGGAAAAAGCCTGTCAGTTCTTTTCCTCTCCATTTTTTTTATTACATTCAAGTTTTTATCTTCTTTATGTCAACCTTTTGTGATTGTGATTATGTTGTTTGGGCAATCTAGGGTTTTTCTTCGTCTGCAAGGAGGCTTGCCAAGAGTGTTATAGAGAATTGTGTGGAAAAGCTGGAATCACCCATTAAGCAATTTCTTGTCTCATCAATTTCTGGTGAAGGTGCATTCTTGAGCAATACGATCGACCATCATGAAGTCATATTTGATATGTACCAGTCAGGGCCCCAGATTCTCACAGGAATAGTTCCATTTATTACTGGAGAATTACTGGTAAAATAACCCCCCACCCTCTGCCCCTTGTGCTGCCTTCTTTTTCTTTTTTGTCCATCTTCCTGATTCTCGTTCAATTTTTCTACTGTTAAGACGTCGCTATTATAGTGCGTGGATCCTTATTATAGGATGTAAGTACTGTATAGTTAGGGCCAAGAAATACCTACGATGTGATAAATCATCTTTTTATTTATTATTTATCTGATGCCTCCTTATTATTTAACATACATCTGTTCTGTTTTTGGCCTTTATTTAGTTGGACTGCATCCCTTGGCCTCAGATGCTTGAATATTTAGATCTTTTGCTTTTCTGCAAGTTGAAAAGGCAATTTTTAACTGGATCTTTTTTGCAACATATAGACAGACAAGCTCGAAGTGCGTAGTAAAGCAGTCGAATTGATAGGGGAGCTAATATCTCTACCTGGGGTGCCAATCTTAGAATCATTTCAGTCCCTTTTCTCAGAGTTTTTGAAGCGGTTGACTGATCGAGTAGTTGATTTGCGTATTTCGGTGATTGAGCACCTGAAGAATTGTCTCATCTCGCAGCCTTCCCGGCCTGAAGCTTCTCAAATAATCGGTACCTTCTTTTACTTTCTCTTTTTAGTGTAATTGCATACAAGAAAGGGCAAGTAGGTCATTTCAACTCAATCTGGGGGGTGACGTGTGCCTCGTGAGGCGTACTTTCATCTATTCTAGTAAGTAAAAGAAGGTTTCTTTTATTTGGAAGAGTTTTACCCTTGTCCTTCTTTAAGGACGTGAGAATATATAACTTTGTGAATTGATTGGTATGTATCAATATGCAGAGGCGCTATGTGATAGGTTGCTAGACTTCGATGAAAATGTTCGAAAGAAGGTAGTTGCAGCAATTTGTGACGTGGCTTGCCATAAGTTTGATGAAATTCAAGCTGAGACTATCGAATTAGTTGCAAAGCGACTTCGTGATACATCGGTTTGTTCTAAAACTTATGTTTAATTTCAGGAATTGGATTTTTTTTTCTTTTGCAAAGAATTCTTTAGTGAGAGTTCATTGGCTGAACTGTAGATATCTGTCAAGACATACACCATGGAGAGACTATCTGACATATACCGACTTTACTGTGAGAAGAGCACTGACAATTCAAAAAATGGCAAGGAATTTGAATGGATACCAGGAAAGATATTGAAGTGTCTATATGACAAGGATTTTAGGTGGGAGATATATACATTCTTTTGTAGAAATAGATATTATGTGTTTTGGGAGGAACATATTAAAATTATTCTGCTCTCTTTTCTAAAATGTGTTCAGGCCAGAAACAGTGGAACTCATTATGATTGATTATTTCCCGAGTGAGTTCTCTATTAAGGACAGAGCAAAGCACTGGGTAAGATCTTTCTCCGGGTTTGATAAGATTGAGACAAAGGCCCTTGAGCAGATTCTACTCCAGAAGCAGCGGTATGCTTTTCACTAGAATTCCTTTAATGATGTTTTGTTCTGGGTTGCATATTTATATGGTGGATTTTAGTGTCATTGACATGTGATTTCAGGTTACAGCAGGAGGTGCATAAGTACCTTGCCCTTAGACAGACATCTCAGGTAATTGTCATCATTGTATTGTTAATGGCATTTCTACTCTCCCTTTCTCTTTCAGTTTTAAGAAAGTTGCAATCTGAGGTTTTTTCTTGGTAGAAAGTATCAATTATGTGGTGCATTATCATTTATCAATTATACTTTATTTTGTGAGTTATTACAGCAAATAATCGTTTTGTTTTGGGCTGTTAATTTATTAATTCTCGTAATGCAGGAAGAGGCACCTGATCTTCAGAAGAGAATAGCTGCATGCCTTAGGAGCATGTCCCGTTTATTTCATGATCATTCAAAGGCAGAAGAGAACTTAAATGCACTCAACCAATTAAAAGATGCCAATGTTTGGAAATTACTGAGCACCTTGCTTGATCCGGCCACACAATTCCAACAAGCATGTTCTGCTCGGGTAACTTTTCATTCTTATACTGTTAAGTATACTGCTTTTTTGTAGTGTTTTTTCCCTTATTGTTTGGTAATTCCTAATGATATTCATATTTGTTCGAAGGCTGAGTTGCTTAAGATTATTGATGAGAAGCTCCCCTTGCATGAATTCATGAGCATGCTGTCAGTTAGATGCTCTTATCTATTGATAAACAAGGAGCATGTGAAGGAGTTCCTTTCTGTTGCATCAGAAGAAAAATCTGCAGGGAATATTGACCTCCTTTCGGCGTGCATGAATCTCCTCACTGTAATAACTTCTACAATTTCTTGCAGATTAATCTTGAAGACTATAGATGTTGCTTGTTCAGACTCTTTGTTAATTTTATAACTCAATTTTGTAGGTGATTGCTTCTTTCTTTCCTATGCTCTTTGCTGGGTCAGAGGAATCACTTGTAAATCTTATAAAGGAAGACAACGAGATACTGAAAGAAGGTATTGCTCATGTTTTGGCCAAAGTTGGTGGGACCATCCGTGAGGAACTAGCTACGACATCAAGGTGCGGTACTTTTATTAGTTTTAGAGTTGACCAGACTAATTTTGCTTAACCTCTGAAAACTCTATTATGTTGTTTTTATCAGCAGCTCGATTGATTTAATACTAGAGAGGCTATGTCTTGAAGGAAGCCGAAAGCAGGCAAAGTACTCTGTTCATGCCCTGGCTGCTGTTACTAAGGATGATGGTCTCAAGTCTCTGTCTGTTCTTTACAAGGTTGTGGTCTTTGATATTTGTGTGAACAATATTTCACAACAATTCTCCTTTAACTGCAACATTATTCTTTAGTAACTGAGGTCCTCCCTTAATATAAATTGATGACATTACACGGTTTCTAAGCCAGTTCAGAGAAAATTAAAGAGAAGAGGATTGTTATTTGGTTAATGTCCATCTAATTTACTGGTACCTTTACTTCTTTTGCAGAGGATCGTGGATACATTAGAAGAGAAAGTTCACTTGCCATCTGCATTGCAATCTCTAGGATGTATTGCACAGATTGCCATGCCAATTTTTGAAACAAGAGAAGAAGAAATAGTAGGGTTCTTAAATAGCAAAATACTGGAAAATAGCAATGTGAGTCTTTCTGTTAAAATCATAAAATCAAGTTCTATTTTATTGGTAAATGATTTTGCTAGTGAATAATTCTTTTCCTTTCCGTGAACAGAAGGCTGATGAAGTCTCTCCTTCCAAGTCTGAATGGAGCGAAAGATCAGAACTTTGCTCTTTGAAGGTACTGTAATATTGTCACCTTCATTGCTGCCTCCATAGTAGTGTTAAATTGGGTAGTAATGCAAACCTTCATTCTTGCAGATTTATGGGTTAAAGACTTTGGTGAACAGTTTTTTGCCTTCTACGGATGCACATGCACGGAAAGGAATTGAAAAGCTTCTAGGACTTCTGAAAAACATCCTCTCGTATGGGGATGTTTCTCCGAATATGATTTCTAGGTAGCAAAAAGAGGCTTGTGTAACTTTTAGTCCACAGTCTGCATTCATTACATTGAGTTAACACTTTATAGTGTTAACAATGATCAGTGGAAAACCTCTTGGTATAAATATAAAAAGAATTTGTTTAGTACTACAGGTAGGAGTTGCAAATGCAAACTACATTTCAGGTAGAGAGATAATATATCCTGAGCAGTCTCTGTCAAGTCCTTGGAGAGAGAGACTTGCTGCTCTTCACTGATTTGTTTTTTTTTTTTACATAACTTCTGATTTTCTAATGATACAAAATGGTTGCAGTGCTAATGACAAGGCCCACATGAGGCTTGCTTCAGCAAAGGCTGTCCTTCGCTTATCAAGGCAGTGGGATGCACAAATACCAACAGATGTCTTCTACTTGACTCTGAGGATTTCCCAGGTAAATTTATAATGAACTGAACAAGTACACTTAACTCAACAATTTTCTTTTTCTTTTTGTGGACATTTATTGATTTTTTATTCAATATATATTTTTTCCATTGGTTTTAAAGGATGAGAATCCTCAATCAAGGAAGCTGTTTCTTGGGAAAGTGCATCAATACATAAAAGAAAGAGTATTGGACGCAAAATATGCTTGTTCTTTTCTGCTAAACATCTCCAAATACCATTCACCAGAATATGAAGAGGTCAGTATTCACAGTTCCATATTTAGTTTGGTTTATGCCTTTTGTTTAAATAACCGTCTTCTGCTTAAGTTGACTTTCTTTTCTGTTCTTTTCTTTGCCTTTTCGGTTTTATCAGTGTAAGCACAACCTACTTGAAGTGGTGCAAATATGCCAACAAGTCAAGATGCGCCAACTCTCAGTACAAGCTGACATGAACCTTCTTGTGGCTTACCCAGAGTACATCCTTGCTTATTTGGTACATGCACTTGCTCATGATCCTTTGTGCCCCAAATTTAAAGAGGGCACAGAAATTGATGCCTTTGGCCCCACTTATTGGTACGTCAATTGATCAAGCTACACTCTTGCATGATAAAGTCTGTCATTTTTTTGTTGTTTCCACCTTTTTAATAATTAATTAGTATGTTGGAACATGTACAGAAAAAAAGCTATCATCTTTGCTTTAGCTTTTCTCTGTTATTTCTGGAATTATTTTTTAAATGAATTTTCTGAAACTATTAGGCGGCTTTCATTGTTCCTCTCCGTGCTGTTAGTTGGAGATGAAAGTACACAAGGTGGCTCAGCTGCAAATAAAGAGAGCTATAATACAGTTGTCTCAATACTGCATAGTATAAAATCCTCTCAAGATCTAATTGATGCAGATAAGACACAGGTATGTTAGAACTCTTACATGTGGTATTATTTAGAATGCCTCGTGTGCAGGTACACAGAATCTCTGATGAAAGTGTGTCATCTTATGAGCTGATAAATATAATTTGTGCTGCTTTTTTCCAGAGTTTACATGCCATAAGCGACCTTGGCCTTCTCATTGTAAAAAAGTTGGTCTCTGATGAAACAGAAATTTCTCAAACACAAGTAGTTCCATTGCCTTCTCAGCTTTATACAACTCCTGAGAAAAGTGAACAGGAAAATGGCGTGGTAAGTAATTTTGTAACATTGCTAAAAGTAGACTATTAGCCCATGTTTCAAACATTAAAAAAATATATATAAAAACAATGCAGTAATGGCTGCTGGCATTGTGATATCCTAATTCCCTAATTAGTGGGAAAACTAAGTTGACATCTTTTCCTAATCATTCCTCCTTTTTGTTTGTCTTATTGCTTTTTTTGGGTCTTAAATAGGAGGAGCACACTTGGTCAGCTGGTGAGAGTGTTATGGCCCATTTTGAGGCTCTTAAAGTTGAAGAAGAGTTGGTATGCATTTTACAGTCCAAATGTATTCATAGTTTAAGCTTACAGAGCGTGATAGGTCATGTTGGACCAGGTTCAGGGGGGAGCCTGGCATGGCCTTGAGAATGAGACCATTGGGCTGGGGCAGTCTGGTCAGGCTGTTGGTATTGATAACTTGATAGAGTTGTTACCCTTGTTTCCCTCATGAGCAGTCAAATTGGCCTTGTTGTCCCCGGAAGCACACAGTTGAATATGGGTTCTATATTTATTATTGTTTTATCTTGAGCATGGGCTTTATTGGAAACAGAAACCTGGGCGTTTGTAAGTTGGGGTCATTTAGCTAGCAACTTGCGCTTCTTTAGGCAACCAAAGTTTGCCAGTGCAGCTGCAATTGGTAAAGTAGAGAAGGAAAAGCTAAGAAAGCAAACAAGAAAAAAAAAATAAAAAAAAATGAAAGAAACCTTCTCCATTCTCATCTTGCCTCTTTCCATATTATATGTATGTTATTGCAAATCTGAGACTGAAACCCATAAATGCACTCTTTTGAATTGAATATTGACCTTTTTGTGGTTAGACATTTTTGTCATTGAATCAATACTTCAGATTCTTTGAAATTGGTATAGGAATCGCATACCTCTTTTTCTATATAGATTTTAGAAAGATATGTGAGGTTTTGGTCTTATGAGATCTTTTTTCCCTCTAATATACAGATCGATGATGAATCCCTATTGCCGGTGACGGACAAGGATGGCAATGAGCTGCCCTTGGGAAAAATGCTGAAAATTATCAAAGCCCAGGGAGCAAAAAGAAAAAAAGAGGCCAAGAAGGAGGAAAAACCCAAGGATCCTTTTGAATTTGATGGCGAGGATGAAATATTAGGTGTCGTTAGAGAAATTAATTCAGATAACACAGAGGGGGGTCGAAAGAAAGAATCAGCCTCAAAAAAGAGGCAAATTGAGAAGGGAAGTGCCAGCTCAACCCCTAAAAAGAAAAGATCCGTGCCTGTGTACCAGTCCCCGCCAAAGAAAACTGAAGAAAAGAAATCCTTCAAAATTGAGAAAGATGTTTCTATGGGGGAAAACAAGAGTTCTGCGTCAACAAGTTTTGAAGGGAAAAATAGAAGTGTTGATGCCAAGAGCTCAAATGGTTCAGTGAATAAACGCAAGAGGGAAAGCTTCTTAGGTCTAGAAAAGGTAACATTTTATTTTTGTTTGTATTGTTGTTGGGTTAGTTTATGTATAAACTGACTTGATAGTTGATCATACTAGTTTAGCTTTTAATTTTTGCTTCTATGCCCTTCGTTTTTTTTATTTTCCTTCTGCTTCAATGCTGATAGTGCTCAACAAAGGGGGAGGAAGATGATCCTGAGAAATTGGTTGGTAAAAAAATAAAAGTTTGGTGGCCTCTTGATAAACAGTAAGTCTCTCTTTGGTATGCTTTTTTTTTTCATGTAAGAAACTATTTTACTAGCAAATTCAAACAGATAACTGATGCAACTGTCTTTTGTTTGTTTCTTTCATCAGATATTATAATGGTACTGTGGGTTCCTATGATGTAGACAAGAAAAAGTACACTGTAAGTCTCATGATCTTCATCTTTGTTTTTGTGGGGGGAATGAAAGGGATAAATTATGTATTCTGTAGGCTAATTGACTTAGATTGATAATACAGAATTGTAGACTTTCTTGCGAAAGGTCTGCCTGTCATAGTTGACATGAAAAGTTTTACCAGTTTTTGACAATCTTGCACTAATGTTGGTAGATCCTCTACGATGATGGAGATAAAGAGGTGCTTAACCTGGCTAAACAGAAATGGAAGCTCCTCAGCAGTGACTCACCAGCAAAGGTTAATTGACTCGAAGTCATCTTTTATATACTTTTCTGTCAGATTAAATAGCAAGCTGATCACCCAAAAACTTTTTCTAATCACGACTCGTTCAAACAACTGCAGAGACAAAAAACTGATCAGAAGGCAACTCCCAAGAAGTAAGGATTGACCTCTTTTCTTTAAGGCCCTTACTGAAGTATTTATTTCGATCATGGCTGGCCTAATTAATTACTAATTTGGTTACAGATCTCTTGAGAAGAAACAGGATGCTGCCAAGCAGACTGACCGCATACCGCAGAAGACCCCTGCTAAGAAGTATGTAATCTACAAGGGAAAATATATGATACCCTGCAATGGTCCTTAAAAAACGGGTGCTTCCAACTTTTTCCATATGGTCCACAACCCCATAGAATACCTAGATTCTAGGGGCATGAGTTAGGGCATAATGAGGGACACTATCAGAACCCATTTGCAAAACTCCAAATTTGATATTAGTTCTTATGGTCACTTTAATGCAGTTCTAACCATCCGATTTATTATTTTAGGTCTCCTCAATCCAAGAAAAAGGATTCTGGCAAACCAAAGAGTCGACCTAAGAAAGCACCTTCAGGAAGTGTTACGAAGGGTAGTGCCACAGATGATCCTGTAGATTATTCTGAAGCTAACGATGATGATGCAAATAATGGTAACATATTTTGCATTCTAATTGTAGTAAAGCTTGAGCAGCTATTTTGAAGTTTCTAATAACAATTTTTTTTCGTATTTTAGATGACAATAAGGTTGAAAAGGTAGAAGAGCCTAATGCTGTGTCCGAGGAGAATTCTGCGGATGGGGAGAATCAATCTGACGATGAAGATGAGCCTCTTGTAATTTTTCTAACATCTCATGCTCATCTTTTGAGAAATTAAAATAAATTACAGTATATCACTTAACATTAGTAAATTTGTCTGCTTATCGTTGCAGAGCACGTGGAAAGCAAATTTAACAAAGGTGAAATAAAGGCATTCGATGGTGGTGATTTCATTTGTACTCATGGCAGTGTAGGAATTAATCTAGGATAGAGATGTAGATTCTTTATTTTCTTTAGTCGACCTCCAGCTGGGCGCTGCTTGTGTGATATTTGTTTCATGTAGAAAACGTTGTTTTAAGTTAGGATAATTAGCATAACAACAGTCTCTTAGAGAAGTGGTTTAGTTGTGATTAAAGAGATTAGCCTTTTGTTGTTGTCGTTGTTGTAGCATAACTATTTTTATTTATTTTTGGGAGGGATACAGAATAATGTCATGTTAACTTTAAAGTTTACTTCATGCATGATGAATTGCTAAGTTGTCTATTTTGTTCCTCTATGATTGTAATTAACCCGTTATTGTTGTATGTTACTTCCTTCATTTCTCTTATACATGTCATGGTTGCTGTTGGATTAATCATATGTGCGTTAGATATAGAGTCCTTGCGATTCAATTCTGATGATGAAATTTTGGCATCTCTCCTACCCAAAAAATGATTTAGAAACAGTTTAGTGCAATTTATCAGTGGGATGCTATCAAGTGCAACTCTGCAAGAACACTTTCAAATTCCCTGTTCTTGTATGTTCTAAGTTTGCTAGGAAGTTGATTGGTGATGTTAATTGGATGATATTAAGATCTCTTCCTTTGCATATTCAGATCTAAAACATTGTTATGAGTATTGTTAAATAGACTAGAATATAGTAGTAATGAAGCAATGAACTCATATGGTCTCAAATCGAAAAATAAAGCAGAACGCCACACAAGTCCCATAAACAGATTTAGATAGTTATAAGAACTTTCCTACTATGTGAAACAGATTAGATTCATATTATGTGACTTTGAACAATTAGTTTCGAGTAAATTACATGAATGACCTCTAAAATATTACTCTTTTATCATTTTGGTCCTTAAAATTTGAAAATTATCAATTTAATCTTTAAAGTATTATTTAATTATCATTTTAATCCTTAAAATTTTAAAAATATTATTTTGGTCCTTCAAATTTTGTAATTTGTATCAAATTAGTCCTACATTCAATATCCATTGAAAAAAATAATAATTATACTTTGTAGAGTCTTTTTTTTAGTATTAAGACTAATTTAAACATGATTAACAAACAATATGAAAAGAAATAAAATTATTCCTCACATCAAATACTAATTAAATTAATACTAACATTGATGTTGCTACCATCATAAATTAATTGAAATAAAATTTACATATATTTTTTTCATAAATATAAACGTAGGACTAATTTAATATAAATTAAAAGCTTGATAGGTATAATTATCATTTTTTCATGATAGGTGTAATTATCATTTTTTTCAATGGATATTAAATGTAGAATCGATTTGGTATAAACTGAAAACTTGAAGGACTAAATTGATATTTTTAAAATTTTAAGGACTAAAATGGTGACTAAGTAATACTTTAAGGGTCAAAATGATAAAAAAGTGATATTTTAGGGACAATTTGTGTAATTTACTCATTAGTTTTTAAAGAACCATTGGCATTTCATCTTAATTCTTAACGCAAGAGAATCTAATAGATTTGTGGCATGATTCACAAACAAACACCTTGACTATACAACATAATTCCTTGCCTATCCTTAATAAATGGAATTATGTTGTATAATTAAATTAGTCTAGTTCTTTCTTGCATGTGTCGTTTATAAAAATATTATGATTATGTGGTGGTAAAAGAGAGGAGAAATTTGTTAGTATTATTTGCCCCTTCAGACTTGCTAATCCCTCACTAACTGCTGCCTTTTCTTTCTTTTCCTATTATTTTTCCTTTGATCCTTGCTTGAAATCATATTACTGTTTTATTATCTCGACTCTCGAGCAACTGTGATGCTTCACTTCACATGTCTAAAAGTTAAAAAAGTTAAAACTCTTTTGAAATCAAAATATGGAAGCTTAACATTACCTTTTCTAGCATTTCATTTCAGCTGTTATTTCAGACCAAATTGCAGGACCCTGCTTTTCCTGTCTGGATCGTCCGGTCTGAAACAAATTTCTGTGGGTCAGGCCGGCATGTTCGATTGAAATTAGACGGCTTAGACTTGAAAACTAGAGTATTGCAATCTAATTCTAGAATAATAGCAGATACTTACTTACTTTTCTCTGACAAACAGTAACTGTTTGTTATGACACCTGGCAGTAGTAACCGCCCGCACCAACACAGGGCTGTTATGACACCCTTGGTTCCTCCATTTCTTTCCTCATTCCATCTGTGGTTTGTCTTTGGCCTCAATTCCGCTGATGGCTAGAGTCATAGATCCCCTTGTAATAGGAAAGGTAATATGGGATGTGGTGGATGCATTCGTGCCGGTGATTGACATGTCCGTAGCTTATGGTGGAAAGGATATCATAACTGGATGTGATTTGAAAGCATCAATCATCGCCGATCCTCCAATCATCCAAATCTCTGGAAAGCACAATGAGTTATTTACACTTGCAAGTGTCAAAATCTCCATATTAGTTGAATTTTCCTTCTTTTGTTGTTTAATCATGCTAAATAAAGTAATTTAAAAAATATATATTATGCTAAACAAAGTATTTTTCCAATTTCCATCTAGGTCATGATAGATCCAGATTCACCAAGCCCTTGCAACTTCAACATGAGAGAATTTGTTCACTGGTAGGTCCATATATTGATATATTACACTAATTTTTTTTTTCAAAATTTCTTATTCCGACTAGTTTGCAATTGATTGAGCAGAAAAATGGGTATACATAATCGGATCATAGCTAATTACTGTTTTAAAATTGTAACTTCAGGATTGTTATTAATATTCCTGGAGGCGGCGGCGTGATAGAAGGTAAAACATAGCTCCCTACTTCACATATAACAGAATAAAACCCTAGATAGAATTAATTCTTTTGTAGTCCAAGATTTTTTAAAGCCACAAAAGAGTTAAACAGTATATAAAAAAATTGGAAAAGGCTGAACATTTGTGGCAACTACAAAAGAAATTAGCATTTGTGGCAACTATAAAAGAAATTAGCATTCTTTCACATTTTGGTATACAGATTATTGACCTACAAGAAACCAAGTACAGCAAAACTTTTTGTTGATACAGAACGAACAAATCTAACAGGAAAAACAAGCGAAGAAAAAATATAGTTTGTTAAAACACAGTGTATTTATCTGTTATCTGTGTTATTATATGTAGGAATGGAGGTGGTCCCATATCTGGCCCCGAAACCACAGGTAGGCATCCACCGGTTCGTCTTTGTTCTGTTCCAGCAGAAGGCCCCACTGCACAGCATCTGTGACCTTGACACTCGAGCCCACTTCAAAACCCGAGATTTCTCGAGGGTTCATGAGCTGGGTCCCCCTGTGGCAGCTGCCTTCTTCAATTGCCGAAGGGAGGCTCATGGCCACAACTTGAAAGTGAGACCCGTCAGCTGAGTTATATGCATATTGCTTTGGGTTGTTTTATTAGCATTCTGATTTGCATCTTCATCTATAATAGGTTTCTATTGTGTGTGCTTCTGTGAGCATGTGTGTGGTTTATTTAAGCTTGAGTGTCTTGTGTGTATGGACTGGACTTGCATCCTTACTTATCATCATTATAATGCATTTTGTGTCTGTTAGAGTTATGAGAATTTGGTTGTCTTATTTATCATTATTTTATGCATTGTTTATCTTGTGATTATTTGCTTCGTGACATAGTCTGTAGGAGTCATTCATTTTTCTCCAGAGATTAAATTTTTGTGAAGTCCAGAATCAAATTTGAAGCTCCCTATTTATGCAAAAGAAGGAGAGAAAATAAAATCGAACTCCTCATATATACTTAAAACAAAGAATAATATGCCAGTGAGGTTACGGCCTGAAGGTGGTAACATTAGTAAAATTCACAAGCACAGATATGTCAGAAACTGTTCTTGCCTTGCCAGTAGGTTTTTGCCAACTAATTTACGAAACTTTTTTTCATTCCTCAACTTTGTGGAGTAAGGATGAGAATGGTTAGGCTCCTCTCTAACTGCAAACAATTCATCGGATGCCCCAGCCCAATCTAAGCCGCCTATTTTAGGGCTGATCGACAGCTACCTGTTTTCAGCTGTTGCTAATTTTGTTTGTTAGCATCAAACCAAACCAATCTGGATTGTCCAACATCTGGCATTTGAGAGGAGGTCAAGCTCGACCTGGAGAGAGAATAATATAACAAACTGAACTGAACAAAAAGCAATAGATGGGATCTATGTTGCCACTTACCATTCATTCCAGTTCCTCTTCATGCCACAAAATCATCTTTCACTATCACAAAGCTACCCTATGTAGATAAACTAAAGCATCATATGCAAAAAGGCAATTTACCCCCCCCCCCCCCAAAAAAAAAAAAAAAAAAAGCCAGATCCTTTTCCCTTGTCAGATGCCAGCAGCATTAGGCTGGAAAACCAGCAGAGGTAAGCACACGGCGAAAGGTAAGGTTGATCCTGGATGAACCGGCCTTTGCACGCTTAGGCACTGAGTGATGCCAATCCCTTTGTGTGTACCCTCTCATCACTAGTAAAGAACCATGTTTCAGCAAAAACGAATGCTGATCTGGCGCAGCTGTCTTGAGCCTCTTTCTGGGGCTTTGCTCTGCAACTTTTGTACCTGGCTCATTAATGATTAAACTTCAGATTATGTGCAAAGTTTTGAACTTATGATATGTCATACTGTTTTTGAATTTGTACGAGTTACTTTTCAATTTATATACTAACATTACAAAACAAGTAAGTTAAATCTTGTAAAAATTTAGTTCTTATTATAACCTTCTGAAGCAACCATCTCTTTAGCTGGATTTGCTAATGTGTTATAACAATATCCAACAGTTTTAGCTCGTAAAAAGTAACAAACAACTGTTAAACTCCAGGGTAATATATATTGCACAATCGTGACTATTTAAGCTTTCTTACAAAGAATTTGTATTCCCAAAATGCCCTTGATTAGCATAATATGTACCTTCTGCTCTGGATGGTCTTCTCCTCAGCATAAACTCCCTTTCACAACCGAAAGTGATTGATGCTATCTCAGGAGTGGGTCCATATAGTGGCTCGTCATCAGAGTGCCATGACACATAGTCTGACCCATTTTTGTACCTATTCAGTACCAGGCTGTTAAAATAGCTACCTGGAAGCGCTGCATGCACCTAACAGCACACACACAGTTACATTCACGCAAAACAATCAGACAAATAGTTTAGAAGATACTGTACTAAAACCGTTTTATTTTATTAGATTGCATTACCAAAGGGTATATAGGTCAAGCAAAATTGGAACAAGCAGAATATTAATTCAAAACAATCCCAACAGCCACATGATTAATTAATTAGCACAATTGCCCAAATATTGAGGTCCAATTGTGCAAGTGATGTAAACTTAAGTTAAAATTGAAGCTAAAATAGAATTAACAAGATTGTCTTGAAATTGAATAGAGGTTTTAGTTCAGACAAAAACAATCACATGGCCATACCAACATTAATATGTCTTTAAGAGGAGGGAATTCATCCCATGAATGCGCGTACGGTTGATAACCACTGTATTTCAGATCTGGAAGCCCTTCACTGGCTATGTAGCACGTGTCTCTAGGCTACAAAAACCATTTCAAAAGAAGGGGGGGATGGAAATGTGATCTTCCTTTGATGTACAAAAAGGATCTAACAATTTGATAAAACCTTGTACAAAGCGATTAAGCGAACCTGGATGGAAGATTTTCCGAAGACGCGAATGGTAGGCCTGGTCCAGGGGATGTGCTTGTCGAGGTACTCATGCCATTCCCAGGCTTGATCCCTGGGTACGAACTTGGTGACGTGTATCACCTCGCTTCCATTTCCGAGATCGATCACCTGCTTCCCTTTGATCTCGCTTGAGTCGGAGGCATGGTTAGGTTTCTTCTCCGACGACTGGAGGAAGTTCCTCAGCGAGGAGGAATTCATGGCGATTTCGCCACCACCTCTTTTTCTCGACTGGGGCTAAACGCTAAAGCATGTGTGGGACCCACTGGCAGTCAGGGTTAGGATCCTCTCCAGTTCGCATAAGATCAGAACCGTCAATTTCAGGTTGGATCGAAATGTCAGCTCTTTGATCGGACTAACGAGAGCAGTCCGATTAGAAATAGACGGTCCAGATATGTCTGGAACCTATCTACTGAACAACCTCACAATTGGAACAGGCCCAAATTCCCCTGCATTTATTTATTTAGTAATAAAATAGATCTAATATGGTGATAATAAATTTCCTCTCTTTATAAAAAAATATAAATTTAAATTTTATAAAAAATATTTAAAAATAAATAAATATCAAAATTAACGTTTCTCATTCAAAAAAAAAAAAGAAGAAGAAAGAATATGAGCCTAATTGTACTAAAGTTCGTAAAAGAAAAGCCGATCAAGCTTTTTTTATTCGAAAAAGGAATGAATAGAAGTTTCAAAGTGGCAAAACGAAAATCTCTGTGCCATCGCATAAATTCCTTATAGTTGAGCCTCATCTCTCCTTCCTTTTTTTTTTGTCTTTTTGCCTTCTTTTTTCTTTACCAATGGAAGCAAACATTTGTTAGCTCAACAAAAAGTTTCCACCTTTGCGTCACATGGCATATTAAATATTTTTAAAAATATATATTTTAAAATTTAAATTAAAACTATATTAAATAATTAATAATATTTGAGATACAAATAAGAAGTGCGTATAAATAATGTAGTTATTACTCTTCTAAGTAAAATAGAGGAGATTTGTCATTTAAGTTCGCAAACAATAAAAAAGTAGACTAAGTCCTTTTGTTTCAAAAAAGAAAAATAAAAAAATTGAGAATCTTTTTTTTTAATTTAGTGGTAAAAATAATATTTTTTATATATAAAGTTGTAGATTTAAAATCTGAATGAAGAAAATTATTTATAAATATTTAAAATTTAGTGACTTTCATATCTATCATTATTTCAAAAAGAATTGTACAGCCAATTGAGTCAAAATTCTAAAGGTAGCGGAGTCAATTCTAATTTAATAGTGTTTTTTTAAATATAAGGGCTCCCGTTAATCCGACATTCATTTATTTTTAAATATTTTTTACGAAATTTAAATATATATTTTTTTATAAAGAGAAGAAATTTATCATCACTGTATTGGACGGTTATTAATTTATCGGCGATTAGATACCGGGCGAAGTATTATTATAAACAACACAGAAGGCTACATAATTTCAAGGAACACCAAATCTGAGCACTTAATTGGAGGGGCCTGTGGAACATGTTCCATGGACGCAATTTTCATCAGCGTCACAAGTGACAGGTCATTCTAATCTATTGACAAATATTGATGAGGCGCATAATAAATGCATCAATTTGGCGAATCTTCAACTCAAGTCATCTCCCTAACTAAACGAAATGGAGATGACCATTTTTCCGGATTCTTAATTTACACTTTGAAATTTCATAATGAAACTTTTGAATTGAGTTTAAATTTGTAACTTTTGGAACAAAATAAAATTGCTTTGATTACTAGATCAAAGAGTTGGTTCTTTATTATGTTGACTTTCAAGATAATTGATAGATAAAAATGTAATTAAGTTGCATAAAAGTATTCATACTTCACAAAAATTAATTGGATTTATTCCAAGTTATAAGAAATTAAACCAATAGTCGTATTCATTGAAGTGATTATAATAATGTTTGGTCCTGTGTCAAACTTCTCTTGTTGAAATATCACACAAAGTTTATCTATATTGTTGAGTAATTAATTAGTTATAATAATGTTTGGTCGTGTATGAAACTATCTCTAACACAATGAATCTTTTATTCATTTTTTAGCATTTTCAAAATTCAAAATTTTAAAATATTAGATTAAATATTAAAATATTTCCTCCATTAGTTAGTTTGCTCACCCCTCAAATAACAATATTGAAAATATTTTTTATTGTTGATGATAAACTTGTTAAATTTCCTTTTTTTGTTGAAATCTTTTCTATTTCTATTGAAACCCTTCTTATTGTATACTCAACAGTTAACGACTTCTAGAAAAATGGACAGTTCCATTACTTAACGAATGGAGAGATGTACGCGTAGAATTGCTACAATCCAACTGCTGGAATCCAGAGGTATATGCGAGTCAGAATCAGACGCATCGGACGTACTCATCTGCAATTATTCTCGTACAATCCTTGTTTAAAATTCTTCATCTCAATTTATGAGTCATGAGTCATGCATTTTAATTTCAAGCAATTAATTTAATTTGACATGTTTGTTTGTTTACATCAAATGTGTGTGTATATATATATATATTCTTTGAAGAACTCTCTTTCTTGTATTGGTGCAGTTTTTTTAATTAGATATATGTAGTAAAGTGAAAAGGAAAAAAGGAGAAAAATGAAATATTTTTTTTATTTGCCTACATCATAGACTTTGTCTGTCATTTTTTTTATGTTCATAAATCATACATAATGTCAATCGCTATCTATATACTATAATGTTATGAAGAAGTAACTCTACAAACTTAAATAAACTAATTACTACGCTAACAAAAAAAATTGATTATTGGCAAAGTGGTTTGCCAACAGTAATGACCGTTTAAAACGAACTCTAGAGTTAATACAGTGGTAATAAATCTCGCTCTTTTATGAAAAGATATACATTCGAATTTTACAAAAAAATATTTTAAAATAAATAAATATCGAGATTAATGTCTTTTTATATATATATATATATATATATATATATATATATAAAGACTAGCTCTCTTGATATGTCCAAATTTTTTGTATCACAACTAATATATACAAACTTTAGTTCCACACAACAAAAATATTAATCTTCAAAGACTTACTTTTAACATTTTTTTATTTTCTTTTAATACATGTAGTTATAATTCTCTATGACTAATTTCATGTCATCGTTGAACACGCCTTGATAATTGTAACTATACAAGTGTTAACATAACCAAAAGTATTAAAATAAATTAATTAAGTATTTACAAGAATAATATTTGTGTTGAAAGTAACTAGTTCAATTTAAAAAAAACATATTTATATGTTTATTTTCAAATGATAATATGTTAAAAGCAATCAACTTGCAAGAAAATATATATAAAATTATATCCAATCATCAGAAAACTATAATATAGGATTTATAGAACCCATTATTATAATGTAAACACATATATGTATATATAATTAAAAAAATCAAGAGTAATAACTTGCATAGGCTTTTAAAATGCGATTAAATATTAATTTTATGGAGTCTCCTTGTCTCGCTATAGTAAAAAAACAAAAAAGAAGAAGTGAGAAATCATGTTCAATTTTCTTTCTTTTTTTAAATAAAAACTCATATTAATTCAGCATTTATTTATTTTTAAATATTTTTTATATAAAATTTAATATACATTTTTCTGTAACGAGATAAGAAATATTACTATTATACTAAACTTACAATTATGAAAACATATTCATCTTATTAATATATTTTTCCGCAGTGTTACGTGTATATCTAAAAGGACTATATATTTTAAAAAAAAGATTAAAATAGTCAAAGCATGCATGGTTTTGAAAATTGGAATTGGAACCAAAATTAACATGTTGCCTCCGAAACCAAAATGTAAACTCGGTAACAAAAAAAAAACCAATTAGTTCTATTGGAAACTCGGATTATTTTTTTTTTCAAAATATTCTGTTTTGTGCTAACAAAAAAAAAATTGAGTTAAAAATTATGTAAAGACATAAGATTTCATTTTGATAAATCACTTATTTAATACAATCCAAAACATGAAAATGTAAAAGAAATAGATTTGATAGAACTAATTGTAAAATTTCAAAGATAAATAGAAATGAAATACTGCATATATAATTTAGAAACAATATCACATTACTTAGGTTGTGCCAATGTGGAAAAATACAAAAATAATTAAAAATACTAAAAGATACTTTGACAATATAAATTAAAAATTTCAATTTCCATTATTTGGAAGTAATTTGTTCAGGTAATATAAATAGGATTTATTATAAATTTAGGTAATTTTTTTCTCAATTAATTTGTGTTGATATTTTAAAACTAAACAAAAAATTGAAGACATAAAATAGATGGTCACTAAAGAAATTATAATCCAACTAAACAATTGAGGCATGCTAATTATTGAATGGAAAAAAAATATTATTTCAAATTCATTACTATTTGTATTGAGTTACCTATAAATTATATACAATTTTAAAACTATATAATTTTAAAATTTGTACATATTTCATGTATATAAAGAAGGATATGGTGTAACAAACGAATTTCCAAAAAGAACAATATAACTCTTCCTAAATACTTCTCTAAGTATATGTCTCTAGATAATTAAATGAACTATTATTATAATAATTATAAGTAATAGCTGGCCTAATCACCTTCTCTAAATATACGACCAAGAAATTTGCCTCTTTTCCTCATTTTTTAATCAACGAAACATTCTTCTTCCCGCTACCCCCAATCTCTCTCTCTCTCTCTCTCTCTCTCTCTTCTCGGATCATCAATCGCATCTACCTTTGATGAAGAATCGGTAGAAGAATCAAATCGGAAGACTCATCATCAGTCGCAAACAAGGAAGCAGGAAGAAGGAACGGCGTAAATCGGACATAAGGTGAGATTCTCTTCCGATTCAAGCGTTCTTTCGCGCAAAACCAAAACGCAGCCACGCCGTTTGGTAAATCGCCCGATAATGGGATCGGATCATGGGATTCCGATAGCTGTATTTTCCAAAGCATGGTAGTAACAATGGACTATTGCTTGCTATGGTATAAGATCCTAATTTTAAGTTAAGGTACTTCAGAAACGATGGAAAAGAGGGGGTAACGACCCCCTCGATAATTGGAGAAATTCGGTTATCATCACTTGCTTTTTTGCTTTTGTGGTGTAGTTTATATGCAATAGCAACAGAATTGTAGTAACTGCATCTGATTTGACTTTTTGTCTCTCTACATCAAGAGGCCAATTTTATCTTATGCTTAGGTTGTGTCCCATTCTCTGACTTGTGGTAACTGGTACCTGTATGAAAGGGGATCACTGTTTATTTAAAAAAAAAAATGAATATAGAGAGAGGAATTTAGATGGCTGCTATACTGGTAGCCACAAATTGGGCAGATAATATAGTGCTTGTGCTTAAGCTCTCAGAAGGATAATTGCAGTTGTTGTGTTTGAACGGGATGTTAGGAACAACTCTCTTATAAAACCAATTGCGAATAACCTGAAGGGTTTATAATGTAATAAAGTGATGGCACCATTAGCAAGAATACTGATGTAAAGAAGATTTTTTTTTACAAAGAGACTCACAGTTGGTCACACTTGCTTGCTCTAAAAGAAGTTGTACCTCAGTTTGAGACATCTTTTCATCGGATTACCTGACACCAAAGCACTTTCCAAAAGCGATTTGGTGGCACACTTTTGTTTAACTTCTAAGCCAAATAAGAGCTTATCTTTGATCTCACCTTGTGTCACCTCACAAGTTTCTGACTCTTATTGGACTTTCTGATTAGATTCGTCTTTTTTGCAACCATGATACATTTGGCGAAAGCAGATAGAATTTAACTATGTAGTAACTTTTTAATTATCACCTCTATCTGTCTTTGTTTCTTGTTGATGTAATAGAAAGCAATCAACTATTCTTTGTTCATATTTTAACCTATGTTTTTTTTAAAAAAAAAAAGAATTTGTGTGGTAAATTAATTTTATGAGACGAATTTTGACTATTATGTTAGTTTTCATCTTTAACTGTAAACTTAATCCTTGAGTACTTTGGTTGCAGGTTGAAGATTGCCCTCGGTGAATAAAATCTTGATAAGATGAGTGCGCGATATCATAGGCCTGATAGGATCTTTACTGGTGCATAATTCTAGTTTTAATAGAAACCAACTTGTATATCGCACTTCTATCAAATAACTGGAATTAAGCTGTCTATTTTCTCTTTAACATAATATAGGCAAATCAAGGAAGCTGAAGGATCTTATGCTCAAAAGTGATAATAGAACCTGTGCTGATTGTGGTGGACCTGACCCCAAATGGGCGTAAGTTCCATTTATCAAAACTTTCCAGTACAGTAACTGCTTGTACTGGCTGCTATGGCACTGAGATTTTCTTCTTTTTCCTGGCCAGTTTGGTGATTTGTAGTATTGTTGTGGTCAGTTCCAGAAATGGTTGGTGCCAATGGAATTGGTGGCTGTACCAGTCACTGCAGTACTCCTTGCTGCTACTATGCTATATACTTGAGTTCATTATTGTTGTAATGATTAATTAATTGATTAGGTAACCTTATTTCTGGTTATCAGTTCAGCAAACATTGGAGTATTTCTATGCTTGAAGTGCAGTGATGTTCATAGAAGTCTTGGCCCAGAGATTTCAAAGGTGATAACAAACAGTATTTTATACTTTCATTCTAATCTTATGTGTACTTGTCATCATTTCTTATACTGAATGAAAGTTCCATTATTGCTGGTTGGGTATTCAATGTTTGTATGTTATTGCGGCTTCCATAATGTAGCTGTTTAAGTACATAATTATATTCCTGTTATATATGTGTTTTAGCAAACCTAACAGGACAAAAACTGGGAACTTGTTCCAGATGCGTTTTAAACAATATTTCTCAAGGGTGCATAAATAAACTAAAAAGCACCTAAGTTATATGTGGGTCAAAACAGATATGCCGAGTCAAAAGAAAAAAACAAAGCATAGAGAAAGAGTGATAGTGAATTATTGGTGTAATTTCAGGTTTTGTCAGTAACACTGGATGAGTGGGAAGACGCTGACATTGACTCGATGATAGAGGTTGGCGGCAACTCTTATGCGAACTCGATTTATGAGGCATTTCTGCCCCAAGGGTATAAAAAGCCTAGGGCTGATGCCAGTATAGAGGAAAGGACTAATTTTATTAGGTATAACATTTCCCTTGTTAATTTTGCAAAAGATATTAATTGAAGAATTGTCGTTGGGTTGTTATTAGATTGCAAGAATTTTCTCCTTAGATCATAGTGAGGTCTCTCCCTTTCACTAAATATATTGAACAGGACTTAAAATCCTTTGATTTGATAAGTGGCAAGCTGTATTCCTCAAACTAATATCTCTATTGTTAATACACGAGCTTCTGATTTTAATTCAACTAGCTACAAATTTTCTGCCAATATTAACTGAAATTGGACAGAAGAATGAGGGTTTATGGAACAACTAATGCTAGCCAAATTCAGCTGTGATGAGAAGTGTTCATCTATTTTGCTAGGTCAAAATATGAGACACAAGAATATCTTAAACCAAGCCTGCGCATTGTCTCCACTAAGATGTCCTTTAGAAACTACGACTCTATAAAATCAATGAAGACCTCTGGATCTAGTCTGTCAACTAAGAAAATTGAAGTAAGTTACATTCCATTTACTTTTTTTTTTGGAGGGATGAATGTTAAATAGCAGGCATGATTTCCTTATTCTTCAGGAGAGAAAGAGAGAGAGGTAATAAATGATATTGGAGGTTTTAATTTGTATGCATGAACGGTTGTTCTGCTTTTCTCCCCCTGCCTTACCAGTATGACAGTACAAGATAAAAAGGTCTTGGTAAGTACACTTGCATTGTTGCTTGCCCAATTAATGTAGCAACTCCTGCAGAAATGTAACCGAAAAGTTTAGGGTAACTATACCCCTGCTATCAGAAGTCCAATTGAGAAGCTCCCAATTAAACGTGAGTCAGAAATTCATGCTAGAAGAACCAAAATATAACTATAGTTACAGTACTGGAATGCTATGTTCCAGTACAATACTTTAGAATGTAGATGATTAAAAGTAGTTATGATAAATTTTTTAAATAACCTCATAGGAAGATTCAAGAGAGTTTGTGGGAGACATAAATGTCAAGGTGGTTAAAGGCACGAACTTAGCAGTTCGCGACATTCGCTCTAGTGACCCTTATGTTGTTCTATATCTCGGTCAGCAGGTGTGTTTTTATATTTCATATGTACATTTTATCGCTGCTACTATTGCCGGACTAGTCAGTAATATGAGTTGATTTTGGAAGTTATGGGCAGTTGAGGTTCTATTTTATGTTTGGGTGAGCGGGTAGTCATTTCTTATTTGCAATAGCCACTAACCCTTGCTATTTTGCTGTTCCAACCAAACGTTGGGTTAGCGGCTATTCCGAACTGCTGGTTTATCTGCTAACCCTGCTAACACACCCAAAAAGAAGGGAAAATAAAATAGAGGAAAGGATGCACCAAACTCAGGAGCAATCTATGATACTGTTGGTGCCATGAAAAGATGGAAGCATGAATCGTTTCATACTTTACCATACCTTGTGAAAGTTTTAATCTACAATACATATTTTGTTTCTGAAGAAATGATATAGCGAGGGTTCCCTCATTTTATTCATTTTATCTAACATGGATTAGGTTGGTGTATATTTCAGAAAGTACAGACGACGGTGAAAACGAGCAACCTGAATCCTGTTTGGGATGAAGTGTTTAAGCTAAGGGTTCCTCAGCATTACGGTCCTCTAAAGCTGGTTCGTCGACTAGCACTTATATAATCTCTAACAATCCAAAATTTATAAGATAGTATGAAAAAGTAATTGGAACAACTGGGGGAGCAATCTTATTATTTTTGAACGCTTACCATCTGATGTTTGTTGAGAATTTGAATACTCACCTGACGAACTTACTGAAATAGCTGTTTGAAAATTTGATTGAATTTGAACCCTTGTTGTTTTAAAGCTTGAGACCTGTTGCCTAACCAGTTATATCTTAACTAGCTAAATGCCCTAATGTTCAACCGATAAAAAGGTTAAGAGCATAATACCTGTCACTCTGACAAATAGAAGAAAAACATCAACACTATTAAAACATGAACACAAGTTATTTTCATTTTTGAAAATAATAGTTCTTGAGTGATGATTTTACATTTTGATGAAGTGCTGCAAGGGCATTGCCTAAGCTAATGTACCTCAGATAGTATAACCTTTTCACATAAAATGTATTTGTTTTCATGAGCCGTAGTTTATTTAATGGGAGCAATTTTAGCTTGGTCTACTAACTTTTTAGTTACTGTACTCCTATCTGACTTCAAATGTACTAGATCAGTATTCACTTATGTCGCCCTAATGAACTATTTTTCTTTATTTGTTTGAAAATGCCAGCAAGTATACGACCATGACTTGTTCTCAGCCGATGACATAATGGGGGAGGCAGAGGTCGACCTCCAGCCGATGGTCACGTCAGCTCTTGCTTTTGGTGACCCATCTGTTTTTGGTGACATGCAGATTGGGAAGTGGTTCAGGACTAGTGACAATGCCCTAATAAGTGACAGCATTGTAAATATAGTAGACGGTAAAATCAAGCAGGAGGTATCTCTAAAATTACAAAATGTTGAGTCGGGCAACCTTGACCTCGAGTTTGAGTGGGTCCCACTAGAGGAATAAAGTGCAAGCTTAGTCTATTTGCGCCCTTCTGCTCCTGTTTTGATTTGCTTGCTTTTGAAGATCTCTTCTGTTCAGATGTATTATGGTGTTGTAATTTATAAGGTGGCGTTAGCTTTGAGTACATTTGTGTCAATTATTTTTTGTTCTTCTATTTTTGATCCCACGGTTGTGGGCTAGATTATTCATTTGCTTTTCATGAGCATATGATTTTCTAGCATGCTTTTATGACATATAAATAAAAGAAATATTAGTTGTAACTAGCAAAATACTTGTCATTATAGTTGTTGTGGTAATACAAATCAAAATTGAACAACCTATTTGATGTTTGGTATTTGGTTATATAGTTTTTATGCTCAAATAATGTCATATTTGCTGAGTAGTTGCTAGTCAACAAACCTTTTGGTATATTTGAGCTTAAACCAATATAAGATAAGCTGAATGCTTTATTGAGTGTCGCAGAAACTTATTAATAACACGTTTCTGTTTTTTTTTTTTTTTGGGAATTTTGGGTAACATCTGCACTGTATTATAATTATTTTGTTTTGTGCAGCTCTCTGCTGCTCTGTAAGTGGCATGAGATATACTGAAATTCTGCAGTTTTCAATTACATGCACAAGGAATCCCTGATACTGAAGCAGGCATGCCTGTGGCCTCAATTGTTCTTAGTAGTTTTCCAATCGGGATCGATTGTTGCAGAGGGCCCAAGCGATCACCGACGGCTGTAGCAACGAGGTACTGGTAAAAACACAAAAGATAACAATTTATTCTAGTAAAGACCAAGGGCAAGGTACAAGAACTGAAAAACCCTTTCAATATCCTAAATAAAAAAGTTTAATTAGTATTGGTAGGGGTGCGCCAGGCCCATGCAATAGTGCAGCGCAAGGGCGACGCTCGTGGGCCCCAGTAGCAAGCTACTGTGGTGGACCCACCCCCACAAAAAATAAATTTAATATCGTTGTGAGCACATGGCCCACATATCAGATATTAAACTGATAAGAACAGATACTACACTTGATCTTAGCCAAAAGGCCGAGAAAGGTATGAGTTGCAATTGATACCTCGCTCCGCTTTTATAGCCAGCGCTGTGCGTTGAGTCGGAAACGAACTGTTTGTGGGACTAACGAAGCGCTTACAGAGCAGCAAACCGGTCAGACTTTTCCCATCCTTCGGCTAGAGAGCGCATATGGGCTTTACTAGCTGGTTCTTAGAGGAGTTCTCTTTTGGTGTATGTGATATTTCTCTTATGTTAGTTTCTGTTTATATCCAGCTAAGGTTCACATCATGACTAAATTTGGGCCTACTCTAAGGGCTTTTTGGACAAAGGGTGGGCTTGTGGTGGCATAAAAGTATAATAGACCATGTGTAATTCTGGGCTTTTTGTTGAAAGAAACATACAGTAGGATTCTTGTAAGGAAGCGCGACAGTTATAACGTTCATTGTTCATTGGACAAAATAATTATTTGATGTTATTAAAATTTATATAAAAATTTTACTTTCAGTCTTTAATAATTGTACATAATATTAAATTTCATGATGCAACAGTTAGTTCGTTCATCGGATTGAAATTTGATCTGATGGGAGTTAAAAATTCTTTACAGTTTATGTAAGGTCAATAAATTAAGACTCATATATTTTTTTTTAATATTAGGGCTGTTGTTAACCTCGACGTTTATTCTTTCTTATGAACTTAAACCTATATCTTTCCATAAAAAAGACTACCATATTATAACAATAGAATAATAAAGACTGACACTGTGGCACAAAAGTCTATCTAAGGAATTGGGGGAGGTCCAATGATCATTGGACTAATTTTTGTGTTTGATGGATAAATAACCGTTCGATGACATTGAGATTCACTTTCAAATTTCTCTCAAATATTTTAATAATTATGCGAAGTATCATATTTAATGATTCAACGGGTAAAATTGTCCGTCCAACCAAATTCGATCTGGTAGATACCAGACCTCTTCGTTCCCTTTCTCAAAAGAATAAATTAAAAAAGACTGCCATAACAATAGAATAATTAAAGTAATCATGAACTGAGTGGCCAAGCGAGGAATATTAGTTTTTGAAGTGACGTGTTGTATATCATAATTTGCATGAAATGCATGTGTTGAGCATATTCTACTTCGTATTTCATATCTGTATATTATTTGTTGCTCCAACTGGGAGTTGGAGAATTTAAAATACATTCACCTATGTTATCTATATATATATATATATATGCAACACTTCTAGGAGAGACTAATTAAGCGGCACCATTTTCTGATTCTCAAGTATGCCAAAGTAATTAATTAAGCCCTCAACTCATCATGTCAACTGAGGTAAACATTACCACCGTTCCTTCACTTTAAACTTCGTACAAAATAAATATCATAGAGGATCGGTATACATAATATAAGGATGTAAATGGAACGGATATTATTCAATCCGTTTTAACAAATTTAGATACAAATATATATTAAATGACCATATATATATAAAATAAAGCTAACTGTCCTCCTAGAAGTATGAGGACTCTTGATGCTTTTAACTAAAAAACTTTATCAAATCAATTTCAAATGAAAAATCTAAGTTGTTCAATATGATGTTTCTTTACATATGATGTTTGTGACATTGCATCTGTCAGAAGGTCAACTGATGAAAAAATCAATTGATTATAACACGAAACCTGAAATGAAGAAAGAAAAGCAATCCAACTCGGGCCTGGATGAATTGTCAAGGGACAAATCAAAATAAGGATATGGTCTAGTGGTACATGCCAAGTATGACACCACTTAGGTCCGATACCAGTATATAACATGAGGAGCACTGTCATAAGTGATAATCCAAGGTACTCTCATACACAAAAGAGAATGTTAAATGTTCGTATTAACGCTACAAATTTAGAAAAAAAGGACAAATTCTACTAACAGAAAACTGAAAGAGTACCTCCAACCTGACTAATCATTTGAAGACCTTTACAAATCAACATAAAGAAAAACCCCAACCACTAGGCTTCCTCTGAAAAACCCAATGCCTATTCCATGGTTCTTTTTTCAAATAAATTTCAAAATGTAAATCTGGATTCATATAGATGAAGAGACAAATACCTCCTTTCTGTAGCCATGCATGACTCTCTAAGACTTATGGTAGTAGGTAACAGTTAGTGCGTGTCACTTGTCTTCTAATAGCATTTGTTGCTATATATCCGAAATTCTGTAGTATATATATTATTAATTTGATATTTTCAAATATTTATAGGAAAATAGATTAATATTTGGTTGAAAAATAACAAACCCAAATATCTTAGTGCAGTGATTCATAAATTAGGAAGTTGGCATCAGACGTATGGAGAGTAAGAAGCGCTATTATTCAAACTTCTTTTTCACTTCAGAATTGAAAAAAAAGACTAAAAAGAAATGACAAAATCGAACCAATCTTTTCAATTTCACTTTCCCACTACTCTTTTATCAAATTCTTTACTGATCCAATCAATAAACATTTTATGACGGAAAAATTGCAAATCACTATCTAGGTTTTGTGATATAACTCTAAGAACCTAGCGAATAGATGAGGAGGGGCATTGAGAGAAGGTTGTCAATTTCTGAATAATTGTTAATATTTTTCTCAATGACATGTTATATATATATCACGTTAAATGACCCATTGCTCCTATCTTGGCATTTTAGACCGTTTGATTGAAAAAAAATGGGACGGCTCTAACTAAATAAAGACTGCCATAAAAAAAGTAATGGTCTTTGTATATAGAATAATAAAGACTGGCACAACAGTCTTTATCAAAAGAATAAATTAAAAAAAGACTGCCATATTGTAACAATAGAATATAATTAATTAAAGCAATGATATGATAGAGTGGCCAAGCAAGGAATAAAGATATCATAATTTGTTTTTGAAGTGACGTGCTGTATATCATAATTTGCATGAAATGCATGTGTTAAGCATATTCTAGTTAGTTTTTCATATCTGTATATTATTCGTTGCTCCAATCGGGAGTTGGAGACTTTAAACATATTCACCTATGTGTTATCTATATATATATATAACACTCCTACGAAAGAAGAGACTAATTAAGCAGTACCATATTAATTTCTCAAGTGAGCCAAAGTAATTAAGCCCTCAACTCATCATGTCAACTGAGGTAACCATCACCACCGTTCGTTCAAAGAACAATGCATGCACAGACGACCCGCCACCATGTCAGCCACCACCACCTGATACAACACGTGTGAACAGTGCAGTACAAGAGGGAGGAGCGGAGCCTGACAAAAGAAAATGGCGTGAAGAAATGCGCGGATGGATCATGATCGTCGCGGTTCAAGTTGCATCTGTGACATATACATCTGGTCTAAGCCCACCTGGAGGATTCTGGCAAGACGACAACAATCATAAAGCCGGCTCTGCGATTCTTCATGACAGATTTTCACATCGTTATGCGATCTTCTTCTACGCCAATGCGACCACATTCATGACTTCATTGGTAATAATAATACTTCTAATGAATAAAGAATTCCACACTCACTGGCGTAAGATCAAGCTGCTAGATGCCATCATGGTGCTCGACTTGGTCAGCCTGATGATTGCATATGCGGCAGGTTGTGCCAGGAATATCTCGACTTCTATTTATGTACTTGTGCTTGCGGCGGCAGTTTTGCTATTTGTGGTTTATTCAGCCAGGCTTTTGCTTCCAGATAGGTCCTCCGTCTCCAAAGCATAGTAACCGGATTTATGTTTTATGAAAATGTTATGGAAATATCATCATTAATGCCGTCGTCGATATAAACTTATTTTTATATTATGTAATTTAAATATCATTAATATATATAATAATTTATTTAATATGTATTTTTAAGCCCGTAATGATAATGGTATCAACAACCGTATCTATATATCAGTTCTCTATGTTTTATTTGTGAGTTAGTCGCGGTTTTTCCGGATTTCAGCATCAGATGAACGAATTGGCAGTTAATTAATTTGGTGATTCATGCATTATTCATTTAATACACAAATTATTTATGGATTTAATAAATTTTATATATATTGTGTGTTTTATTCGTGTTTCTTTGCCGTGTAAAACATTTCTCTATCTTTTGCCTTTGAGACTGAATTTCTTAGATCATATGAGATGTCAGAGAGACTCCGACGCAACTTTTTTTATTTTTTATTCACGGTTTATTCTCTCATTCATGCAGAAAAAAAAAGTTGGATGTGGGTAGGCATTAGGTAATAATATAGGGGTCTATTGCCTACTATTGTGATTACAATCAACTCTTAATTATATTAAGCCCCTCAGCCTATTGTATTTTTGAGAGGTTTGAAAAACTTAAAAATAATCAATGTATTTATATGGAAAAAATTTTATAGCTTTGATCTTGTCATTTAAATTTTTACAAATTAATATGGTATCCGTTAGGGACGACACAACCATATTGAAAAATAATCTTTATTCCAAACTCCGAAGTAATTTTACTTCGGATATGATCTTTACTGTAGTGTAGTGGCGGTTGGGATAATGGGCACATGTACTACTGTTTTAAATCGGTGTCACTGACTATGAAGAGAGAAAATTTTAAATGAAGATCAGATATCATATATGTCAAGTATTGGAGTGAAGCTAGGGTGATCCTAAGAGCACTGGATTTTTCAGTGCTTTTAATTAAAAATCTGTCGAATCGATTTCAAATGATATATTCAAGTTGTTTAATAAATTCTTTATATTAAAATCTTATAGGATATTAAATTTTTTTTATTTTCAGAGTTTTGTAACTATTTTTTCAGATTTTTAAAAATGACTCTAAAATAATAATAAAGTAAGAAATATTGTATATGAGAATAGATAATTTTTAAAAATTTGAAATAAATAATTAGAAAATTTTAGTATCCTAAAAAATTTTGATATAAAAAAATTAAGCAATTTGAATTTGTCGTTTGAAGCCGATTTGATAGATTTTGAGTTAAGAGTACCGAAGAGGTCAGTGCTCTTATGAACACCCTAGTTTTACTCCAAACATTGATATCAACAGCATAATCACATTTAAATTATTCAACAGAGCAGGACGGATTTTCAATATATAAGTTTTCCAGATTTGCAGACACGCGAATTTGATTTCCGACTTTATAATTCATTGATTTTTTTCCTGATACAAAAAATCAGTCGGTCCTCATTCATCTTTCACACTCACCAAAATATGGAAAATTGATAATTCTGTGTTTGATGTATAAATCATTTCAGTTAACGTGACGACATGCATATTACGCAATCTGAAGTACGTCTCTTTTAGATATTTCCTTATCCTCACCTATTAGATAACATTATTTTATTCTATCGTGACATGCATATAATTGTTGTTTATATAACGTTGTTGATCAACTTAAAGTAGAAGACTAAGAATTCAAAGCGATTGAAAGATAATTTGGACAATTGGAACAAACAAAGAAGATGAAAAGGGATAAATTAAACGAGAAAGTTCAATTTTATTTATTCAGCAGCGTAATCCAACTATATATATTACATGAACTATCCTTAATTGATTATTTATCTAAGCTTAGACAATGAATTAACTGAAAAATTAACAAGGAAATCAGGCTATAATTTTATTAGCTACATCCATCAGCTCTTCTGCTGAATCTCTGCATTCTCTCCGGTAGTTCTTGCCACGGCGTCTCCATTAACTTCCTGCCAGTAGGTCCCTTTCTTCAGTATCGCATCCTTAGTCTTTGTCGCCGGTTCTGTCACAGGATGGTTAAATCTGTTAAGGTCATCGATCAATCAATCGGCCCCGCTTCTCAGTCAAATATGATTTAACTAATTAACCAAGGGGAGATCCCTGTGACCTGTCTTTAATTTATTCAATCTGAGAAGATGAGCCCTGCCTGTCGGAGACTGATATCTGTTCTTTCTCCTTCGTCCTGTTTGAATTTGTCAAAATCAGTAGAAAGCCACTGATCTCGTCATGCCATGCATGGGCTGAGATGCAACAGTTTATTAACCTAATTAATTATATATTATCTATTTACTTTGAATTAGTCTTAGGGAAAATAAATAAGTAATTTATATTTATATTTGCTAGTATTTATAGTTATTATTGTTAGAAAATCAACCATGATCCTCTAGTGAACATTTGATTTGAATTAAGATTATCTTAATACATGTTGTTGGTTTTCGAGAGAGATACAACTCCGTTGATCACCGGATTTCTCAAGCTTTCACGGTGATCTTCCTCTTATCCGATGGAGAGATGAAGAGAATCAGCGCTGAAAATTTTCTTCTCTTTTCAAAAAACTTGAATATTGAGAGAAATTTTTTGTTGGTTTCTTCTTTAGAAAATTATGGAGAGCTATTGAGAGAGGGCGATTCTCAAATATATCATGGACACCAATAATTAAAATATTGGCAAACTAACGATTATGCCTTAACGGATTCATACTGGATCTAATTTTTCTTTTATCGGGTTACTTTCATAATCAGAAAATTGTCTATTAGTTGTGTTCTTCAGAGATCAATAACATAAGTGTATTATTATCAAATTTTATATAATTTAGACCATAACTAAATCATAAAGTTATTAATACGAATTCTACATATTAAAGCCTCATTTCTCATGACACATATTGAAACCCGATAAATAATACTTAATTTGATCATTTCATAACGGGTTAATTAGATATTTGACAGTCTATTAGTCAATGTACATTTATATTATATATAAATTCATATATATTGTAATTAATAGAATTTAATTTCAACAGTTATAAGAAATATTTATAATATTTTTTTCTTATATGAAAAATTTTAAGTTAAAAACTTTGTTATAGAAGTAAAAATAAGATTTGCAAAAATTTTTAATTATAATAATATAAAATATAAATATTTTGTCATCAAATATAAATACTTTAAAAAATATAAATATATCTAAAATACACATAATTAAAAAATACACTTATCACTCCTAAAAATAAAAACCCCCAACTAATTTTCTTATCCATCTTACGTAGTGAGGATGATCTGATCAGTTCAACCAGACACGTGCATGAGAGCTTTCACATTGGTGCTTCCCTTTTTGTCTTCAACGTGCCATGACAGCGGAACTAATAATTGGCAACTGGTGAAGAAAATTGGACTAATATATTACCTATTTAGAACAAGTTTCACACCGGTGCTGCCCTTTTTGTCAATGATGCATGACCATGGAACTAACTATAGCAGAGAGAAAGTTACAGTGCTTGACTAACGATTATATAAATTAATTTAATATTTGTTATTTCAACTAGCCACGTTCGGGGTAATCCACAATAAGAGATATTATATATATGTCTGTACGTATTATTTCATGCAACTGGCCAGTTGAGAATTTTAAAATAAGGTACTGATACAGTATATCTTGTTATATCCCTTTACTTTTTCTGATATTATTGTACACGGGTCTATGCACTGATTCCTTTTAGTAAGACAGAGTGTCGAGAATAAAATATATATTTTTTTAAAATAAGAGTAGTGATATAAAGCCTCTTATATTGCCCCTGGCAGTAAAAGATGTCCAGCTAGTTTGATTGCTAGGCTCAATTTTGAGACGGTACCTGAAGATTTGATGTTGAGTTAATTTGGACTCCATATTCATTAATTAATTTCTAAAGCTTGCATCAAGAACTAATCCAATTTAAAGAGCAGTTCATTTAATTTTGGACAAAATGCATGCGGGCGTGTTAGTTGAAAGGTTCTCAAATATTAAAATTTCAATTTTATTTAGTATAATTAACATAAGGGATCGTTGGTATCTAATTAAAACCTGATTTCCACTTTCATTTTCGAATTAAAGGGTGATTAATTTTTCCAATTATATATAGCGTGCTTTTAATAGTCCAATACTACAATGTGTCATTTGTATTTCTCAAAAGCGGCTCAATCTTTCTTATTTGAAGCGGAAAGGTAGAAGCATAGGCATCTTTAAAAACACACCAAATGTTGTCCTTGAATATGGCTACTTCGTCTCTTCGTTCTTTCGTCACACTAAACTGGAAGGCGGATCTTTTCAAGGCCTTCGACACACAAGAGGACAGGTGAAGGGCAAATCAAGGGGCTTCTAATGTTGTTCCTTAAAATAAATTCACTCTTATTGTATGTCTATTTATATTTATATATATATATAACATCATTAACATTTCACAATGAAGAGGCTAAGCACCATTCTCAAGTCATCCAAACTCAGCTCTTAATCCATATATCATGTCACATGAGATAAGCCACGGTGTCGTTCCTCCAAATAACAACGGATCCATTGAGGTACAACTGTTGTCGCCGCTACCACCACAATATTACTCCAATATAGTACAACAGACACCAGTGACGTGGCCTCCACCTTGTACAAGTACACAAGTTCAACTAAACTCTACACAAATGAGACCACCACGAGTGAACGAAAAAGCATCTAAGCGCAATGCCTCATTGCAAGATGTTGTGAGAAAGAAGTGGTTTGTAGATGCATCTAACCCTCCAGCCGACACCGACATGCGCAGGAAGTAGAAGGCACCGATCAACAAGGGGAAAACAACTCGGCCACCAGAAATATGCTTGAACAGATGCAAGGATCTCTTATGGTAGTTACTATTCTAGCAGCTGGGGCCACCTACCAGTCCGGCCTAAGCCCGCCTGGTGGCTTATGGCAAGCAGACAACAAGGAAGGCCACAAAGCAGGCATGTCAGTGCTCCGAGACACATGTCAATACCGCTTCATGGCATTTTTTTATTTCAACTCTACGGCTTTCATCGCATCTCACGTCATAATCATCATGCTTATGAACGAAGAGTTGTACAAACACCCAAGGATTTTGAAAGTGTTGCACATCACGATGGTTCTGGATTTGTTCAGATTCATGGGGGCCTATGCGGCCGGGAGCTGCCGTGAGTTGTCATCGTCAATCTATTTGTGGTTATTGATGGGCGGGGTGTTCATCTATGTCTTCTCGTTTGAACGACACTACGGATTGGTGCAGAATTGCATGAGCTGTACACCTGCTCTAAAACAATGTGTTAATGGCGCCTAGACTAGGCAGAGCTTGTTTCTCATTCTTCTCTTATTTATTTCCTTAGGAAAATGCATGTTTAATTTCTCTTGCTTTGTATTCGATGCTTTTTTATTTCTAATTTTAGGCAGCCCTTGATTCCTTGTTTGATTGATTAATGAATCAAATTTCTTGTTCTAGATCAAATTGAATGATCATAAAATAATTAATAACTTTGTCCCAGTTCTAATTTTAGGTCAAATTCCTTAGGTCGAACTTTAATAATTCTAAATTCACATGCTCTCTTCTTCCCGAGTAAAAGAGAAAAAAGTGACTCCCGAACGAAGCGAAGAAAAAAAAAACGAAAACACTAGATGGGGAGGTCGTGCCACCGGCCTCCTCCACCACCACAACCTCCGCCTCCCCCTCCTCTCTCCTCTCACCTTTACCGCTCTTGCTCTCTCCTTCCTCCTCCTTTTGAAATACAAGCAGATTTAAGGTTTCATCCTTGAGATTGCCACCTCTCTCTAGCTCCAGCGGCTGACCTGCTCTAACAACGACGATCCTTTCCGGCGACTGGCCACTCCAGTGACAGCATCTACTTCGCCCCTGATGACAGTGACCCGCTCAGCCCCCCTCTCCATCCTCTGTCTCGCTCTGTCCTCTCCAATTGATCGGCTCGACTTCCTCTCATTATCTTTCCATCTCTCTTCGTCTCACTGCTATGTGTCGCCACCTAACCGCATCACTCTCTCCCAGCACTCACACTCTCCTTCGTAGGGCTGTGAACTAAACCTGACACTCCCCACATTCTTCGCGGCTGTCAACTTCACCATAACCGCAGACCTCCCCACCTTCTTTCTTCCTCTATCCTCCTAACCCTCGCTTAAGGAGAGAAAGCAGAGCTGCTATCAGGAGAGAGAGAGGAGGGAATCCATATCTTTGATTTCTCCTAGTCATCGCCTCTCTCTCTGTCTCGTCTAGTTCCTCCTCCGCCTTTCCAATCTGCCCCGTTCCTAGCTCTTTCTTCTCCGTTTCTTTTGCTTGTTTCAACACCCTCCCTCCGATGAGTTGCTCTACGACGAGCCAATCGATGATTGATGTAATAAGTCAAGCTACTGAACCTCTCTTTTCTATTTTATTTCATTTCTTCATGATTATGCTTATATTTCAATTACATCTGAATTTTTTGTTGTTTTGTTTTATCTTCTCTCATATCTAATCTGTATCAATTTTTTTTAAATTAATTTAATAAAATTTATATAAAGCTATTCATCTGTAAACTAAAAAAAAAATTCTAAATTCACACGGCAGAAACAGAATTTTCGACCAACTGTACTGTTACGCTAAGTTTTTCTCATACTGAATTTATTCATACCAAAACTAATTAATTTTTCTGCGCGTATGGAATGCAAACGACTTCATTTAATAGGCCAACATGCAACAACCGATGAGGATTAGTACAGACTTCATTTACCTGACTTAACCCGGACTTTGCAAATTAAGAACAAAACAAAAGACTAATTAATTTTTCTACTCTAAAATAAAATTAATTGCAATTTCCAAGTCGTTTGAGATGTGCAATATTCTGGAGTCAACGTCAGTCAGTATGCTGTTACAAAATGGAAAATTGTTTTTCTTCAAGACGTACGCACATGCAGTACTGGATTTTTTTGACTGGCGCCAATTAATAGATCTACATGTGCACTATTATTATAGATCTAGTCTGAGGATTAGTTCAGACTGTATACTATAGAAGAGCTCTGCTAAGGTTCATCCGGTGATGGCTCATCTATTTAAAGTCTTTAATTAATGTTAAATTGTTAATTATCCAATATCAGATGTGGTTGACACTATATATGACATGTTTAGGTGAGAATCCAATTGATAATGATAAACTTGACAATTATGACAATGATTTTTTTAATAAATTAAAAAAATAAATTAAAAATAGAAAAAAAAATTATAGGAATGTATATTGTTGAACTTATAAATTGATTGCATTTCAAATTTCATATAATTTAAATGTTATTGGACATTCTATCAAAAAATCTTAAATCTGAATTGTTAAAAAATTCATGGAAGTTTAATGATGTTTGATAGAATAACTACAACAAGAATTATAGAGACAGCTATTTGATCATGTAGTCTAAACCCTGAACTCTAGAACAGAGTTTATTTTATCTTTCCTTGTATTTGATTATTTCATATTTGCTTTCAAATCCATCAGGTTTCTTGTTCTGGATCAAATTGAATGCTCAAAAAATTAGAATTATAACACAGTTTATTGGAACTTTCATTCTAAACTCAAAATTGACAGAAAAAGAGACGAAAATTTTGAGTTTTTGGCCTGCTGTGCTGGTACACTATATTAAAACTTCTCATAATGAAATTTTTTTGATATAAAAATGAAGGTTTATATTTCGAAGAATTAACTTCTGAAAAAATAGACCATTTACCCCTGGATAAAATTTTATTAACGAAAATTGCTCCGATCATCATGTTTAATTTATATGTGTTTGATCCAATGGTTACTATATTTAGTTAAATTATACGCACTACTAGAGAAACAACTTTTGTAAATATTCTTTTAGCAACGGTTACTCAAGAAAATCGTTAATGAAAGTGTCTGATGATAATTTGAAAATTTTTATGAAAACTTTAGCAACAGTTGTTAAGAAACAATCGTTGCTACATGATTGTCCAGCAAAAAAAAAAGACTTTCAGCACCGATTTTTTTAAAAAAATCAGTGTTGAAAGTTAACTTTCAGCAGCGGCTATTATTGCTAAAAGGCTACTCAGAAAATAAAAAAGAAAGACTTTCAGTACCTTTTTTTAAAAAAAAAAACGATGCTGAAAGTCAACTTTCACAACGGTTGTTTTTGGATGGAATTCTCTCACTAGTGGGACCTTCAGCAACTGTTTTGCATAGTAATTGGTACTGAAGGTATGTTTATTCTTTTAACACGTATACATTCAGCACCTATTTTTCTTTAATAACTATTGCCGAAAGTCTCAATACAATACCTCATTCCCAGAGTTTGTGTGTCATTTCATACTTTGTCGAAAATCTCTCACTCAATTAACTTCACCAGAACATAGTTAATGCAATTAAATTAGCTCCCACCACCAGCACACACCAGCATTTCCCCGACACCAGCACCGACACAGCACCAGCACCAGCTCACACACCCTAACCCGGCCTCGTCCTTTCATTACTATTTTAAGGTTAATTTAATTATTTTATTTAGTATATTTGATTATATATACTAATTATAATTATTTAAATATTTTTTATCATATATTATTATAAGCATTAATTAGTTATTAGCAGCTAGCATTTGAGATGTAGTAGTATTATCATGTAGGCACAAATTTACCGAAACTTATATATCCATTAGGTTGGTACCCGTTCAAGATTAACTCAATAGGGGTTAATCTCGAATAGTCTTTGTTGGGACTGTTTTTTGAATACTTTGTCTCATTTAGGATTAGTGAACATATGCTAGCCAATTCGGTATTTGAGAAAAATTCGACAGTATTTTTCCAAATTGTTCCTATGAGTACGTATGTACATGCATGTGTGTGTTTACATACTTGGAGAGCTGAGGGAAAATGCTGTCGGATTTTTCTCAAAAATCAGATTGGTTTTAGAGTATGTTTGCTAATGAGATAAAGTATTCAAAGAGTGGGTTATGATGATTAACCAGCCTAGAAGCCTCATTTATATGTTCAACCCTGGAACCTAATTCTACATGCATAATTAAGAATAATTTTTTTGGCAGGTGGATCGTACTAATTGGATAGACGGGATACAATCGAATATTTGATACGACTTCAGAATTTTATGGATTTTGTCGAGAAAAATATGAGGCGGTGGGGTAACCGTATAATTTTATGTCCTTGTCGGGATTGTCAGAACTTACGAAGATTTTTGAATGTCGAAGACGTGAGAGATCATTTAATTCATCGTGGATTTAAGGAACGGTACACCCGATGGGTATGGCATGGCGAGAGCTCCGAAGAATCAATTAATGTCGGGCCGAGCAGGATTGTACCTAACTCGGGAGATTTTTCAGATCCGGACACTGATGTACAATCCAAAATGGGGGGTGGAAATATCGAAATTTTAGATAGTATACAGTGTATGAAACATAATGAATTGGATGAAATGATGAATAATGTTGCAGCCTATTTTGTTGACATTCTCAAAAAATTTAAAAATTTGTGTAATGACTCTAACATACCGTTATTTCCTAGTTGTGTGAAAATGGATGGAGCGATCAGAGTTTTACATCCTTGCTCGAACTTTTGCGAGACATTCTCCCAGAAAATAATGAGTTGCCGAATTTGACTTATATGGCAAAAAACTATTGTGTCCTTTGAGTATGAATGAGATAATTCATGCATGTCCGAATGACTGCATACTACATCGAAATCAGTATAGTGATCTGGATAAATGTTCGAAGTGTGAGGTCTCACGATACAATCCGTCCGATGATCAGATTAAAAATAAAAAAATTCAGTGGCGAAAGTGTTGTGGTATCTGTCAATAATATCGAGGTTTCGGCGTCTCTTCGCAAATCCAAGGGACGCTAAATTATTACGGTGGCATGCCGATCGCAAAAAGAAGATAGAATGCTCAGATATCTCGCTGATTATCCCAAATGGAGAAATATTGACAGAACATTCCCTAATTTTGGTGGTGAACCCATAAACTCGACAAGTTAAGAGGTCCTCCGGCGAGTGATACGTAATTTTATAAACTAGAAGTTTCATTTTTCGGGTTGAAATTTGTATTTTAACGTGAATTTCTTTCTCGACAGGAAGAAACGCTTGAAGAAGTCAGTCAAGGTAGCTTTGTTCCGTATTGTCAGAATGATATCTTGAAATCGGCCATTAGGATGCCCGAGCATCTCGGAAGGCTGAGAGGACACTCCGGGTTTGCTAGAGTGAAATTCGTTTTCGGCAAATTGACGAAGAGGAAGACAGTTCACTCTGATTGCATCTTCAAGTCCCGGATAAATTTTCAATAAATTAACATTTATAATTTAAATAATATTTATATTATTTACCGTACTAACATTATAAATTTTCTTTTATTTAATTACAGTTAAAAGAGGAACTCAACAAACAGAGGAGGAGCTTAGGGCCGAGTTCAAGACAAAAATGAAAGATTTCTTTGCACAAATCTGCATACCAGTGCTGAATCCTTCCCCACCTCCCCAAGAAACCGTGCCACAAACTCAAGCGAGCTCCTATTCCATGTATGCACGGTCAATATACAGGATCGAGTTTAGGGTTTATATATATTGGGGCAAATCCCACTTCTTTTAGTAAATTAGATCTCCTAATGTAAATATATTCAATTTTCAGAACCCCACTCCATGGAAACTTGGTGTCATGATGGCAGATGGTATTATCATGATAACGGACGGGATGGTTTATCCAACTGGCCCCAGAATTATGGTCCACCATTAACCTCTTCAGTCCGGTCACATTAAGGTGCAGGTCGACTCGGTATTTAGGGCTGTCAGTTCATGAAAATTCCGGTATTGTTCGACAACATGGAGAATCTCGATGAAGTAATCGCGAGTTTTGTCCAATGGCCGACAACTTTAGTATAGTTACGCGAGCATGTACTCTACATTAAGCGAAATTTATATTCTTATTTAAGTTTATTATTAATATTATTAAGTGTAGGACAACACATCGCAAAAGTTTGAGAAGGGGAAATGCAAGGCAACGGTTCCAACAATAGTGTCGGTTGTCTGTCGGATGTGCTTCTCAATGAGAGCACGGCGAGCTCCTTGATGAAACTTGTTTTCACTTGTATTAAGTGCTGATGTCTCAACCGGCCGAAATCGACAATTTTGAGGCCCCCTTTGGCATGGAGTTGTTTGGATTTGAGGGATGCATCATGCTCGGCGTGCCCGACATCTTCGACATGTTGAAGTTTGATTGGCTTGACGCATCTATTATTCAACTTTTCTGCATGTAAGATTTTTTCTAACTTAATATTTGGTTAATAAATACTATGAAATGTAAGTCATAAATGAGGTATGCAGTATTAGTACGGACCAGTGAAACACATACGCGATTATCCGATTTTACTTTTTAGATCTGTATCATTGCTCCGAGGCTAGCATCAGGAGCAATATCTAGCCGCGGTGGGTTACATTCAAGAATTTTTTAATACAACTGACGAGCACTCCTTCGTCCTTCTACTATATATTGAGGGAATATAACGATTAATATTTGAAAAAGTATTTATCTATTTCATAATTTCTTTATTTTTGAAAATTAATAAAAATTATAGGAAATATTGCTTCTTCTTGTTCTGCACCTCCGGGGGTCCTGTTATTATATCCTGGATCCTGTAAATTTCGACGAGCCCCTAACGTTGTATATTCAAGCAGCATTGAATACGTAAGTTATTTTATTCTAACCTGACCATAAATGTTAATTATATATATATTAATTTTATTAATTTATATTATATGGCGTTTCGGCATTATTGGTTGTAAAGGGGCATTACTAATAAGAAAAATAAAAAATTATCACATGTCAGGATCGGGGTACGTAACTTAATTGAATTTAATTTGTAATTTCTCCTTTTACATGCAAATATTGTGTGTTTTATTGAAATTACTTGTTATTTTTATAATTTTAGGGTCTACACCAACCGAGCGGTAAGGAGTACGGCTATTATGTCATGAGGATGATGTATGACATAATCAATAATTTTAATAACGGTATGGAAAAATAATTACATTTGTATATACATTTTATTTATTTCTTCAATCGAACTAACCGAAAGTTCTATTTTTTTTTACTATGGAGCCCCCGTCGTACTCTCCGGGTGACATCGAGGAGGTACGAGCTATAGTTGTGATATTTCTTATTTCTACTATTTGATTTTGTACATTAAAATTATATTTTTTTTTATTTATTTATTGTGTGAATTTGAAACATGTGATTGTGTGATTGTATAATTTTAATATTGTGATTGTGCGAATATTGTTTATATCGTATTTGTAAATTAATTAATTAGGATTTTGTGATTTTGGTATATGGCATATATATGCCTAATTTCGACTAGCAGTTACCTGACTAGTCACAGAAAATGAAAAAGTTATTAAAAAAATATAATATATTCAACAACGGTTATTAAAAAAAATAGTGGATATAGGGTGTTTTAAAAAAAAGAATTGGCACAGGTTATTAACAAATAATTTTTCCAAAGGTTTACTTTCGGCACCAGTTTTATTAAAAGATCAGTGCTGAAAGTAACATTAGCAACGATTATTTGTTAATAGCTGGTGCGAAAAGTGAACCTTTGGCAATGGTTATTTGTTAATAACCGATGTGGAAGGTGAACCTTTGGCAACGATTTTTTGTAAATAACCGGTGCTGAAAGTCTTACTTTTAATAATGGTTATTCAAATAACTGTTGCCAACTTTTAACAACCATTCCATTGACACTAGTACATAACTAGAGCTAAATACATTTTAGAACCGTCTCTGAAGCTTTTTTTTCTGATAGTGACGGATATAGAAATAATTTTGTCATATTCATATTTATTGGTGAATATTTTCTTACTTAAGTTAGAAAATATATACTTTTATGATACATTTAATTCTTACTATATATTTTTTGAGAAATATCGTTCAAATTAAAAAAATAAAATTGTAGATGCGTTTCTAATTATTTAAATAGAACATATATAAATTTTGAGTCAATTTATAATTTGATTGGTTATTTATCACAAAGTAATTAAAATTCACCATTAAAATATTAAAATTATTTGAAGAAAGGAAATATCTTTCAAATTGATCCAAATTTGATACATATTCTATATAAATATTAAAAACACATTTACAATTTTATTTTTTTAATTTAAGTAATATTTTTCAAAAAATATACACTTTTTAATGTATTCTAAAAGATTTGGATATACGTTAGAATTTTTCAAAATGGAAACACAAATTGTTAGTTTCTTTTTAGCAAAGACTAAGACAAGCCAGCCAATATTTCAGTCTAATTGGAATTTTCAGAATTTATACCACATGTAAAACTGTAAACTATGGTTCTAAGGTGGTTTCCCAACAGATGCTGCGGCAGCGCATGGAATATATATGCATCAATCCTTAAATATGTCTCAATATATACTAGCTGGCTTTTAAAAGCCAAGTGGAAAACCAAGACTTCCTATATATATACAAAGCTGACCTAGCCAAAGAGTATTAGTTTATTAAATTTTTTCTGTTTGGATTATATTTATCGCATTTAATTTGTCAAAATTTTTAAGAATAATTAAGTGCACTTAATGGCTTGCATCAACTTTATGCATGTCTTGTATTTATCCAAGATATATAGTAAAAAGCCAAGTGGAAAACCAAGACTTCCTATATATATACAAAGCTGACCTAGCCAAAGAGTATTAGTTTATTAAATTTTTTCTGTTTGGATTATATTTATCGCATTTAATTTGTCAAAATTTTTAAGCATAATTAAGTACACTTAATGGCTTGCATCAACTTCATGCATGTCTTGTTTTTGTCCAAGATATATAGTACTATTCTAAGTCTGTATTGGTCGTGGAAACTGGAAATTAGATAGTATTAATTAATTAACAAGATAAGTGTTGTACACGTTGTTGCCAATACACGCTCATGTATGTTTGTATATATATGTGTGTGTGTGTGTGTGTGTGTACGTGGGTATACTCAATACAACCAACAACGACAGGTTTTCTCAGCTGCCAGCGCGCGCTACAACACAGGTACCACTAATACAGCACAAATGATGCCAGATGCAGATTCAGATGCAACTAATAACAACGAGGGAAAAAGGTGGTACATAGAAATGCCGGGTGGATCATGGTTGTTGCCATCCTAATCGCATCGCTAACGTACTCAAGTGGTCTAAACCGACCTGGTGGGCTTTGGCAAGACAACCTTGGTGGTCACAAAGCTGGTACTAATTCAGTTATTCGTGATAGTTTTCCAAAACAATACAAATTTTCTACTCTAGCAATACTTTCACATTCATGATTTCATTGATGATAATAGCACTTCTCATGAATCAGAACTTCTATTGTCACAAGTCTAAGGTCATAATGCTGAATACTGGCATATGCTTCGGTTTGCTCACCTTAGTGTGTGCCTATGCGTCCAGTTGCTTCGGTGTAAATAACAAATCCTATGGTATATTCACAGCTTCTCTTTTTTTATTTGTTACTGTATGTATCGGGTATTCGATGATGGGTGAATAAATTATAAGGTACTTCCGCAATAATTAAGTAAGGTCTATATATGAGCTGGAGCATGTTAGAGAGTTGAGTCCTCATGCAAGAACCGGAGCAAACAAGTGACTCAGAGCTAAATTATCTGCTTGTTGGACAGCTTGTTTTAATCGAATATATTTCATTTTGAAGGTTTCCATGGTGTTTTGTTTTGTTTTCTGTTTTTTCATCTTTTTGCTCTTTTCTTTTTTGAATAAAGGCTTGATTCTTACTTCGTTGAGGAGATTTGTCTATTGGAATTGGAATGGTTTAATTGAAAAGTATTTTAAGGATGTGCATGTCAAATACTGAATTATATTGTCCGACTAATTAAGATGATACTTAATTAGTGGTAGCCTGATCTGCTAAACTGGTACTAATGTCTGAACTGGCATATTATATCTGTTTTAAGATTATTAATTGTTGCGGATATCCAGCTAGCGGCCGGACACAAAGAAAGATCAACAAGCGTACATATAGAAAAAGAGATATATTTCAAATTTCCGCGCTCATCATATTAACTTAATTTTTATTTTACATACGTTTAAAATGAGACTTTATACCAACTTTGTATCCTCTGTAAGTTTGTGTTTTAAACTTCTGATAGTATATATGTTTTTTTATTGACAGAGGCGAAAAAAAATTGATGGACTGAATTGGGCCAGAATATGAATGGGCTAATTAATTCTATTATCCAGAGATAAACCAGGAAAGCTTAAATTGGGCCATTATGAATTGGACCGAATAAAGAAGCCTGTTCACTGCAATTTTCTGTGTTGAAATTTACTCTTATTTTTTTTTAATCTTTTTTCATTTTTGATATCAACCTTGCACAAAATCATATACCAAGTCCTTCAGGATGATCTTTTGTATAGAGTCAATAGTCTAGCATAAAATATAATTCTTCTACTAACGGAGTACGGTAGCACATGCACATGCACTTCTCTCTCTCTTTTTTTTCCATTGTTTTTATTTTTATTTATATAAAGTCTCGTTGGAACGTGCACTTGTCTTTTCTGTTTTTAAGTATGATGGCTTTCCTATAGTTTTTAAATAATGTTTTCTCAATATCAGATGCGATAGCTACAGTTCATATTAGAAAAATTATAATTTGGGATTGACAAAAGACAGAGAGAACTTGCTTGGAAATGGTACACGGTACTTGCATTTTTTGACTTTGAAATTTGTCCTTATTCCTTGACGCAGGAATTCTTTCTGGCCTCTTATCAAACAGGACTTCTCTGGCAGGAAGCAAGCCAGTAATTCCACATCTTTTGTGTAGACGTGTCAGTTGACACTTACAATTCAAAGCGAGTGAACATATGAATTGCACAAAGGATTGTAGAGTACTATAACATATTTCTAAGCACATAACGACATGCAGATTTTTCCTATTAATTTTACACACTGATTCTTCAATGAGGACCGTAATTTTAGATTGTCCGATTTTTTCAATCGAACGGTCCACAATGGTTTCCAAGAGGAACCAAGCGGTCACCACAAGTTGTAAAAAAGGGCAATTTCGACCTTTGTAAAAGTCTCCTATTTTTTAAATGGAACTGTTTCTCTCCATTTCGTTTCCTCTCTGCCTCCTCCCGTTCCTTTTTCTCTCCTCCAGTCCTCTCCAGTCTCCCCTTTGCTTCTATAGTCTGCGCATATACTCTCTGTTTGATAGATAAGTGAAGTAATAATTAATTTATTTTATTTTTAATTCATTAATATTTGATAATAAAGTAGAATAAGATATAAAAGAAAGATAATATTAAAGAAGTAAGAAATAGTATAAAAGACCAAAATATTTTCAAGAGATTGTATTAGATGATAAGAAATATCTAGTAATTAATTGTCATAAAAATTATTATTAATGTATTAAAAAACTATTTAATTTAATACACGAATTGATTTTTTTATATTATAGAAGTTCACGTATGTTTTCATTGTATGTTTGCTTTATGTGAATAGTTTTAATAATGTTAGTAATAACAATGATGATGATGATTAGCATAATGATGATGATGATGATAACTATGATACTAACAATAATAATAATAATAATTATTATTATTATTATTGTTATTGTTGTTGTTTTGTTAGTATCATTATTATTATTATTATAATTAATATTGATAATGATAATAATGATAATGATAATTTATGATTAAGAAAAATATATTTTTGTTTTAATGAAGTGGAGTAACTTTACTTCACCTATTGAGATGAAGTAACTTTAGTGAAGCAAAATAGATATTTAATTCATTTAATCCATCTTAATCTATTCTAATTTGAGATATTAAGAGTGGAGTCAAGACTAACTCCACCTTTTACTCCAGTTACCATCCAATTACCAAACATAGAACTAGTTTACACCAAGTGCACATATACCCAGATTGTGCTCATGCATTCATCTCCTGAGAATATAAAGAGAAGAAAGAGCATGGTCCCGCTTTAGCTCTTGGATGGGTCGCTTTCCTTTTCCAGTTAAAAGAAACTCTCCCATTTTGAATTGTACTGTTCCTTCATCTCCAGTCGATCTTAATAAAACATGAACCTCTTCTTGGTCATGGTGCTTGTGTTAGAATTCAACAGAGAGCAATGACACAATCACAAAGAAAGAAAGAGAGAAAGAAAGACAATAAATATATAGATTTTTACGTAAGAAACCCTCAAGTGGAAGAAAACTCATGGCCGCCGCCGACACAAATTTCACTATTCTCAAAAGTTCGTAATTACAGAGTACATCAGAGAAATATATTTATAGACCAAGAAAAAACCCTAATTCTAGAATACAGCCGAAAATAGCATGTGAACCGCACAGTCTAAAAATAAACTGTCCGAAAAGTCAAGTCTATACCGCAAGGGCTTAGCGGCTAAACAGAATTTTAATGTTTGGTTGTAACCTGTGAATCTGTGATATTGGCCAGTACCTAGTTGCTATTAAGTTAAAAAAAAAAGACAATACAGTTCCTCCTTCGGTTCCATCCACCCTTTTCGAACCTCTCTCCATTTCCGACTAGTTTTCGCCGATTCAATGATATTTTTGCTTTTTCTCGTTTTTGCAATCCTAAAAATTTCGTGAAAAAATATACTTTGAGAGAAGTTCCTTACTCGAAGACTTAGAATTTGCAAATTTCAAGAGCATGCTTCTATGTTTCATAAAAAACAGTAGGAGAATGTAAGCAACAGAGACTTTTTATGTCCTTATATAAATCAATCTGTGACCAGGAAAACACTTCTAGCAACTATAAATTGAAGATCATATTGCTGGGAGAGGATGGAAAGGATATTGCTTAATCTGATTTTGATTTCAAAATGATCAAAATTTAAGGGATAAACTACAAAATGTCTTGAAGTTTTACATGTACCAGTTGGTACAGGTGCAAAGTGGCGCTGATAAGATGGTGCCAGTTTGCATGGTATGAATTGATGCGAATGGTTCTTTAGTTATTTGACTTGTTTCTAATTTCTGCTATAAGATAAAACTTTGTAAAGATGAAGAGTAATAAATAAAAATATTAAAAATATTATGGAAGAAATTAATTATGGCTAATTTATGTGAGGCTCGTACAAAAGAAAATCTCTAATAGGATATAGAGAGGCAGCTGTAACTGACGATCCTTTATGGTAATTATGTGGTTTATAGTTGGCATCAGATATAATTACATTGTGCAATTCGTTCTGCAAAATTAAATTATTTACTTGAGATATTAGTTCAAAGAGAGGATGTAATTCAAGCGGGGCCCACACAAAGAACCTGCTTTAAATCATGAATAAACCAATAAGTATTTTTATGTTACTCTCTGTTCTTTTTTAAGTTGATAAAATATGAAAAGTCGCTACATAAAAGTGGGTAAAAATGCAAAAGTTGCAAACTCCAAATATTGCGTTTCAGGCAAAAGATACCATAAAATCTCCAACAATCCATCTCATGAATTACAAATCTTGTATGATATTACATGTATAAATTAATATATACTTTTCATAAATAATATTGTGTGTTTTCTTGCTTAATTTTTTGTCCATTGGCAGTACCAATTGCATAATATTTTTTTTTTCTAAAATTAATATTTGTCCAAATTTGATCACTTTATTAGTTTTTTCATCCAAACTTAATGGAACATTTATATGGTTATATAAATTTTATAGGGAGGAGATTCCTTGACAACTATTAATTTGACAATCTTGATAACAAATTTTCAAATAATTCCAAAAAAAACTTAAAAATAGAAAAAATTTATAAACATATTCTTTAACTTATAAATCGATTGTGTTTCAAATTTTATACAATTCAAGTATTATTTGATACTCCATAAAAAATCATCAAAATTACATGATATTTATAACGGTCCATATATAATGGTCTTTGATGAAATATCAAATGACTCTTAAATTACATAAAATTTGAAACACAATCAATCTATAAGTTAAAAAATAAGTTTATCATTTTTTTTCTATTTTTGAGAATATCTAAAAATTATTTCAAAATTGGTTGTTAAGATAATCAAGATAATAGTTGTCAAAAGATCCCCTCCCAATTTTATATATGAGTAAAACTAGCGTAAGATTAACTAACACTCTTGGTGAACTTAATTAAAAAATCTATTGAAACGATTCTAAACGATAAATTCTAATTGCTCAATAAATTCTTCATATCAAAATCTTTAGAGTTTTTTAGATATTTTTTTTCAGATTTTTTAATATGGTGCTAAAATATAATAAAATAATGAATATTTGAATATCAGAAGAGGTCATTTTAAAAAAAAATTGAAACAAATATTTAAAAAACTCTAAAAATAGAAATCTTTTGCATCCTACGATATTTAAATATAAAAAAATTTATTGAGCAAATTTGATTTGTTATTTGGAGTCAATTTGATAGGTTTTTGAGTTAAATTCATCAAATCCCTTGGTGAGATTAAGCTCACCCTAGTTCTACTCTTTATATATTTATTAAATTTCACTTTTTATATTATTGAGTTAATTTATGTTATATGACAATATTTTTTATTTCAAAACAAAATTTCATCATTTTTTTATATTGAAGTTTGTTTCTTTATTTCAGATTGTTTAGAGACATTATTATTTAATTGAAAGTTTGATACTTTATTACTGAAATTATTCCAATTTATAGGATTTAATAACTAAAAGATAACCTTTTGTTTATTTAATTAGACTAAGAATATACATTCTAAATAACATTATTACTTTTAAAAAATAACACATAATTTAAACATTGCAAGTTCTAAATTTTTATAAAAGAAAAAAATTAAGAAAATTGATTTATATTCTATGTTATCATACTTTTAAATTGTACATGAAAGTCTACATCTTGGAAATAGCGACCACATAACATTTCCGTTAAGTTTTGAATGAAAAAACTAATGGAATGACCAAATGTGGATAAATATCAAAGTTTAATAATTAAAAAACGACTAAATGAAAGTTCAGTGATAAAATATGGATTTAATATAAAGTTTTTGAAAAAAATTATCCATTCTTTTAAATAGTTACTAACTTTCTATAAATTAAAAATTCATAAAATTTAAAAAATTTAAATATTATACTATAGGCAAAAAAAATGATAATTTGATCATTTCATACTTTATAATTAACTATTATTAGATAGCAAATTAATTTTCCTTTTTGCGGGAAATTTGTCCAAATTTAAATTTCGAAGACCAAAACAACTTGTTCCAAATCAAAAGTTTGGAGGTCTTGATCCATGCACGAAAAATTATGCTCAATGTCTAAAAAATTTATAAAAAGTGTATATTATCTTACTACAATATATTGTATAATGTCTGCAATTCATGAGATTGATCATCTTATTATAATATTTGACTACTAAATTCCTTTACATTTATAAAAAAAGTTTGTCATAGAGGATTGCATACGACACGAACTGTAATTTTATCCATGAACAACTTAATTGATTATTTAAAAAAAATGATACATTTATTTCCTAGAGAAGCGATATTCCAATTTTGCTTTTTTTCCCATTTTTAGATAGCAATAACTGGAGAGAAAAGAGAAGGATACGGATGACAACCGGTGACTAACTATTCCTGTGCAGTGTCGGTGACCGGATGTTGTAACTAGTAACCGGTTAATACCTGTAATTACCTTTTTGCCCTTTGTGCTTTTTATAAGCTCTGGTCCTCAAGCAGAGCTCAATTTTACAATACAGCGCTTATTTCTACTGTCACTTTTTAGTTTCTTTTTGCCTTGTTTTTAATTCTCATGTCACACTCAGATAAAATTTAATACAAGGAATAACATTAATTATAGTGATTAGGAAGCTCTAACAAAGTCAAAGAGAGAAATTAGTTTCAATGAAAGTGATGGATGAACCAATTTCTTCAAAAGAAAAATAAGTGAAAGAGAGAGAGCGACCCAGTAAAAGATATGACCCGGTCAATGCAATTTTTGAAATTTAATATATTATATTACTATCAAATAAAATAATATAACAATCATACTATTGGTATTTCGGTATGTAAATTAATTTATATTTAATTCATTCAAGCTTTAAGAGGCCATTTAACTGGCATGCTCCTATATATATATATATGCACTGGCGTGCTTACTGCACAAAAACTAAAGGGGTCAGAAAAGAAAGAGCAAAAGCAAAGAAACTTTCGTTGCATTCCATCAAAATGTCCCAAGAATCACTACACGACAGTAACACAACCCGGCCAAAGAACGCATCTGTCGAATCAACACCGCCTTCGTCAGTAGAAATTGCGAAGCAGAACGGAACCCTCCAATTGACACCGACGCCGACACGACGGAATTCCCACAACTCGGCCAACAAGAACAAGTTTCATGAGATTCAGGGATCTCTTATGATAGTCGCTGTTTTGGCTGCCGGGGCCACCTACCAAGCCGGCATGAGCCCCCCTGGCGGGTTATGGCAAGCAAACGACGATCAAGGCCACATAGCAGGCACGCCGGTGCTCAAAGACACATATCCACACTTCTACACAGCATTTTTCTATTGCAACTCTACGGCTTTCATCATGTCCCTCGTCATTATCATTATGCTTATGAACATCGAGTTCTACAATAACCCGAGGATGATCAGAGTGTTGCAGATCATGATGGTGCTGGATTTGTTCGGTTTCATGGGGGCCTATGCGGCCGGGAGCTGCCGTGCATTGCTGTCATCAATTTATTTGTTTTTACTGATGGGCGGGGTGTTCGTCTACGTCCTCTCGTTTGCGTTGCGCTATGGATTGGTACGCAATATCGTGAGCCGTGCTCCTTGTCTGAAGAGAGGTTCGACTGATCTTGTCTAGACAGAGCTTTGATTTCTCTTTCTTTGTATTGATTAAATTCTTTCATATCTGCTCCTATGCAAGCATCCATTGAGGAATCATAATCCTTGATTGTATTTATCAATCAATTTTTTTTCTCCAGGACAGATTGAATGGACATAAAATAAGAACTCTTCCCAAATTAATTTGGAATGGAACTTTTATTCTGAATTCACATATGGCAGAATAGAAAACGAAGACTTGTCTCAGTAATTGGTACTTCTGCACTAAATTTTTCTGATCATGCTGAATTTATGAATACCAAATTCTTGAAGTCAGAGTGTTGATCAAAACATGTACAAGAATTTATGAACATTTAAAATTGAGTGACGATCCGATCTTTATCTAAAAGAAAGAGAATGTGTACAAGAAATAAATTTTATGTAAAGTTTTTTTTGGGTAATTTTAATGTACATTTAACTCTTATTATATATTTTTTTGAGAAATATTGATCAAATTAAAAAATTAAAATTATAGATGCGTTTCTAATTTCTTAGATAGAATGTGTATTAATTTTGAATCAATTTAGAATTTTATTGGTCAATTATAAAAATCATTAAAACTCTACATTTAAAATTTTTAAATTATTTGATGAAAGATAAAATATCTTTCAAATTGACCCAAATTTAATACACGTTTTATCTAAATAATTCGAAGCACATATACAATTTTACTTTTTTAATTTGAATAACATTTTCTAAAAATATGTATAATAAGAGTTAAGATTAATTTATCACAAAAGTTCGATGTATAGTAGAATGATGTCTTTTTTAACATCCAGACTTTGGACTATAAATAAAAAATACTTGAAATTGCGTACTGGTAGTATGGTGAAAAGCTGTGATGTATCTCGTTGTAAGTAAATCACATCACACATATGCGGACAGAACGATATTGAGAAATTAAGAGAGAAACAGTTTGCCAAAATTATTTTTATTTTGAGATAAGATGATCTGCAAAATTGAACACAACTGCTGTTTAAACTGCATTATTTCAATATATGTCAATTGGATTGAACTTTCCTTTTCAGCTAAACCAACTCTGTACAACAAAATATACAATATCCTCCTGGTATCAGGTGTGTGAATTGTGTTCCAATAGTTGAATTATTATTATTTTTTTTAACTTACGAAACCCATTGCTGCCTTCCAATCTGGTGACTAGAAACTTCAGAGAAATCTCATGTGTGTCATGTAGAGTTCACCTATCCCAAATCCCACAAGCACAAAGAAAAAATTAAATCAAGAATACCACCAATTTTATATGTCAATTGGGTTGAATTTGCATCAAATTGCAAGTACTTAAGCTGATCAGTGCAGTAATTATAAACCCAGAAGCCTTCCTCTTCAAAGAGAAATTAATTAAGCAATACTATCTTCATTCCTCTTTCCAAATCTGCTTATTCCTTCCAAATTAAAAATGCCTCAAATGATTGAACTCTCTCATGAGACAGATGGTTTTTCTCTGCAAAATGGGCTGAACCCAACGATTTCACGGAGCGCCGATGACCAAGAATTCTTCAAGGAAATGAGGGGAGGACTTATGATTGTGGCCATTCTAGCCGCCGGATCGACATACCAAGCGGGCCTTAACCCGCCCGGTGGTGTCTGGCAAAATGATGATCCAAGCCACAATATTGTGGCCGGCATGCCGATTCTTCATGACAGATTTTTTCGCCGATACCAAGCATTCTTCTATTGCAATGCAATCTCCTTCCTGTCGTCTCTGGTGATTATTATTTTCCTGATGAACAAGAATTTCTACCTTGACAGGAAGAAGATTAAGGTTTTGGAGATAACGATGGTGCTGGATCTGTTTAGTTTCATGGCGGCTTATGCGGTCGGCAGCTGCCGCTTGGTCACTTCGTCCATTTATGTTTTTCTGTTGATGGGGGTAGTGTTCATATACGTTATTTCTTTCGCGCGGCACTACTCTTTGCTCCAGAAAATCGCCGAGATGCCGTGCACAAAGCCGAGCACTCAAAATACTGAGCAGCATCTACCATCAGATCATGTGTAGGCAATACACTAAGCAAACAGGGAATTTATAATTTTTCAGCTTATAAATTGAATTCATGTTGGCTCTGCAATTTCTTTCTTTGGTTTTGAATATAGGGATTAGATTGGCGTTGTGGCTTTCTGTATATGTTTGTTCTTTTTTTTCTGGTAAAAGCCACTGATTGGACTCAAAAAGTCGTTTTATTTGATTGAAATAGAAGATGGAATAAATCACTAAACATTATAATTTTATTTGTTGATAATTTTGGAATACTTCATAATTAGGCCCATAGTTTTCTGCTGAGAGATATGGAAGTAATACTAATTAATTAATTAATTCCTGAATTTTTTTTAAGGTTCATCAATTTTAAATTGTGTCAAAGTGACTTCAATTTGACCAATTCCTCAGTTTATTGAACCATATCCTTTTCAAGAAAATTAATTAGCATTCATATTCTTCAGAAGCAATATGTGATGATTTCATTTTCATGACTATGATCAGGACATATATATTATATAATACTAACAATCGCAATTATGTAATTTGATCTCTTGTTCAATTATTGTATACCAAATGCTGCTTTTTTTTTAGAAAAAAAAAATCAACATAGTAGGACAAAGCTGCCTTTGACTCCATAAAAAACTTATACTAATATAAATATGTCATGAGTTAATTTCTCTTTTTTCTTCCCTAATTAGAGCACACTATACACCTATTTGTTCTAACAAGATAAGAACACCTAAGAAACAAACATTTTTTTTTTTTTGCAATGTGTTTTATTCTTTCTGTTTAATGATTCATTCTAAACGAAGATGCATGATTTCTCCTTGGCTCCCAAGAAAACAACATTAGTTTGCAATTATTTAAATGACAGTAAAGAAGGGATTTTTTTTTTTTTTTGAGTAAAGACAAGGAACTTTATGGAAGCAATCAAGCAACTAATGTGGGTTTCCAGGAAGTAGTGTAATCAGTGAGAAACTTTCTATTTTTTTGCTCAATTAAACAAAATAAAACACAAAGGAAAAAACCAAAAGAAATTGGAGATTTCTGAGCACTGAATCTTAAATTAATGAAGCTTCCTGCCACATTCTAACAACAGACTATTGACTGCTAGACTAGTGACACCTGATTGCTCACTTATTAGTTACCAGTAAAAGGAAAAAAAAAGGATAATAATTAGAGAAGTGATAATTACATCATAATTATTATAAACTATTTAATATAGTTTCTAACTTAAATTTTAAAATATATATTTTTAAAAAGTGTTTATATATAACAATTAAAAGACCTGAAAAAGCTCTGATCATGTTACCTTCAATTAATGAAATTATAACCAAAACATGGTTGTATATTTAGCAAGTCAGAAACTCAGTTTTTAAAAATGTGGTTCATGACCGCTTATATAGTCGCATTTCCATAGACCATATAAAATGTTAATATTTATTAACCAGACATTATATGTCCAATAAATACTCTATTTTCTCAAAAAAAAATAAAAAAGAATTCATACAACGAGGAATTAATACGTTTGAAATAAAACGGAAGATCTAAATCCTTCCATTATGTAAAAAAATGACCAATCAACTAATTTAATTAAAATTTGACTGATTAGTCCCTGTGTATTTCTTACTTTTAATTAGAATTTTTTTAAAAAAAATACTTAAAAAAAATTCACATGTTCAACTCAAAATGTTCTTACAAGTCATCCTAGTAACATATCGTTAAGCTACTAAATTCATTTTTTTTTCTCATCATAAGAAAGATACTAGATCCATTTTTTTTCTCAAAAAAAGAAAGCTACTATACAGATAATAAATTGATGGGAGCTGATATAATAAAATCAGTAGAAAATAAGTTGCTAATAAAATTGTTAATACAAATAATAACTCATTTTATATGAATAATAAAGTCGGTATCAATAATGATATCAAAAATAATATCTCTCAAATATTTTCCTAAATTAATTTCAACATCGCAGGCAAAGAATGAAAGTAATGGATTAATTTTAAAAACAGACTTCTGGTAATTTTCCTTTGGTAGCTGATATACAGATACCAACATGAATAATAAAATCGATACCGATTTTATTATTTATATTACATAAATTATTAGTCATATTACATGGATTGTTATTCATATTAACGATTTTATTATGTAATTTATTTATATAGTATTTTTATTATTCAACTTTAGTGAGTTATTATTCATATTAATGATATTCGAGTTGAATAATAAAAATACTAGTAAAAATAAATTGCATAATAAAAAAATTAATACGAATAATAATTTATATATTATAAATAATAACTCATATAATATAAATAATAAAATCGATATCAATTTTAATATCTTCCAAACATTTTCTTTTTCCTTTTCCTATTAAAATTGACTAATTGATACATCTCATTGGAGAAGCCTCAAATTTCGTTAGACAAGGAAAAGTCTCGTTTCATCACACGGAGTAAACGCGTAGCTTGGTTACTGTTATTATCTGATTTTGTTTTTAAGTTAACAAAAGACTTGGAGTCTTTTATTTTTTTAGTTTTATAAAATGTGCTATGCTAAGAATCTCCGTCCTCTGTCATAATTTTTCTAATATAAAATGATTTAAAATCTCCATCATAAATTTATATAAATTTAAAATATTTTTTTCTTAAAAAAGTTACTAAAAATCTTGTGCAAAAATGCATTAGATTTAAATTGAACGGTCAATATGGCATATCATATGATACTTGCCATCAGAATAGATAAGTTAATGGATCATATCACTTTTTAATTCTTTTCCTCCACTCAAATTGAGGTCTACACAATAATTAACTTTTGCTTAAAAAGGTTATAACCAATTATGCTCTTATAGAAATAAACGATATATAATAAATGCTACCTTTTTTATATTTCTCTCCTTCCGAAAAATGGTCTAGTTATTTATAGAGTTGGAGTATTCATTTCGTAAAGCTGAAGGTTGTTTTTAAGATTGATTGATACAACTGTAAATTTAGTATAATGATAGATTTTATTTTTTTTATAAAGAGATATAAATTTAAATCTGATAAAAAATATTTAAAAATAAATAAATATCGAAATTAAGAAAAATCTTTATTTTGAAAAAAAAATAGCATGATGATAATTTACTATTTACATTAACCAAATAAAAAAAATACAACATTTACACAAGAATAGGAGAGGATAGGGAATAGTACAAAAATCAAGAAATATAAAATTGAAATAATAACAAAAAGACAAATATATATATATATATATAAGCAATTAATTTTGTCGCCATATTTATTTATTTCATTATTTGTCGCCATCTCGCAGCTGGTCTCATTGCCATTGCTGCTTTCCCCTCTGATAGCTGGAAATTTCAAAGAAATTCCAAGCGGATTGTTCATCCTCAATTTTCAGATGGAGAAAGAAAATGATTAAATCTTCTAATAAATTTTCCCAGTCAAACATGAAGAATTGAGCTCCCCATCAAATACAAAAACCCCAGCGCTTATGGTGGTGATTATAATTCCCACTCCCCACCAAAGCCCCTCTTCATAGAAAATCACCATTGTTTCAATCCTCCATTTCTCATAATTAAAGCTCCTCAACATGCCATCAACTCAGCCCCAAAAAATGGATCAATCTTCACCAAAAGTCGCCAACTGTGATAACCCCAATGAACACTCTGAGGCTAATGGCTCGCCTCCGGTAAATGGGCTGAAACAGTCGACACCTCCCGGATCGCCTCAAATACCGCAACATATGAATTCTTCATCAGATACCCGGAGCCAAACCCAACTGTCGCCTCCATCGAACTCTGATGACCAAGACTTCTTCAAGGAAATGAGGGGTTGGCTTATGATCGTTGCCATTTTAGCAGCCGGGTCGACATACCAAGCCGGCCTGAATCCACCTGGTGGAGTTTGGCAAGATGATGATGACAAGCACCATTTTGTGGCCGGCACGCCGGTTTTACATGACAAGTTCTTTCGCCGATACCAGGCGTTCTTTTATTGCAATGCAATCTCCTTCCTTTCGTCTCTGGTGATTATTATTTTCCTGATGAACAAGAACTTCTACCTTGACAGGAAGAAAATTAAGGTTTTGGAGATCACAATGGTGCTTGATCTGTTTAGTTTCATGGCGGCTTATGCGGTCGGCAGCTGCCGCAGAGTAACTTCGTCAATTTATGTTTTCCTTCTGATGGGCGGAGTGTTCGTCTACGTCATTTCATTTGCGCGACACTATTCTTTGCTAAAGAACATTGCCGAGATGATGCCCTGTGCAAGGCCGTGCATGCGAAACACTGAGCTGCATCAGAAATCAAATAATAATGTCTAGTGAGTCTAAACAGAAAAATTTAATTTTGTATGTAGCTTGTGTATGAAATTCATGGTGTTGGTGTAAAGTTCTTGTGGCTTCTTTTTGTGTTTTGGGTTTTAGATTTGGGGGTTCTTATTGGTGCTTCGGCTATTGTTTTGTGTTGCCGATGGAATCAGTTATATAAAGTTGATGCATAATTTATATAAACTAATGGGAAATTTTAATTTAGATTTGTTTGGTCTCTTGTCCAATAACAGGTTTCTGAATGGTGTGTTTGAAAAATGAACATTGGGTAAGTGCATCCGATCCGTACCGGTCGTCCCATATTTGCCAGAATATGAGCTTGGGACTTGAACTTTTGGGAATAAGAAAAGAAATGGTTCTAGCAATTCTCGAATCCAGTCACCTATTCTGGTAAACTGACATGTTCCAGCAGATCTGTACAAAAATCAGTGTAAAAAGTTGTACCTACTTTACCCTTAGCTAATGGATTATGCTGCCTTCAGTAACGTCATAGCTTCGGCATGCAGGACTGAGGGGCTATCTCCATCTCCATATTCATGTTCGATTAGTATTTGTTTTGCTATGTAACAGTCCCAACCTCCCATGCCAGCAAACCAAAGCCATCTGCAAATACCAGAATTGCATTACTACTGTTAGGTGTCTTGCCCAATATATTCTATATGCAATGCCAATCAGATCTGGTGTACATGTGTGGTGAGGCCAACTGTACCAGTGTTGGGAAGTCATGAAGTGAGGAACGAATGGTGTATGTTTCATCGCTCGACTTCTTTGACATACCAGGATGAAGCCTGTTAAGAATGTAGACATTTTGACTCTCACTGGGGAGGCTTGATATGCAATTTTCCAAAGAATCAGCTTTATTTTGGATGGTATATAGGCAATTCTTTTTTGTTTTGCTCTATTTCAGCAGCTGGCACTCCCTATCGCAGTATCGCGTCTTTTTTTCTTTTAATCAGTGAAGCATGCATATGCAGATTGAGTGTATATACCAGTTTCAGAGAAGGCATCGGCTCCTACTACTTGGGCTGAAGTAAGATTCCATCTTAAGTTACAAGGCCTTGCAAGAATTGGTTAATTTACGTAAAAGAATTTCAACTACTGGCCCAGGAAACTAAAACATGAACCAACCAAGCAAACTCTCTCTCTCTTTCGACTCCAAACCTAAACCCTGAGCGCGATTGCCACTCGTCACTCGTCACCATTGGCGCCGTTGCGTGCTCCTGAGCTGTTACCACCTCCTCTTTGGAAAGACGAAGGCTCTACCATCTCCCAATGGCTCTCCTCCTGGCAAAGAAGCTCTCCCTTTCCCTTCAATTCGCCACACCTCACCTTCGTCTGACACTTCTCCCCCTTCTCCGCCTCTCCACGGACGTTGATCAACCAAAAGACTTGCCATTCATAAGCCAGTATCTCGTCTCTAACTTCGGATTCTCACCTGACAGAGCACTGAGGCTTGCCGCCTCACCATGTCTCTCCCCGATCAAAACCCCCGACCGGCCTGAAGCTGTGGTGCGCTTCCTCAAAGAGACCGGTTTGACAGATTCCCAGATCAAGGGACTCGTCTCTTGGAATCCGCAGCTGTTCTGTTGCAGTGTGTCCAATACTCTCGAACCGCATGTGCACAAACTAGTAGCTGGTGGTTTCACCGGAGAAACACTCACCCGGCTGATTTGTATCAGTCCTTCTGTCCTCCTTTTAAAATCTGCCCCCTTGCGCCTTCAATTTTGGAGAGATTATGTGGGGAACAATGATGTCTTTTTAAAGATCATTCGGGGCAACCACAGGCTCCTCCAATATGATATTGATGATGTCGTGATACCAATTATAAATCTATTGAAGGATTATGGTTTCTCGGATGTGGATATCCAGAGGATATACCTAGAACTGGGTAGAAAACTTAAAAGCACAGATTTTGCAAAGAAAATTATCGAAGAAACTGAGGGGTTGGGGTTCAACCGAGAGTCACGCATGTTTGTTCATGGTCTCATTGTGGTAGGCAAGTACAATATGGATACAATAAAGAGGAAGTTTGAATTCTTCAGAAAAAATTACGGGTGGTCAGATGAAGAGGTGCAAACGGCTTTCAAAAGATTTCCCAGCTTGGTTGGTCAATCCGAGAAGACACTGATGTCCAAGATTGATTTTCTTCTTGGCACTACCAGTCTCAAGAATCAGGACATCATTTCTAATCCTGAACTCCTTGGGTACAGCTTAGAGAAAAGGCTTATGCCTAGACAAGATGTGCTGAGTCTTTTGAAACACAAGGATCTCAGCAAATGTGCCAGTTTCTCTAGCGTGGTTAGGCTGTCTGAAAGCAGGTTCCTTGAGAAGTTTGTTAGGCCATATAAGAATGAAATTCCTGAGCTGGGAGAGATTTATGCATTTTCTTGTCAGGAAAAGATGTCTATCTGAAGATATTGCTTTGTTTAGGGAAGAAATTAGTCATTTAACAATTACATTTGTGCCGTGGCACAATGTGCAATGTTGGGGTCACGTATCAGTGCTCGTTTGGTCATAGCTCTTCTGGGAAGTATCAATTGGTTAACAGATGTTTTTTCAGTGTTCACCGAGGCATTATTCTAGCATGTAGTGGAAGATGAAATTAGAGTTGGAGATTCCGAAACCAAATTAGCATCGTCTTTGGTCTCATTGCTTTGAACAGTATTGAGCTGGTTGAACAAGAATTGGAAAATAACCAACTAATACAATCGGAGGGCAATTATGCTATGGTTCAGTTTATACCAGTGGGCTTTCTTAAGCATGTATCTTTTAATTTTACTTCAATTAAAAACAATCTTAACTATCTATTTCTTTCATAAATTATCAGCAAGATAATTTCTTTTTATGCATTGCCTAAATACAATTTTGTTTATATTGTTTTCATAATAAATTTAATCAAAGCATCATTTAGAGTCAGCTTGGGATCCATGTTTGACTGACCCAAACCCTGTAAGGCGCAGCTTGGGTTAGAATTGATTTCTTAGAGTTCCTTTGCATCTGTTTGTATGCTATATTTGAAGAAATAACATACATTTTAGTTGCATATTTTTTTATTTTTTTGAATTTAGCCCATTTAATGATTTTTTTAATTTTTGAAGGTGTGTATTAAGTTAAAAGAAAAAAAGAAGTTACCTGATCCTAATGAATGCACCCTTAAGATTTAGTTTAAAAAAGAGAAAAAAAAAAGTTGACAGATTGAGCTTTCAATTAGAGAGAACAAAGAGCATATCTAGCAGCTAGCTAATTAGACAAGGTCCAGAAATGTATTTTGATGACTGTTACACAGACCATAATCCATTGCTTTTGTAAATATGGAATTTAAACTGTATTATCTATTCTGAAGAATAAATGAGGCACGGTTGTTAGTGCAACAGTACATCTGGATATTGTTTCCTACTTGGAAGCTCACAGAAGACATGCCAGGTTTTACAAATGGGAGCTGATATACAAATATCAAAATTGATATTAAAATCCATACCGGTTTTATTATTTATATTATATGAGTTATTATTCATATTACATGAGTTATATAATTCATATTAACGATTTTATTATACAACTTATGTGTATAAGACTTTTGTTATTCAACTTAATTAAGTGAGCTATTATTCATATCAGTGGTATTTTGAGTTGAATAATAAAAATATTGTTAAAAATAAATTACATAATAAAGTAGTTAATATGAATAATAATTTATGTAATATGAATAATAATTCATATAATATGAATACTAAAATCGGTATCAATATTAGTATTAATTTTTGTATCTTTCAAACATTTTCCTTTACAAATAAGACATGCTAGGTTTTACAAATTAATGAAAAATCAGACGTTTATGAGGTATATCTGTAAATTTACATGAAAATTCGTCAGCAACTAAAGATGAAGTTACAGCAAATGCTAATAATGCAAAAATCCTGACAAATTGGGGTGCTTTTTTTGTTTTTTGGATCAGATTTTGTTACTTATGTCTCAAGATGAGCTTTCTTGCATGCAGATTGTATTGCCTTCTGGTTATGTGAACTCGGTACAGGGCGGTACCGGTACGCCCAGAAAATATATCTCTCAAAGGGGCATAATTTTTGGCGCACTACAAGTCAGTACAGCGAAAAAGAATGTTCGATGCAACAGGCAGCTGGTAGAAAGACATCACAAGGCCGGGTGCAGCATGAAAGGTAACAGCTAGTGTTGGGTTAGCTGAGAAAGCCAGACTGGTAAAGGATTCAGCTGGTTGCATCAGTATTGGAGAAAATGACTATTTATAACAGTTCATGCTAATATTTCAGATATGGTTCACTTGATGTTTAGTTGGTTTTCTTAGACACACACACACACACACACACACACACACACATATATTAATTATGTCAAATTTTAGTTTATATTCATTAAAAGTATCTTAATTATATATATGCTTAGAAAATAGTAACAATGTAATGAGTAAAGCTAGGGTGAGTTTAACTCAAAAACTTATAAAATTGACTTCAAATGATAAATTTAATTTAATCAATAAATTATTTATATCAAAATCTTATAAGATAAAAAATTTTCTATTTTTAGAGTTTTTTGAGTATTTGTTTCAGATTTTTTTTTAAAATAATCTATTTTAATATCTAATATTCATTATCTTATAATTATTTTAGAACCATCTTGAAAAATCTGAAAAAAATAATTAGAAAACTCTGAAAATGAAAAACTTTTGGTATCCTATAAGATTTTGATATATAAAAATTTATTGAGTAACTTGAATTTATTGTTTAGAGTTGTTTTAATAAATTTTTAAATTAAGCTCACAAAAAATGTCAGTAAGTTTAAATTCACACTAGCTTTACTCACAATATAATAGTTTTTTATGTATAACATATCAACTGAAAATTGATAAATGAAATATACAATTCCTAGATTGTAAATACAAATTTTTGTTATATATTTTCCTTATAAGTTAATTAAGCATCAGATATAGTGGTTCAGGTCCATGTTTGACCGACCCCAAACCTGCGAAGTGGAGCTCGGGTGAGAATTGATTTCTTGAGTCCGTTTGCATCCGCTTTGTATGCTTTGTTGAAGAAATAACCTCCATTTTTCACTTATATATATACACATATATCTATATATATAGTAAAATTAGCGTGAATTTAAGCTCACCAGTATTTATGATGAACTTTATTCAAAAATTTATTGAATTTTTTTAAATTTTCAAATCTAAATTGCTCAATAAATTTTTGTATCAAAATCTTTTAGAATACAATAATTTTCTATTTTTAGAGTTTTTTAAGTATTGGTTTTATATATAGTTCAAAATGATCAATTCTAATATATAAATATTCATTATTTTATTATTATTTTGAAATCATCTTAAAAAATCTAAAAAAAAATTAGAAAACACCAAAAATAAAAAATTTCAGTATCTTATAAGATTTTGATATGAAGAGTTTATTAAACTATTTAGATTTATTATTTGGAGCCGTTTTGATAGTTTTTTAAGTTAAGCTTATCAGGAGTATTGGTGAGTTTAAGCTCACGCTAGTTTTATTGTATGTATATATATATATATATATATATATATATATATATATATATATATATATATATATATATATATATATATGTACACACACATATAGTTTTGTTAATGTGCTATCATCAGCGTTTCGAGCGAAGCGCTAACGGTTCAAATTTTAAGTTTTCGTATTCGATATTTCGATTTAAGTAACAAATTCTTTATATCAAAATCTTATAAAATATCAAAATTTATCATTTTTAAAGTTTTTTTAACTTTTTTTATTTTAAAAAATGACCTTCGTTGGCATAAAAATATTTTTTATTTTTATTTATTTTTGGGTCAAATAAAGCCATTTTTGAAAATTAAAAAAAGTTCAAAAATTCAAAAAATGATAAATTTTAGTATTCTATAAGATATTAATATGAAAAATTTATTGACATGCTTAAATTAAAATTTCGAATATAAAATATGTTTAACAATATTTTTCTATTTTAAAATTTTGTCAAAATTATTTCGAACTTATTTTGAAAAATAATTGTCAATATTATCAAATTAACTATTGTTAAAGGATCCTAACTCTTCTTTTATTATTTCATATTTATTGTTGTTATAATAACAACAACAATAATTATTATTATTTATGATGCAGTTCATCATTTCACTATTTCATCTAAATTTTTACTAAACAACACCTATAATCCTTCAGTAATTCATAATCTATAATCTATAATAATATAAATGCTAGGGAATTCGAAAACGCTATAGTTTTTATTGTTGAATAAACAGTACTTTATTTTACAGATATTTATTTATTTGTATAAATGTTGGGACATGGTTCGGACACTATAATTTCTATAATTGTTTAAACAATATTTTTTCTATAATTATTTGTAGTACAATTATATAAAACTATAGTTTCTATAGTTGAATGAACAATATATATATTTTTTTACAGATGTTTATTTGTTTGTATAAATGTTAGGGGATATTTCGAACACCATGCTTTCTACAATTGTTTGAACAAAATTTTTTATAATTATTTACAGTACAATAATATAAATATTTGGGAATTATTTGGACACTGTAGTTTCTATAATTTTTCAAATAGAATTTTCTTTTTTTACAATTATTTTAACATTTTTTTATATAAGGGCTCACATTAATCCCCGTATTTATTTCTTTTCAAATGCATTTTGCGGGATTTAAAATTTACGCCTCTTCGTAAAAAGGTAAGACCTATTATCGTTATGCTAGACCGACAGTTTGGTTGTTTGAACAATTTCTTTAAACTTTTCTGGACGGAGCACTTATTTATTAAATTTTCTTTTTTTTCAATGTTTTTTTAATGTTTATTGGCTAATATGTTGTCAACATTATTATTTTTTTATTAAAACCTATGTGTCATCTCATTTATTTAAAATTGAGTTATTGTTGTGTCTTATTAGAAATATTTTTTTTTCTTTATTATGTCTGTATAGTAATATAAAAGTGCATTGTGTTCTTCTCCTTCAAACTCATGAATATGAATTTTTTTTGTTATTTAATATCTATTTAATTCTCCTCACTAATTAAAGTGCTCCTTAAAAATTAAAAATTATGCATTCTCTTTCATTTTTCTTTCTACTTTTGTTATAATTTTTTTAGTTTTTACTCTAAAAAGTTAGCATATGTTGATCCGCCTATTAGGTTTAAAATATTTTTCTCGATTTTTTATTATTTTTGTTTTGCCTTTTATTTTGCTCATAATGGTTTTCATATATATATAAAATGAATAATTTTAACATACATCTAATTTTTATGATATATCTATTTTATAATATATATATATATATATATAAAAGATATATTATTCACACATTAAAAAAAATTTGTAGATACATATAAAATTGTATAGTTAGACCATATATTAAATTTGAGTTGATTTAAAATTTAGTTCATCATTCATCATAAAGACATTAAAACCCTACAATTAAAAATTTTAAAAATTTATATTATTTGATGGAATATTAGAGGAATTTCAAATTAACTTAAATTTGATTATTCGCTATCCAAATAATTAAGAACATATTTATAATTTTAACTTCTAATTTAAATAATATTTTTCGATTATATATATGTCATAAATATTGAATATATTATGAAAATTTAAATGTACGCTATAAATATTCATATAAAATAAATATATACACAAAGTGTCCCCCCAAGCCTAGTCACACATTAAGGTCATATTCGGTTGTTTCTCATTTGTATGGGATGAGATTTTATGAGCATGTGAGCTCACAAATCAATTCATAGGATCCTACACTCATAAAATTGTTATGGAAATGTACAAACATAATTGTTTGACAATATCATGGGAATAAGTGTGGGACATTTGATTTTTATGAATTATAATGTTTATATCTTTCTAAATATTGATGTAAAGACATGTATAAATACATCTGCGTTGATTAATATATAAATACCAATTTCATGTCTAATCGAATGAAAAAGTACTGATGTAATATTGAAATTGTAATGAAAAATTTATTTAAAATTGCAAAAATTATCATTTTCTTAGACTAAATAATTATTTAATTACACAAAATAAAAAATAATGATCTATAACTTGATAAAATTGAGAAAAGTAAATTTTTTTTTAACTTGAACTAAACTAAATATGAATGAATTGATAAAAAATGTACATATGATAATGTTTAATTAATTAAGAAATTGATAAAGGTTGTACATTCAATTAAGTATGAAATATTGTAATTGAAAAAACAAACCACCAAAAAATTTAAGACAACACTAATTAATTAAATCTAACATGATACCAAAGCATTCCATTAAGTGCAACAACTTGCGTGACAGTGTTTTAAAATCCGTTCCTGAATAAAAAATTTTTTTTTATTGAGGGACGGTGTTTTAAAATCCGTCCCTCAATAAAAAAAATATTTTTTTATTTAAAACCGGATTTTCAAAAAATAAAATATAAATTTTTATAAAAAAATTTTAAAATCGCGTATCGAGCTTCAAACAGAAATAACTTTTGATAGAAAAGTCTGTAGAAAATGTTTAATATCAATTCAGAAAGATTATTTTCCGAGCTTTTCGAATTGATATTAAACGTTTTCTACGGATTTTTCTATCAAAAGTTATGTCCATTTGAAGTTCGATATGCGATTTTGGGATTTTTTAAAAAAATTAATATTTTATTGGGGGACGGATTTTGAAAATTCGTCTCTCAACAAAAAAAATATATTTTATTGAGGGACGGATTTTAAAATCCGTCCCTCAATAAAATATATTTTTTTTGTTGAGAGACGGATTTTCAAAATCCGTCCCTCAACCCCGAGGTTTCAAAACTTTCTCTATAGGACAGAGTTTGAAAACTCGTCCATCAATAAAAAAATATTTTTTTTATTAATGGACGGATTTTCAAACCCCGTCACATATTAAAATATTATTTTTTATAAAGAAAGATTAAAAGTATATTTGGGGGCGGATTTTGAAAATCCGTCCATCCTATATTTGTGATTTCTCATCCGATTTTCTTATTAATTTAATTTTAAATATTAATCTTCTTATATAAAAAAATCGGCATTATTTACACTCCCAATTTAAAGATGAATAATTATTAAAAAAAATGAATATTTCTCTTCATACACCTTTATTAATCTCTTAAATTAAAACTTAAAAACAAAATAAAATATAATTCTCTTCTCCCTTGCTCTGCCTCCCTCCCCGTTAACGCCCGTTGAAACACATCCTCAATCCCATCAATCCGAACAGACCTTAAACGACTCCAAACCCTAAACCAGTAGCACAGTCGCCGCCATTGTCGCCGCCGCTGTTGTCAACTCACTCGATGGCATTCCTCCTAGCAAAGAAGCTCTCTCATTCGCTTCAGCTCCACACACCTCACCACCATCTAACACTTGTCATCCCACTTCTCCATCTCTCGACCAAAGCCCCCCAAACGAAGGACCTCCCTTTCATAGCCGAGTACCTCATCTCTTCCTTCGGCTTCTCCCCCGACCGAGCGCTGAGGATTGCCACCACCTCGTCATATCTCTCCCCGATCAAAACCCCCGATCGGCCTGAAGCTGTTGTGAGCTGCCTCAAAGAGACTGGTTTGACCGATTCCCAGATCAAGAGCCTCATCTCATGGGCGCCACGGCTTCTATCTTTGAGTGTGCCCAAGATTGTCGAACCGCACCTCTGCCGACTGATGGATGCCGGCTTTACGGGAGATGGACTGATCCGACTGATTCGAAATAGTCCGTCCGTCCTTTATACGAAACCTGCCATCTCCCGGCTTCAATTTTGGAGAAATTATACAGGCAATGATGTTGATGTATTAAAGATCATCAGCAGGAACAGCAGGATCCTGCAATTAGACATTGATAATGTCGTGCAGCCCAGTATTAAGCTGTTGAAGGATTACGGTTTATCAGATGCCGATGTACGACGCTTGTGGTTATCAGCATGCAGCGAATCGCTCAAAAGTCCGGATTCCATTAAGAAGCTTATTGAAGACACTGAGGCATTCGGTTTTGCCCGCAAGTCACGCACGTTTCTTCTCGCTCTGCCCGTGGTGAGTAGATGCAATGGTGACACAATTGTGAAGAAGTTAACATTCCTGAAAAACAGTTACGGGTGTTCGGAGGAAGAAGTGCAGACTGCTTTCAAAAAATTTCCCAACTTAGTTACTCTTTCTGAGAATATGCTCAAGTCCAAGATGGATTTTCTACTTGGCAGTGCCGGTGTCACAAAAAGTTACATACTCTCTAGACCAGCACTTCTAGGGTATAGCCTGGAGAAAAGGCTTGTTCCCAGACACCATGTGCTAAGTGTTTTGAAAATTAAGGGTCTGAACGAAGGCACTGGCTTCTATGGTGCGGTTACATTGTCTGAAAAGGACTTCCTTGAGAAGTTCGTCATGCCGTATAAGGAAGTTCCTGAGCTGGAGGAGCTGTATGCCGCTGCTTGTCGGGGAAAGATATCTATTTGAGGATGTTGCTCCCTTTCAGGGAAGAAATTAGTCGTTTAGCAAATTTGTTAGTGGTGTATCACTGTAAATCTTAGTGCGAGATCCAGATAGAGATTGGATATTCCAAATCAATGGCATTTTTCATTTTCTCTCTTTAATTACTCCTCCCACCATCAGGCTAGAAGCAAGTGTACTGTTAAAATTAGTCCGATTTGATCGGAATTAACCTTTAAAGATGGAAGACTACAAAATTTCAGTTGTTCTTTTTTCAGTATCACAGGCAATTAAGATTGAATTAACCATTTTCCACAGCACCTTGGCACAGGAGGCTAATGTTGCAGTCATGTACCAGTAATAATTTGATCATTGCTCTTCTTTTCATAAATTATAATTGGTTAACAATTGGTTCATATAGGCATTTTTCCAGGAATTGTTAGGAGATAAAATCAGAGATCGGAGGTTCCAAAGCAAATTGTCAATAATTATTTAATGTCATTACTTGCCTATGGTCTTATTACTTGAGCAGGGTTCAGCTGATTGCAACAGAATTGGTGAAATAATTAGTTAAATAATTAGATGACAATTGTGAGATATAGTTCAATTTACTGTCAGTGAACTCTCTTAAAACAATTGTTTAAAACAATATGAGGATAATCGTAACTCAAGATATATTTCTATGTATGAGTGGGCTTTCTTAGTCAGGTTTCTTTTAATTTTAGTTTGAATAGAAACGGTCTGGATTATGTATTCGGCTTGAAAATACTAGAAAAGAAAGTAGATTGTTTAATGTATTGCCTATCAACTAAAAATTGATAAACCCAAATGAGAGCATGAGATGTAATTACAAATTTGAATTAACTAAAGCATCAGATAGGGTCAGCTTGGGTTCCAAGTTTGACTTATCCAAACTAGGCTCAGCTCTGGTATGGACTTGGTCCTTTTGAATGTTTTTGTATGATTTTCGATTTTCATTTTTGTTCATTTTTCCTTATTTTTTTTTCAGTTTAGCCAAGTTATTGATAGCACACATCACCGCTGCTGCCGTATCTTTCTGCCTCTGACATCAAGTCCAACTAGAACAATTCGAGCTTTAACCTCAATTCATGGCTTCTCTTCCGCACACATCTCCCCTCCGTCTAACCCTTCCCATTCGTCTCTGGCTCTCTGCTGAACCCCACCAAAGAAAGGACCTTCTTTTTTTGGCTTGGTACCTCATCTCTTCCTTCAGCTTCTTCCCTGACAGAGTGCTGATGGTTGCCACCTCATCAAAACTCTTCCTGGTCAAAACCTCTGACCGGCCTGATGTTTGTGGTTCACTTCCTCAAAGAGACCGGTTTGACTGATTCTGAGATCAAGAGCCTCATCTCATGGAACCCACAGCTTCTATCTTAAAGCGCGTCGAGGATTCTCGAATCACAGGTACACAGTGACGGAGATTAATGCTGGTCATGATAGGCCATAACTTTATCTTTTCAACAAAAAATTTATATAGAGATGATATATTTTTTTAAGTCATTTATTATTTGAGTTATGAAATAACCTCTCTTAATTAATTTTGCATAATGATTTTGCTTCCTTAGTTAAGTAGGCTCTCTATTATTTTGGAGTTAAGCTCTACTATTGCAGGTACATACTGCAACTGATGGTTGCTGGCTTCACTGGAGATAGACTTATCTGACTGATTCGAAGCAGTGCATTTGTCCTTCGTTCGAAATCCTCCCTCATGCCTCCAATTTTGGAAAAATTATACAGGCACAAATGATGACTTGTTAAAGAGCATCGGCAGGAACCTCAAGCTGCTCCAATTAGACATAAGACATTGATAAAGCTATTGATGGATTATGGTTTCTTAGATGCAAATTGATTTTCTTGTTGTAAATATTGCCGGTCTCACAAATGAAAACATAATTTCTAAACCAACACTCTTATCTAGGGAATAGCCTGGAGAGAAGGATTGTGCCTGGATACAATGTGCTGATTGTTTTGAAAATCAAGGGCCTCAACAAAACCACCAGTGCGTACGGTGCTGTTACATTGTCCGAAACAGACTTCCTTGAGATGTTTTGTCAGGCTGCAAAAATGGGAAGTTCCTGAGCTGGAACATCTATTATATGTATTCTGTCGCTTGTCAGGAAATTGTATCTATTGGAGAATATAGCTCTGTTTTAGGGAAGAAATTAGACATTTAGAAAATTTGTTTTATGGTGGTATTATTACTGAAATCTTCATTAACGTGAGATCAAATGGAGATTGGAACTTTTTAATCAACGGCGTTTCTCATTCTCCTTTTTTCTTCCCCAGCCTGGAGACTAGAAGGTCATTAGTGATTACCATAGTGAGATTTTTGTGTGGCTTTTTCATCATGAGTTTCCAAATTTGTAAAGTTGATTTCCTATAATTATGATGATAAAAAGTTATGTTATGCTATATTATAGGAGGGGCCCTTAATCTTTATGCATACATAATTTACTTTTTTAAGTGAAAAAACTGAACTATAAATTATACAAAATTTGAATCGACCTTTCTGAATAAACGTAATCATTGTCTTAACATGTATTTGTACTTACATAATTAGTTTTATTATTCTTTTATTAAATTCAGCTAGTTATCGACTCCACTGTCGTATCTTCTTATAATTTGCCGTCGAGTGCATATAATAACCGATATTTTTATTTAAGAAAATCATTATTTAGAATTAAATAAATAGAAAAATGTGATGTATATTTCGGAATATAGGAGGGACGAGTTTTAAAATTCCGTCCCTAACTTGTACGTAACAATTTTTTGAATTTTTTAATGAAAATCAATATTTAATTGGGTGAGATTTCTTTCCTCATCCCATCTCATGAGTTTTCCAGCCCAAAGCCTGGGTAGAAAAATAAAAGTTCAACTCGCTTTTTTGAGAGATGCACTTTGAAAATCCGTCTCCAGATAAATATTATTTTTTTAGAGTGATGAATTTTGAAAATTCGTTCTTTGATAAAATATTATTTTTTATAGATATGCTAAAACAGTATTATATTTTTAAAAGCCGAATTTCAAAAAATTGATCATTTTTTTCCTGATTTTAAAGAACAGACACATTCACCCCAATTACTTTTTTATTCTTTTGTTGAAAAAAATTCAAAATTGTACAATACTATATTTCAGTTACATAAAATTTGAAAAAAAATCTACATAGCTTAAAATATATGATCCAATATAGAATTAAAAAAATAAATTCAATAATTTATATATGTATGTTATATATTATTGGTTGTTATCCTTTATTAAAAATATTTTTTTTGAAATTTAATAATTTTAGTAATTTTTGTATGCCTTATAAAGGATGGTGAAAATTAAAAATAAAAAATAATTTCAAACAATATTTAAAAAATACCCAAAATTTCAGAAAATAAAAATCTAAGTTTAGAGGGCTCAAACGATATTTTTTAGGCCCGAAAATGGTGGTTGCAGATTATACCCAATAATGAATGTAGATCGTTTTACAAGCTTTCCGAATTCATTTTAAATATTTTCTACAGACTTTTTTTTATCAAAAGTTATGCATATTTGAAGCTCGGTATTTTATTTATAATTTTCTGAAAATTTGGGAATTTTTTTATTTATTGTCTGAAATTATTTGTTTTATTTTCAATTTTCACTGTCCTTTGTAAGGCATACATAAATTACTAAAATTATTAAATTTCAAAAAAAATATTTTTAATAAAGGATAGCAATTAATAACATATAATGTACATATATAAATTATTGAATTTATTTTTGTAATTCTATACTAGATCATATATTTTAAACTGTGTAGATTTATTTTTTTAAAACTTTATCTAATTCAAATATAATATTGTATAATTTTGAAAAAAATTTCAACAAAAAAATAAAAATGTAATTGAGATGAATGAGTCTGTTCTTTAAAATCAAGAAAGAAAGGGCTGATCTGAAATCTGGTTTTAAAAAATATAACACTATTTTAGCATTTTTAAACTCTCCATAAAAAAATAATATTTTATCCAAGATGAATTTTCAAAATCTACCTCTCAAAAAAACGGGTCGGACTTTTATTTTCTTGCCCAGGCTTTGGCTGGAAAAACCCATGAGACTTGAAAGGAAAAGAAATTCCTTTTCAATTAAAATATTAATTTTCATTAAAAAATTCAAAAAATTATTCCGTACAAGCTGCGGAGGGGTTTTAAAATCCGTCACTCGTATTTTCTGAAATACACATCACATTTTCCTATTTACTTAATTCTAAATAATAATTTTCTTAAATAAAAAAAATAGTATATATGACGCCATTTTTGAAGGTTGTACTTTTATTTATTTATTTTTTATCGGCAGCACATGGAGCTTTGTATTTATTTATTTTTTATCGGCAGCACATGGAGCTTTGTACTTGTTGCTATTGATTTGTTTTTTTATTAATTTGTTTTTTATATATAAGAATTTTCGTTAATCACGATATTTATTTTTTTTCAAATATTTTTTATATTGAAAGCAATATCTATTACCACCGAAAAGGTTCTTATATTGGATAATATATATTAAAACAGGCGATGTGATTACAATATACGGTTCTAACTTCTAACAAACATGGGTAGCCGTGATATAAATCGTAATGGTCCGCGTTGACCCAGCTTTCTTTAGTGCAGTTATTATCACGTATGCAGCACTTGTGGAGCTGTTCGACAGCTGCATCTATTGTTTATTTCTATTGCTAAATTTAGTGTCCTAATTAATTAGTTATTGCAAGGCATTGAATCACCCATTAGTTTGTTTGTGGCACGTTGTCAAGTACCAACTTCCTTGGTCAAGTATTTCACACTAGGCCGATTGGCAGCACTTGCATGAAACACTTGATAATTAGGTGATTATGCTCCATTCCTCTAATTCGGGTTAGTTTGATGTCTGAAACTAAGTGTAAAAGTTCGTAAAAGATAATTTAAAGTTGAGACAAACTGTTTAAACATTAAAGATTTAATTTCAGAGGAATGAGACATGCAGAGTTCCCTAAATATCCGATTGGAGAAATTAAGTCGTTGACTCACGGCTTCCTATTGGCTGACCCTTAATTAATAAAATGTTCACACTTTTATACCTAGCTAGGTTATCTTTTATTAATTTAAATCCTTATTAACAACCTTTGCCTCCCTAGCTAGTATATTCATTTTATTTAGCCTAATATAAAAGCCCTACTGGACTGTATTTTAATGTCTAAGATAAAAAGATTCTTTCTAAAGTCATGTTTTTGGCCACTAGTGTGTTTTCTTCTTGTTTTTTCTTTTAAAAAAAAGTTAGTAATAGAAACACTTTATGCTAAAAGGACGTACTATATTTATGTAATTTGGTTTTAATTAATGAACTGCGTTCAATACAAAAGTTTCTTGGGGTCAGATAATAAAATTGGAGACCTTTTATATTATATATAGGATATACCTATAGGCTGTTGCTAGCAACTCATAACATAATCAACAAAAGAAAGGAAGCCAAGTAACTTGTCCTTCCTCTTCTCTTGCATTCTACCAAAAGATGGTAACTAAGAACTATAAATTTTCCTATGCGTTGAAAGTTTTGTTTCAAATTCTGAGGAAGTTTAGAGACGATGAAACAGTTTGATTAATTATATTGTGTTTTTATATATGGAGAAGCAGGAATGGACAATCAATGACGCAAGGCAGCTACCACAGACATCCATCTGGAGGTATGGGGCAAGTGGTGGTGCAGGCGGCAGAGAGATAAATACGGATCGTATTACTCGCAACATTGCACGCATTGTTAAGCTTGGTATCCGCCATGGAAGTAGTCTATATGCTATCACTGTGCACTTTCGACGACTTGACGGTGTGGAAGATTTCTACCATTTGGGTGGAGGCGGAGAACATCATCCGCTGACAGAGGTACAACTTCTCTATATATATGCAATTAAAGCAGATTTACAACAAATGAATTTATTTAAGATATTAATTAAGGGTAATTTAGATAAATTGGATATCCAAGAGCCTGCAAAACAATTAATGGGCTGTGGTATCAAAAAGTAGAATTATTTCCGCACTTACAACAAATGATGGCCAGGTAGCAAAAACAAAATTCTTAAGTAAAGTTTCTTACAAATTGTATACTTCTGCAGATCAATTTTGATGAAAATGAGTACATTACGGTTGTAAGAGGTTGTATTAGTCATTTTGAGGGAGAAAAGACTGTAAGTTCAATTGAAATTGAGACAAATAATTTTAACTTCTATGGACCATACGGTGCTGATCAAGAACATTCTGAAGTTCCTAAATTCGAATTTAGAGCCAATGGCGGTCAAATAATCAGCTTTCATGGACGCTCTGGATCATTGATTAATGCCATCGGAGTTTATGTCAAGGTACAGCTATATCTTTGTTCATATATAAACTGGTGCACAACTTTATTCTTCGCTATTAATATTTTTTAAGAAAACAATAGAGGTCAAAGCCTCTATTTTCTTTATTAGAAAAGAAATTTTTTATAAGAAATTAAATTAAGATAAGTTTTTAGAAAAGGGAAGATTCAAGTGTTTAGAACAGGCAGAGTGAAAAAAGACAAAAGAAGATGAAAATGAAAAGATACAAATTAAAAATAATTTTCTACTAGGAAAAATGGCTAGGAGCTCATTCTAATAAGAATTAATTGACCAATGTAAATACTTCCATTTTTTTGCTATCAATGTCATTTATAAGTTTAATTCATAAATTTATCAAATCGATTTCAAACGACAAATTCAAACCTTTAAAATTGATTTACTTCACAAGTGATGTGTTTATACGTTAGGTTCGATAATTTCCAATTTTACTTAGGATAAAGACAAACCATAAAAAATTATGAAAAATAAACACATTAAAAATAATTTATAAACCTTCCATTTTTTGACCTTTTGACTTTACATTAAAATGAATAAAAAATTTATAAATCTAAAATATAAATATATTACTCATGAAGTAATTGGTTTTAACAGTTTATATTCGTTGTTTGAAACTGACTTAATAAAATTTGAATTATTCTTACTAATCACCTTGATAAAATTAAGTAATTACTAATTTCACTCATAAGTTAATACATACGTTGGCACCATTAGTTGTCCAATATATGCATATGGAAAAGGCAACATGCATTGCTTCAATCCAACTTTGTGTTCACAACTTGATTTGATGATGATTGTCCTTGCATATTTTATCAAAGACCCAAAGTCTATAGGCAAGTTCAATTAGCCAATCCTTGGATTTATCTGAGTCTTACATTTGATGGGCGAAGTATGTGTAATGGAGATCATTGATAACTTTTTATCACATTGATCTAATACGGCTAAATAAAATTAATAATTATGTTAAAAGATTTGACAGCTCCAAGAACATTCCATGCATATATACATCAACACTGGAGCTGATGGCCTCTCCGGCCGGCCACCATTATAGAGGCAGTAATTCTCTAATTATTGAACATTCCATGCAGGCATGTTTATATATGTTCTGTTCATTCATACAACGCAGGACGAATGGTTAAGCAATATTAATGTACATCAGCTATCACCAACTCTAAGGAAGATTGGGCCTTGTGGTTGTACGCGCGGGGGAGAGAGAGAGATGGATCATATGATAGGTGGCATTGCTCGCATCTTTAAGCTAGGTATCCGCCATTGGCAAGCCGTTGATGCTATAGTAATATTTTTTCAACGATTTGACGATACAGAAGGATCCTACTGTTTCGGCGGCCAGAAAGGAGAAATGACAGAGGTACATAAAATATATATGAGCTTGATGATTTACAAAGTAAAGTAAATATATATGAGCTTGATCATTTACAATGTAAAGTAAAGAGTGATTTTTACTTTGGATTCAAATTTTGAGTATTGAATTTCAAATGATCGACCAAAGTTATCAAACACATTCTAAAAATTGAAATATTGTAGAACATCAAATTTTATTATTTTTAGAGTTTCTTATTAATTTTTTCAGATTTTTGAAAGATAAATGAGGCAAGAGAGTTATGGAACAACATTTTTTTTTGTTTTAATTAAATTGTACTATATCTTTTTAGTTGTGTATATATATTTTTAAATGTTAAGGAGATATAATTATTGATATCGTCATCGTTACTGACTTTATTATTCAATTTAAATGAATTATTATTTATATTAATGATTTTATTATGTAATTTATTTTCTATAGCATTTTTATTATTCAACTTAAATATTACTTCTATGAAAAATAACTCATCTAAATTGAATGATAAAGGTACCGACCAAAATAAGTTGTATAATGAAGTCAATAACATTTTTGAATGATAAAGGTACCGGCCAAAATAAGTTGTATATTGAAGTCAATAACATTAATGCCAACTCATTTAATCTAAATAATAAATTCAGTGTTTTGATGATATCAATGATGATATATGTATATCAGCTCTCATATTTTTTTAAAAACTAGTTTCTAAATAGTAAGTTTGGATTTTAAAAAAAGTTACACAATGCATGTGTTTCAAAAAATCCTTAATTTGCACAAAGATATCTATTTCAATATTCTCATTTGTATATTAAATGCAAGTGAATAAATTGACAAAATTATCCTTTTTTCTGATAAAAAAGAAATACTTCAATTTCTTGACTTTAAACATTAACCATAGAATGTACACAAAAATCGAATATAACAATAAATTTGAATACAGTCTAGAATTTTTTTTTTTGGGACAATGTGATATACTTCCAAGACCAAGAGCCAACACAAATTACCATTGCTGTATATAAATTAAAAGGGCTACCTAGGACATATATCATCAAGCTACTGATGACGTTTTTTTCTTTTTTCTTTTTACAGGTAATTTAAAATATTTATATATATATATGTTCATATCGGACGAGTAAAATATTTTGTAAATAACATTTCGTACGAATTACTTTGTTATGTAGATTAACTTTCATCCAAATAAGTATGTTCTGCGTGTAAAAGGCAAAATCGGTTATGTGTCAATATTATTGGAAGGTGATGAATATAAAAATCCTTCTCAAAAAGTTGTGAGATCAATCGAAATCTACCCAAATTTTTGCAACTACGGACCATACTGTGTTGATGAAGGTACTGACTTTCACTTTCAAGCCCATGGTGGTCAAATTATTGGCTTTCATGAACGCGATGTGCCATGGGTGTATGCAATCGGAGTTTATGTCCAGTAGAACACTGCTCCTTAACTTTTCATTTGTTATTATTATTATTATTTTGCTTTACGGTAGTCAGCATTGCGTATTGTACAGGATTTAATTACAACAGGTGCATAGTAAATACTGTTTAATTTTTTTTTAATCTTTGTGACCCTGTACAGTGTCTAGATCATTAGCCAAATTAAATTATTGACTATCCAAATTTAAGAACATAAGATCGATAGTTATATTATCTATTCATATTTTTGTCTAAAGCATAACTTTTAGTGAAAGAAAAATTCTACAATTGATTTAAGTCATTTAACGTAACCAAAGATAATATGAAAAATTAAATGTATTCAATTTAATCAATTTAGTAGTAAATAGTATATTAAGTTTAATTCTTTCCTTATTGTACGTCTAAAATGACTCTATATTTATAAAGATAAAGTTTGTAATTAAATTATAACAGTCAAATGAAATTAACATGGAGAATTGAACCTATTTATAACCACGCTATGCGCCCAATATTTATTTTCTGTCATACAACATTAAGCATGAACTTTACAATTAATGCTTAACTATAAAGACAATCTTAAACGTTGACCTTATAATGACATCAAGATCTAAAAACAGAATAGTGCATTTTTCACATAAACAGCAATAAGCAAAAGTCTGACTTGATAAAGCGTTAATTTTATAATTAATTAACTAGCAGAGTTCAACGTTCATCAGCAAGGAGGCAAGAATAATTTGACAGCTCAAACAACATAGCTTCCAGATCTGTTATGGATGTATATATCTGTATATGCGCATGTGCAAGGACGAATGCAGCAAAATTTAAATTTTTAGTGGGGGTCAACAATGTAATTCTGCACGTTACATCATGCTATAGATTATTGTTTAAGTTGTGATTGCATGCACATTACACCAAAATCCATTTTTCTTCTACACTTCTCTTCTTCTTCTTGTTTTTTTTTCTTTTTTTGTCTATTGGAATTAATATTCCAAATTCTTCTCTTTTCCTGCAGACAAATTAGCGGATCTACTCTATTTTTTATTCCAAATTCTTCTCTTCTCCAATAAAGACAATTTATGATTTATGCAACAAATCCAAAATTTCATTGTATTCCTACCGCTATTAAGTTCAACCAAGTGAGCCAATCACTAATGCTTTCGAATTGATCTCGAACAAGCAATAAGTGTCAACTTATATGTAAATATACATCAATCTATTTATTCTGTATGTAAGAAAAAAACACAAAGAAAAAATAATATTGAAAAACAAAATCCTCACATTCTTCTTTCTTATTTATTTCATTAACAATTATCCCACAGATACTTCAGATTTATTTCTTTGTTTTTTCTAAATTTGATATACAAACTATAACTTATTTTAATTGCCTTCTTTAATAAACGTAATAAATCAATTTTCTTTGCAATAAATTATAGTTCAATGTAGTAGAGTTTAACTATTCTGACTCTGAAGAGCTAACTAGAGATCAAATATGACCAGGCTGATGGCTTGTTGTATTTTTATCCCTATTATTAAAAAATTAATAGATAAGTTTTTTTCTTATTTTTGTAAAACAATCTTAGTATTTTAATAAATCATGTACATTATTAAAAAAATTAATTATTATCATATTATATCCATATTATATATACTTGACTGATCACAAATTATATATAGATCTCGCTAAATCATTTTCAAATTATGTTCTGTCACTATAACTACAACTGGCAGTGACGACGCCACAAAGAAGATCCCATAGTCAAATTGATACCTCTGCTGAAACTTGCTGAATTATCCTTCAAAATTTATAAATTAGTTAATATAAAATTCTGCTGAAATTTAACATCATTGGCACCACCTACAAAGGTGTTTTTTCTTTTCAATACTTTCGCCAAGGAGATAACAGCTAGCCTACATTTTGCTACTATTTTGTATCTGAGCTAGGATGTCCGTACAAGAGGCAGTGGTTCTACGAGTCCCAACATGATAGGAGGAAATACTGTGATCGGCACTGAGACGAGGAATGACGAAACCACAAGTAGTGGAGGGAATGCAACTGGCAGCACAACGATGACTTTCCATGCGACGGGAGGAAATGCAACCGGCGGAAGTGCAACCGGCGGAAGTGCAACTATCGGAAATACTGTAGAAGAAAATGCTACTGCCGGAAATGAGATCCGTGCAAATCCGAAGGGAGGAGATGCGACTGGCGGGAGCTCAATTTTTAATTTGTATTTTGGTTATGGAGGACCACCACAATCATCTTAATTAAATTGTGACTCCATTGTTTATTATTTTCATATTAAAAAAATGTATGCATTTTTATTTAATTTGTATTGCATATATATTAATATAGTTGAAGCACAGATGAAAATGTATTTATAGTTTAACATTTTCATTTGAGTCATTATGGATCATGTGAAAAATAATAAAAAAATTGTATTGACAATCATTAAAGAATTAAAAGATTCTTTAATTTAATTATTTTTTCATATGTTGTTTGTTCTCGAAAAATTCTCTCATTATAATATAATGTGATATTTGTGGGTGAATGCATCCACCACGTGGACTATTTAGATACTTATAATTTTAATTGATGTATCAACAAAATAATCACATGTATATTTATCATCAACTCGCAACCTGATGCTTGTGAGATTACTTGCTCAATGATTCAATTAAAAGCACATTTCCTCAATTATACAATTAAAAAATATGTCTAGTTAATGGTGGTAATTTTACTTCTTAGATATTCAATGTTTATTGTTTTTCTAAATTTATGTTAAATATCATATAACTTCTTTTCATACAAAATGGACTTGCAAAATCGTTCATAAAGATATTACAATTAATAGCAATATCATTAATTGTGTATGAAGTCTGAGCGTTTAATATCTTGTTAAAAACATACTATTTTGAATGCAACAACACTAATTTGCATCAAATCATGGAGGTGATAGCAAACAAATATTATAGCTTCGGCCATATGTTGATTAGATGCTTTGTTATTTTCTTTTATTGTATTCTCATGTCCATTTGCATCTAAGTGAATTTTGACGGTATTTTTTTTTCATATAATGTCAAGAGTCACAAATTCAAATATAAGGTTCGACATAATAATACTATCCCAAAAGTATTAAACAAGTTAAATAATATTCAAAACTAGGAAGATTAAATCATTAGAAAGGAAATTTGCAAATCATATAAAATTAATATGAACCATATTGCAAATCTTACAGTAAATATACATAATTTCTATACCATCAACTAGCCTAATTATATGATTATCAAATTTGTCTGTCTGTATGCTGTGCAGCGCAGCAGAAGATTAAGATCCTGAAAAATGTGTTTAGATACTTTCTACTGTTTAGATTGAAAAAAGATGAAGCAGACATATAACGATGTGACCATATATATATACACACGGGTAGACCATCTAAATGCAGGAAAAATCCAAATTTCTTGTAATGAATTGGTGATCTGATCCACAGTTTTTGTACATTAAAACTAAATGTGAAAAAAATTCAATTTTTGCTCTCTAATCTTTTAAAGAAAACGAAATTGATTCCTCAAATTTTATTTGAACTAAATGGTTCTTAAATTTTAAATTATATTATATAAGTTTTTGAACTTTTCAAAAAAAAAAAAATACATTAGTTCTTCAACTTCACTCAAATTTACCAAATTATTCGTTCGAAGTTGGCCAAATCCAAAGGACTGGTACTTATTTCTGGATAGTCAAATTGATAAAATCAGATCTGTCCTAAATAGAGACTAATATATAATTTCAATTTGAACGACTTAAAACCCGACATAACCAAACTAGACTTGATATATGACTCAACAAATTATCGATGTCAAACTGATCCAACCCGACCTGATCGAAATTTGACCGGCTCGTCTAATATCAGTTTAAAAGTTATTCTTTGAAAAAATATAAATAAACCAAAATAACCAATCCAATCTAAATTTGGCACAATCCAAATATGTAAAAAATCAAACTGATATGAACCCTCTCGATCTGATCCACTCAAAACCTGGACATAATTCAAAACCGAATGATCCGAAACACAACCGCAGCCTGCCCAGCTCCACCCATATATGACCCAAAAATGCTATTTTCTGAAAATTCAGCAACTAATTTGATGCAAATTGAATTTTGTAGACCAACTTGTTTTTTGTTTCTTTTTGGTAATAGACCCTCAAAATTATTGTTCGTGACATCGCACAACGATCATTTATTGTTGATAATCATTTTTCAAAACTTCTCATTTTGAATGAAAAATAAACTAAGTTTCCCTTAAACGTTTATAACCAAAGTGATCTGGTGCTTTTATAAATTTGGAGCGTCCGATGCGCATGCAAGGTTATATGTACTTCCATATTAGGCATGTTCAACGCGATTATTTACACCAAAAAAGAGTTGCATGAAATTGAAATTTGATTCTCATGGCACGGGAATAAGAGAATCAATGTTATTCTTAGAAATCAATTAAGGCTTTATTAAACCAATTTAACTCCAGTTTAATTATTTAATGTCAACCCGTTCGATTGAATGAGGATCCAATACGGGACCATGAGTGCACATTTAAAATGTTCATTCACTTTTTCTTCCCTGCAAGAGCGCAAGTGCAATAAGAATGGAAATAGTAAAATTAAACTACATATAAACGATGAAACCAGATTAGTTTGATATAGTTTCAGATCGAATTCCAAGTACAACTGGAAATCAATGAACAGAAATTACAAAAGAAATGCGAAGATTGATGGCACTCGTTGAACTTCTCACATATATAGGTGAGAAACATGAGTCTGAAAAAAAGGTTGACAAGTAACGAAAAGTAAAAGCAATTAATTGGTTGATTTTCGCATATAATTATACCCCAGTGTTACATTTCCTCCGGTCGCATTACCTCCCGTTGCACTTCTTCCGGTAGCATCTCCACCTTTTGCATCTCCACCAGTCAACCTTATTCCTTGTTGCTCTCTGCTGCTGGCGGTCACACTTCCTCCTACAGCATTCCCGCCAGTCGCAGCTCCCTCACTGCCAACAGCAGTCCCCCCTACCACATCCCCTCCGGTGATAGTCATGTCCTGGCCAAAGCATTTGGAAAGGAATTTGATTGCAATAGGCCAGATCTCGTCTGCGCATTTCGACGGAAGTTGTCCCATGTGGCAAAAACTCAATGTTGTAATGGAAGTTAATTAATAGGAGGATGCAATTAACCCTATGCTTTCTCTCTATGGATTGTTTCTAGTATAACTGAAGGGACTCCTGCAAGTTGCAGTTGGTGTGTGTATATATATAGCATGACATACTTTCATACAGGACCCCAAGAAACTTTATATTTTTTACGAACTATAAAGCCTGCATGCGTTCTTGGCTGCATATATGCTGGCCAGTTTGATTGACTTTTTGCCCAATAATATTGTAATAAGGAACTTGATATATATTAACATTACTTCCAATTGACGATAATTAAAAATACATCTGGGTATACATATTTAAGTATTTCTGGGCTAGTGGGTTCGCACGTCCCCGTCTTGACAAATAGACAAAATTAAAGCATCTTGCATGCACAATTGCATATATACCTCAAACTGAAATTTAGACGGCACCGCGCAATGCTTAACCATCACTACTAGGAATCTTATTAATTAATTATTTCCAGCATGTGAATTTCTTATCCCCACGGAAAGGGAGTCATAGTTTTTTTTTCTTTTGCTTTTTTCGGAAAATTTCTGTTCGGATAGTATTGTTAGCAAATACGTAAACAAGCCGTGAGGAGTGATTTTGTTTTGCCCGTGCGATTATTTTTAGAAAAAATATTCTTACATTTCATATTTTATATCTTTTATTTGCGTACCACAAGTATATATATTAAATAAATAGATAATTTATATTTATATTTGTAAGTGTTTATAATTGGTATATAAAATTTTTATTATTTTTTCATTTCTCAATAATATGAAAAATTTTAAGTTAAAAATTTTATTGCATAAGTAAAATAAAATTTGTAAAACTTTTATTTTAGTAATATAAGATATAAATATTTTTATTATTAAATATAAAAATTTCCTGAAAAAAATATAAATATATCTAGAATATAGATGAATGATACATTTATCACTTCTTTAATTTAGTTTTATATAGGATCATGTAAATAAAGTTATGGACGCTTTATAAATTTGCTGGAAAGTAAAACAGTGAATTGCTCACTATTAGAATTTAACGCGAGAGTACATATTGTATCATATTATATTACATTACTTCCAGATAGATAGTTAAGGGTAATCTTCGATTATGTATGTAGAATTTATAACATAATAATTCTAAGTAAATTGACTTTTAAATATTTCTTATAATTAATGACTATCTGAAATTAAAAATACACTTAAGATTGTTAGGTAGAAGTAAACCTTTAACAAGATTATATAGATAGTGCAATTATATCTATTGCAAGGTATTGGTGTTCTGCTAATTAAGGATCCTAATGTTTCTAATGAATTGCACTTAGTTCTATATATCTTGTGATGTTTAGGCATTTGCCACCTTAATTAGATCCATCAGCAACAGAAAAGATGCATACTAGAATCCGAATCGCAAGAAGGATTTGGGTCCGGTAGCGTAATTAATTAATGCAATTGAGAATGAATGATGCGGATTTAATTTTAGTTTCTGATGTTTTTATGAATATTGTTTGTATGATGAACCTTTTAGGCAAATTTTGGAACTATATATGTTGTTGGATTTATCAGTTCTGATATGTTTGATGATACTTGTAGGTATGTGGATGTGATACCAGTAAATCAGAAAATATGTGTAGTTGAAGTAGTGTAATTAATATGTAGTTGTATCTCTACTGGTATTGGGGTGTGGTACCAATCAGACTTTTAATTTCTAATGAAACTGGTGGGAAACCGCTTTTTTTTTTTAAAAAAAAAGGCAAATGGAAAATTTTGTTCTAACATTTTTTTTTCTATCTTCTTTGGTACGCATGTGGCACAGTTCATGGTTAAATATAACTCTTTGCTAGCTATAAGGCTTGTATCACTTATATTTCATTTGATTTGGATCTCTTAATTAGGATCAAATGAGAATGTATCAGTTTTATTTTCTCAAAACAAATCAAAACGAACAACAAAAATACGACATTTACGGTTTACCCTAGCAATAACTCTTAAATCTTATTAGATGTTATTAGTTTAATTTGACTTTCGAGTATAAAATAAATATAATGGCCCCTAGATTTTTTTTAATTTCTGTCTTCTACTACTCTATATTATCAAAAATTTCAAATAACATCTTTTCTACGAAAATAAATTAAAGTACATACAAAGTGAAATATGAAACAGTAAATATAGATAAAAAATTTTGCGTGAGATTTAGGAAATGTTGTTTGAATTTATGAAAAGGGTTATCGAATTTACCAAGAGGTTGCTTGGGTTTACGAATATGAATACGAAGAGGTTGCTGGAGTTTACGAATACGAAGACGTTGTTTAAGTCTATCATGGTTTATTCCTTATTTTAAAATTCGAATTCTTGATTCATTTAAGATCCAACCAAACAAGGTTTTGATTCACATATTATTTGAGTACTTCATTTATCTAAATTAAATATCTATACATATGATATAATCTCCACACTAAAATGAGATTAGGTTTGATTCATAGATATTCTTCCCATTATATATATAAATAAATATGACAAGTTCTTACTTTATTTATTGCTTGCTTGCAAACATGATCTTTGTTTCCTTTGATCTATTTCTTTTTTTCTCTATGAGTTGTATGTTTGTTACAATAGCGACAAAATTTTCTCAATTCTAATAAATCAGGTGTTTTGCAACGATTTTTTTGAGTAATATATCTAGAAATACCCATTGAGTTTTTATTGACAATTCTTCGAACACAACTAGTACATTTCAAAAAAACTCTGACTCTTACATCTTTGCCTTTAGCCATGAACCTCCTTTATTATATATATATATATATCTTTTGATTGTTTTTTTTTTGAGTTTAACTTAACTTTCCTATTTTCGGTTTTTGAATCGAAAAAGAAGAAAAAAATCAATAGGAATTCTTAACTAGTCGTTTTTTACATTTCAAAAGATTTTTTCGAAATTATCTATCTAGTTAATTAGAAATTTATTTTTATAAGTTAAGTACTAAAAAATAGAATAAAAATGAAGTGTGACTATTTTTTCTATTATATTAAAGAAATATTATATATTGTTCCTATATTAAATAAATATTAATTTTTTTAAAAAATACAATACAAAATTTAAGAAAATTTTGATCATTTTTACATCAAATTGAATAATTACAAGTGAGATTAACATTTGATGGATTGAAAAGGGTTCGAGAGAGGGACGATTGTCAAGAGTTAGTTAAGCTATTGGTGTAAAATAATTTAAGGGGTACATTACCCAAAGAGAAATACAAATTGCTTAATTTTATTACACCAAGAATGTAAACAATTATATGCAATTCGTAGGGAAATAACACCGATTACGAATTTCATAGAAAGAAATAATACTAATTATCCGTACGTGACCACATAATTAATGAGTACATGCTATTTGGTTATCACTAATTATTTGTTTATACATAATTAAACAAACAATTATTGTTATTCATTATTAATTTTTTGTCAGAATATACATGGAGTTAGCAATTAAGTACTAATGTTATTGAAGCAAATTGCAAATAAAAAAATCAAATTAAAACCGGTGATCCAACTTCAGGAAAAAAAAAGTTCTATTTTGTTTTTTCAATTCAATCCATCGGGTGAAACTATCGCTGTCATAATTATTGGAAGAATGTCAAACCCTTCTTGGTTCTTACACCGTTATTGAAGTAGATATAATACTTAAATCTTTTTCAATGGCACATGGAGGGAGCCTCTTGCTTGTTGCTATTTATGGATTTGTTACAAGTTATAACTAAAGATAGAATAGCCAATTGCTTTTGCAAAGGATTAGATGCTAGCACGTTGCTGCGTAAGTCAAGGATGCACCAAAATTATTATTGCTAAAAATTTAAAATATAATAATTATCTGATAGAGATATTAGTGAAATAATATAGTTAATCCTATTTAATATAGAGAATGATCCAGTGTCAATGATCCTTGATGTCACGCAAACGGTGTCAATTCTTTTTTTTGTATTTAAATTTATAAATTTAAACTGTTTGATGTATTATATATTTCATTTTAATTACACGCATATAAAAAATTATAAGATTTTGATCTCATTTCGTTAACTGTCAGAGATAGTTAAAACATTAAAACTTGGACTGTTACTAATTTTATTTGCACTGAGACAAATACTTAAATATAGTTGAAATAATGTACCTTTTTATATGTGGGAGCTGATAAACAAATATCAAAACTGATACTGACTTTATTATTCATATTAAATGAGTTACTATTTATCTTATTGATTTTATTATGCAACTTATTTATACAGTACTTTTGTTGTTCAACTTAAGTAAACTATTATTCATATTAGTGGTATTTAAGTTGAATAATAAAAATACCGTAAAGAATAAGTTACATAATAAAGTTATTAATATGAATAATAACTCATTTTATTTGAATAATAAAATCAGTATTGATTTTGATATCTCCCAAACATTTTCCTTTTATATAATATGTAGTGTATGATATGCATATGCTTGGGAGATACCAAAATTGATACCAAAGTCGATACCGATTTTATTATTCATATTACATGAGTTATTATTTCATATTATATAAGTTATTATTCGTAATAACTACTTTATTATATAACTAATTTTTAACAGTATTTTTATTATTCAACTCAAATACCACTAATATGAATAATCACTACTACAGAAACAACTTTCGTAAACGCCTTTTTAGCAACGGTTACTCAAGAAAATCATTAATGAAAGTGTCTGGGGGCAATTCGAAAATTTGTACGAAACCTTTAGCAACGATTGTTAACAAACAATCCTTGCTAAATGGCTGCCCAGAAAAATAAAAAAAAAGAAATACTTTCAGCACCGGTGCTGAAAGTCACCTTTCACAAACGGTTGTTTACAAACAACTGTTTCCGAATCTTTTTTTTTATTTTTCTGGTGAGAAATCTCCCGGCAGAAAAGACTTTCAGCACCGGTTATTACTAAATAACCGGTGCTGAAAGGTTGCTTTCCGCAACGATTATTTGTAAATAACCGGTGTCGAATGTCTTCATTTCGAAATTTTTTGTCCCCTAAACCCTCGGATGCATTCTCCCCCTGCTGTCGAGTTCTAAACCCCTTTCTCTCCTGATCAACTCTCTCCTTGACTCTCTCAAACCCTAAAGCCTCAACTTCTCCGCCGCGCCCAGCCTAGGCGACTTCTCTGCCGACCCTCTCTTATCTCTTCCTGCCTCTCTCTCTCTCCCTGCCTCTCTCTAATTTTTTTTAAGTTTGTAGTTTAATTAGATGTTATTAGTTTAATTAGTTTATGGTTAATTAGATTAAGTAATTAGTTTATGTAATTAGTTTATGTATTTAATTTATATATTTAATTTAGATTATTAGATTAATTGAGATTATGGTTAGGTTATTGATTTAATTATGTTTGCAATTGTTTAGGTTGTTAAATTATGTAATTAGTTTACGTATTTAATTTTTGTAATAAATTTAGATTATGGTTAGATTATTAGTTTAATTATGTTTGCAATTGGTCAGATTGTCAGATTATGTAATTAATTTATGTTACATGTTGTTAGTTTGTGTTATTTAGATTGTTAGAGTATGGTTAGATTGTGCTGAAAGGCTATTAAATTTGGGATTGATATCTAATTTTTTTGATTGCAGTCATGTCAGGATTCGGAGGATTTGGGGGGTCCGGGAAAAGAGTTAGAGGATAAACTACTTACGATAAGCTCATAAGGCTTACTTGCATACACTTTTTGATAAGATTTGATTTCTAAAACTATACCATTTTACATAATTTTTAGATTATTTAGTCAAATATTGCACCAAGATCGAGATACTGCTATGTTTTGATTTGATTTCAGGAGCTTGGAGCATTTGAGAGCAAGAGAGAAACGTTGAAAGCAAGCCAGAGCGCAATTGGAATTGAAATAGCACACTGGAAGCTTGCTGGTGGAATTTTGCATAATTCTTGCGGGCCGCAGTAAATATTACGGGTTGTAATTTCTCGTGGCTAAGAAATAGTTTTTGCTACAAGTTCGCTGGCATCTTTTCACCCCAATTTTTCGGGTCGCAAAATCGACCTTGTTTCACATCTGAAAAGCCCAAACAGGTCTGTTCGTTTGGAAAACATATATAAGGGTCTAGGCTCGACTTCCAATAAACTCTAGCCGTCCTTGGACGTCTCCTCACCTCTCTCCACGACTCTCCACACCTAGGAACTGATTTTGGAGCAAGATTCGAAGGATTTTGGGATTACTGGAAGAGATTTAGCGCGTGACTTGGAGAAGAAGAAGAAGAAGACTACTCTTGCTTTGTTTTATTTCTTTATTATCTCTCCTTTAAATTCTCATTTATCGTTCTAGATACTCTTTTGAGATTATTTGAGCCCCTATGAGAGGGTAGTTCCCTCTCTAGGGGCGATGGCATGTAAAACTCGAAACTAGTGCTTTAATCGAGTTGTAAAAATTTTTGCGAGTCGTAAAAAGTTAGCAGTTTGGATGCAGAACATTCTCAGAATTCTAATGCTCTTTGTGGGTCACAATTTTCATTTTGTGGGTCGCAAAAAAAAGTTTTTCAAGCCGAAACTCAGCTCTCCGAGTCCAAACCGGAAGCACCAAAGATTGAATTAAAACCACTTCCCTCTACTCTCCGCTACGAGTACCTTGGACCAAATGAAACCTATCCGGTGATTGTCAATGCAAACCTAAACCGAGACCAAACCGAAAAACTTCTTAATGAGTTGAGATTGTACCGAAAGACTATTGGGTACACGATTGAAGATGTCAAAGGGATTGCGCCTTTCATTTGTATGCATCGAATTTTCATGGAGGATGATCACAAGCCTTCAATCTAATCGCAAAGGAGGCTCAACCCAAATCTCAGGGAAGTAGCGTGGAAGGAAATTCACAAACTCCTAGACGTCGACATCATCTATCCAATCTCCGATAGCAATTGGGTAATCCCGGTACATGTGGTACCGAAGAAGGGAGGAACAACGGTTGTCAAAGGCACGAATGGCGAACTAATCTCAACAAGGCTCGTGACGGGATGGCGAATGTGCATTGATTACCACAAGCTCAACTCCGCAACGAGAAATGATCATTTTCCTCTCCCTTTTATTGATTTATTACTAGAAAGACTTGCTAAACACACTTTCTTTTGTTATCTAGATGGTTATAGTGGTTTTTTCTAAATACCAATTCACCCCGAGGATCAAGAAAAGACCACATTTATGTGTCCATATGGAACATTTACATACCGTAGCATGCCATTTGGTCTTTGTAATGCACCGGCCACTTTTCAAAGGGCTATGATGGGTATTTTTTCAGACCTTATTGAAAATATCACAGAAATTTGTATGGATGACTTTTCGATTTATGGTACCTCATTTGATGAATACTTAACTAATCTCTCTAAAGTTTTACAAAGATGTGAGGAGGTGAATTTGGTGCTCAATTGGGAAAAGTGTCATTTCATGGTGCAAGAAGGAGTGGTACTTGGCCATGTCGTGTTGGAGAAAGGATTGGAAGTCGACCAAGCCAAGGTCGAGGTGATCGAAAAATTATCGCCACCAACGAATGTGAAGGAAGTGCAAAGTTTTTTGGGACATGCGAGATTCTATCGACGATTCATCAAAGATTTTTTAAAAATTACTAAGCCTTTAACTAATTTGACCAAGAAAGATTCAATTTTTAACTTTGATGCAAAGTGTCTTGATGCTTTTTGTAGGATAAAGAAGGCACTTGCCTCAGCACCGATACTTCAACGTTCCAGATTGGAGCATTCCATTCGAGATCATGTGTGATGCAGTGATTACGCGGTAGGAGCCTTGTTGGGACAGCGGGTAGATAAAATGTCACATGCAATTTACTATGCGAGCAAAGTTCTAGATGAAGCGCAAATGAATTACACAACTATCGAAAAGGAGCAACTCGCCGTAGTGTTCGCCATCAACAAGTTTCGATCTTACTTGGTGGGATCGAAAGTGATAGTCTACACCGACCATGCCGCTATCCGCTATTTGTTGAATAAGAAAGATGCAAAGCTGAGACTCATTCGTTGGATACTCTTGCTTCAAGAGTTTGATTTGGAGATCAATGACAAAAAAGGCACAGAAAATTCAGTGGCGGATCATTTATCTCGAATCAGGCACGAACCGAAAGAAGGAGAGTTGCCCATTGATGACTCATTCGTGGACGAGCAACTTTGTCGCGTGAGCATTCTCCAAGCCCATGGTACGCCGATTATGCCAACTTCCTTGCTTGCGGCATAATACGGCCGGAGCTCGCCTATCAATAGAAGAAAAAAAATTTCGATGATGTGAAGCACTACTTTTGGGATGACCCATTTCTTTTCAAGTTGGGAGTTGACGGGAACCATAGAAGATGTGTTTTGGATGATGAAATCCATTCCATAATATTCCATTGTCATTCCTCGCCTTATGGCGGGCATGTTTCAACCAACAAGACCATCGCTAAAATTCTCCAAGCAGGATTCTTTTGGCCAACTCTCTTCAAAGATGTGAGAAATTTTATTCAAGCATACGACAAGTGTCAACGCATGGGAAATATTTGGAGGCAACACGAGATGCCACTCAACAATATTCTGGATGTAGAGTTGTTTGATGTTTGGGGGATAGATTTCATGGGACCGTTTCCGAGTTCAAGCAACAACAAGTACATTTTAGTTGCAGTGGACTACGTGTTGAAGTGGGTCGAGATAATTCCGAGTCCGACGGCCGACTCACAAGTGGTCAACCGCCTTTTCAAAAAGGTTATATTTTCGAGATTCGGGGTGCCCAGAGTAGTGATAAGTGATGGTGGTTCTCATTTTATTAACCGCCGATTTGATAATCTTCTAGCCAAATACGGAGTCAAACATAAGATTGCAACGCCTTACCATCCGCAAACACGTGGACAAGTAGAGATCTCCAACCGTGAAATAAAGAATATCTTGCAAAAGATGGTGAGTCACACGAGAAAAGATTGGTCCGCCAAACTAGACGAAGCACTTTGGTCATCCGCACGGCATACAAAACTCCGATAGATATGACCCCTTTCAAGTTTATGTATGGGAAATCGTGTCATCTCCCGGTTGAATTGGAGCATAAGGCATATTAGGCTATCAAGACTATAAATTTTGACTTGAAAGCCGCGGAGGAGAAAAGACTTTTGGATTTGCATGAACTCGAGGAGCTCCGTCTAGAGGCTTATGAGAATGCCAAGATTTATAAGGAGAAGACTAAAAAGTGGCATGATAAGCATATTCTTCGAAGGACCTTTCAAGTTGGAGATTGGGTGCTTTTATTCAATTTTAGGCTCAAACTCTTTTCGGAAAAGTTTAAGTCAAGGTGGACCAGGCCATATCAAGTTGTAAAAGTGTTCAACCATGGAGCGGTCAAGATTTGGAGTGAGCGCTCGGGAGCTTTCAAGGTGAATGAGCAGAGATTGAAGCACTACGTACAAGGACAACCGATGGGAGAAAGGATCAACATCTCCCTCGCCGAGGCACCATCCGGTTGAGAAAAGGAGGGTGGAGCTCGCGACCTTAAATTGAGAAGTACTTGGGATTAAGTTCCAAAACTTCTCTCTTTTTCCTTTAATTTTTGATAAAAAAAATATTAAAATCTAAAAAAAAAATTCGAGCCGAAATACAAAAAAAATTCTTTGCACGAGCATTCAAAACTGGTGTTGGAGTCAAGGGAGTTCAATCTTTCTTTTTCTTTAATTTTGAGAATTTTTTGGACTCATTTTCACAAAAAATTACGAGTCACAATATTTTTGCACAAAACATGACAAGGGATGGAATTTTCTGGAATCATTTTCACAAAAAGTACGAGTCACAATTTTTATTGTGAGTCGTAATTTTTGCCCCAAAATATCCCAGAACCTCTTTTTCTTTTCTTTTTCCTTTCCCCCCAAAATTAACCCTCTATTTCTCACACTTATCTCTCTCTCTCTCTCACAGCCACCTCAGCCCCGCCTCACATCTGCTCCGCCTCGCCTCCACCCCGCCTCGTCGCGACTCCGCATGGCCACGCGTGCCTCTACTCCGCCTCGCCTCCATCCTGCCTAGCCGTGCGCACCTCTTCTTAGCCTTGCCTCCACTCCCCTGCCAAGCCTCCTTCCTCTCTTCTCAACCCTACATCCGACCCTAACGGGTCGGATCCAAACCATTTCCCTACATACCACCTTCTTCCTCCCTCTAAACCTTCTACCCTCCCTCCATTTTTCACTATCTACCTCTTCCCTCCCCCTACAACCCACATCTAAAACCTCAATTGAAATTATCTTGACCACTATGAACAAATCACCTCCATCAAAGAGACCCAAGAAGATTTGTGCGTCAAAGCCAAAAAGGGGACGTGCAAGCCGAAACCCCCAACACCACGGACACCGACGAACCGCATGATGAGGCCCCGCAACATCCTCTTGCTAATATCCCCGAGAATGAGTGGCCAGAGAATATCATGTCTAATTTTGAACTGACGTTATCTACACTACAAGCATGCGAGCGCTTTAAGGCGCTACTAACACGGAAGCTCACTCCATCTCGCTTCCTCCATGAGGAGACACTTCGCACTTTGGGGATCTTCCATAAGGTACGCAAACTCACGGGTAGTATATGGCTTTGGAGCTTCTATATGGTCCCGTCTATCGTACCGTCCTCCCGGGAGGAACAAGGATCGACCTCAAAACTCTCGTCAATGCTCATTTGATCAAACAAGTGGATGACTATTATGTCACCATCGGCGACAATGGAATAGGGAAAAACTTCCCTTGCCCACGAGCCTCAACAAGTATAACCCAAACACTTAGTTGGTGCATTCACAAGACCCAATGGTAAGTCCCACTGATGACACGCAACATGACCCCCACGCTCCTGGAACCTCTTCAGCACAACCCACTCATCCAGAGGCCGAGCCTACAAATGCCATGATTTATGCTAAGTTGTGCGAGATCCAAGAAATTCAACTGGATCAACAAGAGCAAATCGACGACTTGGACCAGAGATTGTATGAGACCTAGTACATTGCCCACCGCATGCACGCATTCCACTTGGAGCGCGATGACTACGAGCAGGAGGACATGTCTACTAGACCGACCAGGCACAACCCCACATGAGGGGCCCACAGATTGAGTCAGCAGAGCAATACCATAGCACCACCACCATTATGAGTATTTCATGTCTCATTTACTTTCTTTTGTAGCTTGGTTGAAGCATTGAGGACAATGCTTGATTTAAGCTTGGGGGAGAGAATTTGAGATTATATCCGCATTCGCATTTTATGTAGGATTTGTGATTTTTGCATGTTTTTATTTTAGGTTTCTTAGTGGATGTTTTAGCAGTCTATTGTGAATTAACTTGTTAAAGGAAAAGTTGGCAAAGGAGCAAACCTTGTCGGAAAAAGAATTGAATTACCATGACGGATTTTTGTGGGAAATTGATTAGGAAATATTTCAAAGTTTTATAAACTAATCCATGATAAATGAAATCGGTACCCACGCCGATAGAATGGTTGAATATTTTGTGAGATTCTTTAGAATGAGATATTTTTAAGTTCAAACCTAATATTGCACAAAGAACCGAGACGGAGAAACACCCCCGCCAAAAACAAAATTTAAGTGACCTAATCTAGAGAGAGTTTTGTAGTAGCCGGTGGATCCGAAAAATCATGAAAAATCAGATGGTCCCCACTTGGTTGTGCGTTTTCGCACGAAGCTACATGCTTGACACAAAAAAAATAATAAAGTGACCTTAATCCACAAATAAGTGCTAGGGCTACGCCCACGGATTATCCGCATACGACACGAGGCAGCCTCAAAAGCGTAATTAAATAATTTAAAGTCATTTTAATGAAAAGCGCGAGGTTCAAGATTAGCACTAAATTTTTCTTTTTCGAAAAAAAGGGGGTCAAATCCAATAATCGGAACTAAATGCAAGAAAAAGGTGTAGACTTGATAGCATAGCATTCTTTTAAAAATCACATGATATAGAGAAGTGAAAGTGGAACTGTGGGGTATATTCCTTAAGTAAAATACCGAGTGAAATTTCAAATAATTGAAAATTCCTGAGAAATTTCCCAAAAATCCAAGCAAGTATTTTGTAAATTTGAAAGCATTTTCTTTCGAGTTAATTACAATTATCTAAAACATTCGCTACCTTTTGCATGTTGATTTAGGATTTTTATGAACTTGGTTAGTTTGGAGAACGACCCTAGGCTCTCGAGCTAGACTTGTTTACGGACAAGCAAGGTTTAAGCTTGGGGGAATTTGATAAGCCTTAATTGTATACACTTTTTAATAGGATTTGATCTCTAAAACTATACCATTTTACATAACTTTTAGATCATTTAGTCAAATATTGCACAAAAATCGAGATACTGCTATGTTTTGGTTTGATTTCAGGAGTTTGGAGCATTTGAGACCAAGAGAGAAACGTTGAAAGCAAGCCAGAGTGTAATTGGAATTGAAATAGCACACTGGAAGCTTGTTGGTGGAATTTCGCACAATTATTGCGGGCCGTGGGTCGCAATTTCTCATGGCTAAGAAATAATGTTTCCTGCAAATTCGCTCGCACCTTTTCACCTCGATTTTTCGGGTCGCAATAATTATTGCGGGTCGCAAAATCGACCCTATTTCACATCTAAAAAGCCCAAACAGGTCTGTTCGTTTGGAAAACATATATAAGGGTCTAGGCTTGACTCCCAATAAACCCTAGCCATCCTTGGACCTCTCCTCACCTCTCTCCACGACTCTCCACACCTAGGAACTGATTTTGAAGCAAGATTCGAAGGATTTTGGGATTACTGGAAGAGATTTAGCGCGTGACTTGGAGAAGAAGAAGAAGAAGACTTATCTTGCTTTGTTTTATTTCTTTATTCTCTCTCTTTTAAATTCTCATTTATCGTTCTAGATACTCTTTTGAGATGATTTGTGCCCCTATGAGAGGGTAGTTCCCTCTCTAGGGGCGATGGCATGTAAAACTCGAAACTAGTGGTTTAATTTTACTTTATTTGTTGTTTTTTAATTGATTATTGTGATTTGTTCTTTTGCGAATTGTTAAATGTATGAATTGCTTTGTTTAACCAACTCTAGCAATATGTGTACTTAGGATTTTGAGTAAATGACTAATCAATCACTTGCTTAAACCCGGATCAAGAGAATAAAATTAGGCTAGAGGTGAAGTACCTAACGGTGAAACCAAAGGTCTAGATGGGTTTTTTTGGTTATGTTGAATTGATTGTGAGATGTACGTAATAGTGAATTGCAACTAATTAATAGAACCAAAACCTATAAATTAACCCGCACATGTTTAGAAATTGTAAAGACGCGAACCAAGTGAATAAAAGTTTAGTGAAAAGTAAGTCAAAGCCCCTACAATTCTTGTTATTGAATTAAATCACAGGATTTTCTTATTTGTTTTATTTTCATCCGGTTTAGTTCAAAAAACCAACAAAGATTAATTCATCTAGCTTAGTGAATTAGTAAGAACCGGTATTTTATGAGTTTATTCGTGTGGATTCGACACCCTAATTACTACTTAACAAGATTGTACGTTTGCAACCAAATTAGGTAAATTTAGGGTATTATTAGCTATAGGTGAAATATTCCAACATAAGCTCTTCGCGAAAAATGACGATGACAAAACTATCGAGTTTGCCGATGACGGCACACCATCAGGCCCGAACTGTAGCACGTTCAGGAACTACAATGCAGTGATAGCGAGAGACCGGGTCTCCATCACAATAAAAAACTGAAAGCATGTCGATTTGAAAGTAAATGTTGCTATGTGTGAATAAAGGCAAATTGTTTGAATTTGAAACATGTGAATGTGTGAATATTGTTTATATCGTATTTGTAAATTAATTTGGATTTTATAATTTTGATATATGGCATATATATATATATCTAATTTTGACTAAGAATTATCCGGCTAGTTACAGAAAATGAGCAAATCATCAAAAACAAAAAGAATACATTCAATAACAATTATTAAAAAAAACAATGGTTATAGGGTGTTTTACGATAAAAAAAAAGAATTGGCACCATTTATTAGCAAATAACCGATGCCAAAGGTTACTTTCGGCATGGGTTATTAACAAATAATCGTTGCCAAATGTTAACTTTCGGCACAGGTTATTAACAAATAACCATTGTCAATGTCAACATTCAGCAACGGTTGTTAACTAAAAACTGGTGCGAAAGATAACCCTTTAGCAACGGTTATTTATTAATACACATCAGATCCCTACCTCCAAGATTAACAAATAACTGGGGCTTTTGGAAATGGCAATTGATTAACAACTTTTTTTCTTAGAGGTAATATTGCTGAAATTGGTAGGGGGAGATGAAATTAAAGGGTAGGGCTTCTGAACCAGATTAGGATCACCTTTTTTTTTTTTCTTATCACTTGAGCAGTGTTCAGCTGGTTGCATTAGGACTGCAGAAATAATTATTAAAAATTAACATTTTTTACTTGAGCAGTGTTAATGTCACTTCCATTAGAAAGATCTATATTATCTGTTTTGCTTGAAAAAAAATACTACAAACACTGATAGATTTTTCTTTACAATGCATAGCCTATCAACTGAAAATTGAAAAGCCCCAGTTACTCAATGAATAAATAAATAATTAATTAATTAAAGAAAATTGAAAACCCTAAACGAGAGCATGGTATAGTTTAGTTACAAATTTTACTATGTTCTTGTATGAATTAAGAGTATCACATAGTGTAATTACAGATCAATTAAAAAGGTCATTAATTTGATCAGGTCAATTTTGAGGACACTAAAACCGCGGATTTAGTACAGTGATGATAGATTTTATTTTTTTATGAAGAGACATAGTTTCAATTTCCCACAAAACATATTTAAAAATAAATAAATATCAAAGTTAATAAAAGCCTTTATATATAAAAAAAAAAAAATTGAGGACACTAGAGTTGTCCTCCAGCCTTCAACTTATCCATTCTCATCCTTTCTTCCACCTAAAAATGGCCCAAGCTACACATCAGATCCCTACCTCCAAGAACAACAATGGTCTCTCTGAGACTAGCAATCCTCATCACAATGAGCAAAACAGCACTGTTCGCCTCGATATGCTACCACTAATGGACTTCAGTTATTAAGTCTAGTAAGCACGAACGGTCAACAAGGTACCGATCATTTCTTTTTTCATGTATTTTTTTCTTAGAACATATGGCTCTCATCTCTGACAGGCTGTCACGGGATATAAAATTATAAATTCTTGACAGACTGTCACCACTAGACTGTATTAAAGCTGTCAATGAAACTCTTTTACTCCACTAGACTGTATTAAAGCTGTCAATGAAACTCTTTTACTCATTTATCTTATCCGTCTTGTATTTGATAAGGCGGATATGAGTAATATTTTTTTCGTTAACTAAACGGATAATGGTATGAGTAAGAAAAAATTTTCGTTAGCTTATCGAGTAAAGATATGGATAAGGACTATTTCATATCGTTACCCTATAAGATAAATGACACACAAAATAATATATATGATAATTTTTAATATTATATTTAATTATATAATATATTATATCATTGTCATTGTTAGCATTATCATTATCATTATTAATTATTATTATTGTTGTTGTTATTGTGAGATTGATTTATCTTATATATAATATTTTATATAATGTAATTTATGACAAACTTGATTTATGTAACATTTCAATTTGTATTCTTCTATAGATAAAGAAACCAATAATTGTAATTTTATATTTTATTTTATTACGCATTGGATGTATTTGAAGTAACATATTTTTTTATTTATTATATTTTTCATAAATTATATAAATTACAAATTATTCGATAATCACTTATTATTCGTTCGATACCCGTTAATCTTAACGGATAAGAGTAGAGTATGGATAAAGATAAATTTTATGGATAAGGGTACGATATTTTATTATTTTTCGAGTTTCTTATTAATTTTTTCAGATTTTTGAAAGATAAATGAGGCAAGAGAGTTATGGAACAACATTTTTTTTTGTTTTAATTAATAGTACTTTGATTGCAAAATAATAATAATAATAATAATAATAATAATAATAATAATTCTGGCAGTAATATCTTAATTAGATGCAAATTAGACAAACTCTTTTCAGGTTTAACCGTTGCCTACTTCAGCTCCTCATCAGTTGCATACCCAAATTATTTGATAGTATTAGATGGATTTTGATTGTGCCATGTGAAATTTTATATATTCAGCATCAAGTGGATGATTCCTACATAAGCCCTGTTAATTTGCAGTGTAGCACCATTAAATGTTCCCTAAATCTGGCAGGTCTAGTTCAAAACGAACCAATAATTAAGGCAATAACCATGTCATTAATTTGAACATGTCAATTTTGAGTATACTATAAAGTTGGCCTCCTTATCATCAACATCTCCATTCTAATCCTTTAATTCTTCTACCTAAAAATGGCCAAAGCTACACATCAGATCTCAACCTCTACAAACCACAATGGTCTCATTCCTCATCACAATGAGCTGCAGCCGACTCCACCGGTGTCTCCAAACAATCAGCAAAACAACAACAGTTGCTTGCCGCGATTTCCTACCACTAATGAAGTCAAATTAGTAAGAGTAAGAACGAACGGGCGACATGATATCAGTCGACATGTTCCTGATGACGACGACCGAGAGTTCTTCAGGCAACATCGAGGCTGGCTAATGATCGTTGCAATTCGGGCTGTTGCGTCAGTTTTTTGATATGTTTTGGGAAAAAAAAAAGGTTATCAAGGTTGTCAATCTAATTGATTGTCAAAGTGTCAAAGTGGTTCTCATCCTTTGTTCAAAACTAACTTATAACTGCTTCCATAAAGCTTCTTCCTCTCCACTATGACATATAAATTACAACCTAATGTTCTTTCAAAACCATAAGAAATTATTCATCTTGAAAATGATTCATTAAACAAACAAAACATATTTCATCACAGGACTACTGTATATTAAGAAAAAAGAATGACATACAGTGATCTAATCTTTTCTTAAACTGCAGTGATCTAATCTTTTCTTTATGAAATAAAGAAAAAAAGAATGACATACAAGGGACCAAAAGGCAGCTCTCCAACTCATGTTGATTTTCAAAAGACAACACAACACTAATGCAGAAGTGCTACTTGCATCATGGTACACCACAGTGCAATTCAAATGGAAGATAAAAATTAATTGCCCTTTCCGTTTTCTAAAGCTACAAAAGTCCAAAGATTAAGTTGGGACTTAAAAGATAACATTCAGGAATTCATGAATTAATTAGCTCTAGCACTACCACTAAGTTTCCCCTCAAAAGAAAAATATCACCTTCAGACCGATTTCTTAACTGAAACAATCCATAATGAATTAATGATTCAAGATAATTGACTCCAGAACCTGCTCTCAGGAAAAAGGAGACCAAAAACGACTCTAAATCAATTCCATGGTTTCCATTGGCAATAGAAGTCAATAGCCAAATCGCCAAGAGAACAAAAACCACATGAACTATACACCAAAAACAAGATATTCATATAAAAGCTACAAAATTTTAATTTTCCTGCTTAGACATTATCAGATTTCTAATGATGCTCGATATCTCACATGCACGGTCTGTGCAGCACATCCATCCAAGCAACATTCTTTAGCAACAAAGAGTGCGCACAAGGTATCACATACAAACACTCCACCATCAGAAGGAAAACATAAATGGACGAAGTTACCCTGTGGCAGCTGACAACCGCATAAGATGCCATGAAACCAAACAGATCCAGCACCATTTGTGGTCTCCAAAACCTCAACTTTTGTCGTTTTGAGGCAGAAGCTCTTGTTCATCAGGAAAATAATAATCACCTGACACAAGAGGAAGGAGATTTGTACACTCCCATAGCTAAGGTGCTTTCAATGCAACCCCCTCCCTCTCACTTAACAACCCACACACACCCGCGGCACACATCCTTAAGCCAGATTAATACAGTAATATCAATAGTCTCTGATACTGAGAAAGAACCAACTGCAGTTTTGAACATTTCCATCATATTAGGTGAGTTTCTCTGAAGTCTTCTGACAACTTCAACAGTACACTTGCATCTAACCTAGAGGGTAGTAAGGAAAAAAAGACAGAGAGACCGAGAAAACACCATTGATTTGAAATATCCAATCTCTAATTTTTATCCTGCAAAAAGAATTTCACTTATAGTACCACAATAAATGAATTAGCTAAACAGCTAATTTCCTCCCTAATACAGAGCAATATCATAAAACTAACATCTTTCCCTGACAAGAAGCTGCATAGATCTCTTCCAGCTCGGGAACTTCCTTTTTATATGGTACGACAAATTTGTCAAGGAAGTCCTTTTCAGATGATTCAAACACAGCACGCTTATTGGCGCCTTTGCTAAGACCTTTGGTTTTCAGAACATTCAGCACATGGTGTCTAGGCACAAGCCTTCTCAATAGGCTATACCCTAGGGCTGCTGGACTAGTAATTAGGTTTTGATTCGTGAATCCGGCGGTGCCAAGAAGAAAATCAATCTTGGACTTCAGTGTCTTTTCGGATTGACAAACCAAGTTGGGAAATCTTTTGAAAGCAGTTCGCACCTCTTCATCTGACCACCCGTAATTTTTTCTGAAGAATTCAAACTTCCTCTTAATTGTATCCATATTGTAGTTGCCTACCACAATGAGGCCAAAAACAAACATGCGTGACCCTCGGTTAAACCCCAACCCCTCAGTTTCTTCAATAATTTTCTTGGCAGAATCTGGGCTTCTAAGTTTGTTACCCAGTTGTAGGTACATCCTCCGGATATCCACATCCGAGAAACCATAATCCTTCAATAGATTTATAATTGGCATCACGACATCATCAATATCATATTGGAGGAGCCTGTGGTTGCCCCGAATGATCTTTAACAAGACATCATTGTTCCCCACATAATCTCTCCAAAATTGAAGGCGCAAGGGGGCAGATTTTAAAAGGAGGACAGAAGGACTGATACGAATCAGCCGGGTGAGTGTTTCTCCGGTGAAACCAGCAGACACTAGTTTGCACACATGCGGTTCAAGAGTATTGGACACACTGTAACAGAACAGCTGCGGATTCCAAGAGACGAGTCCCTTGATCTGGGAATCGGTCAAACCGGTCTCTTTGAGGAAGCGCACCACAGCTTCAGGCCGATCCGAGGTTCGAATCTGGGAGAGACATGGTGAGGCGGCAAGCCTGAGTGCTCTGTCAGGTGAGAATCCGAAGGTAGAGATGAGATACTGGCTTATGAATGGCGGGTCTTTTGTTTGATCAGCGTCCGTAGAGAGGCGGCGAAGGGGGAGAAGGGTTAGACGGAGGTGAGGTATCGGGAATTGAAGGGAACAGTAGAGCTTCTTTGCTCGGAGGAGAGCCATTGGGAGATGGTAGAGCCTCCGTCTTTCCAAATCGGAGGTGGTAACACCTCAGCAGCAATGGTGACTAGTGATGAGTGATGATCGTGCTCAGGGTTTAGGGTTTGAACTCGAGAGAGAGAGAGAGATTGGCTGGTTCATGTTTTAGTTTCCTGGGCTTGGAATTGAAGTTCTTGGTGCAAGGAATTGTAAGTCTATAGAAAAGATGGAATCTTACTTCAGCCCAACTACTAGGGGCCCATGCCTTCTCTGCCTACATACACACTTCCTTTTAGTTTCTCTCCAGTTTTATTTTCTCAGAGAAATTGGGTACATCACCATTAAATTTGTTCTGATTAAATATTTTCAAATCAAATTACAGAAACTAGATATTTACCTATCAATTATGAATTCTTTTAGAGATTTCTCCATAAAATTCAAATTAATTTTAAAAATAGACGATTATACCCTTCTCATAAAAAAAAAAGGAACGATCCGGAAGAGAGAGAGAGAGAGAAGGGTTGTATGCTCTGCCGTGTTCATTGTTCAGCATTTTGTATCAACGGGTGAGCAATTTCGATCGATCCGGAAGTGTTGTTGGAAGAGAAAGTATTCTTTCTAGTTTTGGCAGGGGTAAAATTGTCCATCAGAAGAAAGGTTTTGAATTTAATTTTAGTGTGGATGAAATCTATGGATAAATATTAAAAAGAAATAAAGACTAATGGATAAATATCTAATTACAGCAAATTTGACGGGAAATTTAGCGAGAACGGAAAGTTTACAATATCACATCTAATCTAAAATAATTCAGATGTAGTATTAGAGTGCATGCTATGCATATATTTTTTGCACCTTCTGGGATTTCAAGACTGCACATTAATTCTTACATAAGCCCTGTTAATTTGCAGTGTTGTACCATTCAATGTTCCCAAAATCTGGTTAAAAAAAAGAAAATGTTATGAAGATATCATTGATACTGTCGTCGATACGGATTTTATTATATACATTAAAATGAGTTATTTTTTATTATGTATAATATTTTTATTATTTGACTTAAATATTATTAATATACATAACAACTCATTTAAATTATATAATGATAGTACTATACAAAATTAGTCTGTATAATAAAATTATTAATATATATAATAATTCATTTAAGTTACATAATAATAATATTATACAAAATGAATTTATATAATAAACTCATTAATATATATAATAACTCATCTAATATGTATAATTAAACTCTTATTGACGATGATATTAACAATCGTATTTGTATATCAGCTTCCTTCAAAAAAAACCACAACAGAGCTCAGAGTCGACTCTTATTGTCTTAACATATACAGAAAGGTATAAAACGAACCAATAATTAAGGCAATTTTGAGTATACTATAAAGTTGGCCTTCCTATCCTCAACATCTCCATTCTAATCCTTTAATTCTTCTACCTAAATATGGCCAAAGCTACACATCAGATCCCAACCTCCACAAACCACAATGGTCTCTCTGAGACTAACAATCCTCATCACAATGAGCTGCAGCCAACTCCACCAGTGTCTCCAAACAATCAGCAAAACAACAATTGCTTGCTGCGATTTCCTACCACTAATTAGTAGAGTAAGAACGAACGAGCAACATGATACCAGTCAACGCGTTCCTGATGACGACCAAGAGTTCTTCAGGAAAAATCGAGGCTGGCTTATGATCGTTGCAATTCAGGCTGCTGCTTCAACTTATCAAGCTGGCCTTAGCCCACCCGGGAGCTTCTGGGAATCTGATGATCCTAATGGACACCATGTGGCAGGCAACCCGATTTTGTACGACAAGTTTCATGCCCGATACCATGCGTTCTTCTATTGCAAGCAATCTCCTTTGTTTTTTCACTGGTAACTGTCATTTCATTGATGAACAAGCATTTCTACCGCAACCCGATAAGGATCAAGGTTCTGAAGATAACGATGGTGCTGGATCTGTTGAGTTTCACGGCTGCTTATGCAGCCGGCAGCTGCCGCAGCATAAGTTCGTCCTTTATTATTTTTGTTTTGATAGGAACAGTATTCGGATATGTTCTTCTTTTTGCATTTTACTACTCTGTGCTGCGCAACATTGCTCGCCATGCAAGGTCACGCATGAGGATTAGAGAAGCATGTGTTGTTATGCCGGAGGTCTGATATTCAGGCGCCATCAAGCGTGCATGGAAAATAAAAACTGATCATGGAGTTTGATTTGAAAGTGTCTTTCTATTCTACTACTACTTGTTGCATGGCTTCTATTGTAGCATTGATGTTGGTTGTTTTTTCTGTGGCACTAAACTGGTTAAAGACATTTCTTTTCTTTTTCCCTTTTTTTCATAGTTGGAAGTGAAAAATTTAAGCCGTCAACCTCTGTGTATGACTTAAAGTTTGAGTAATTAATATTAAAACATGTTCTTTTAATTCTGTTAGGGAATCATTGTTTAATGGTTCTATAGAGTGATGTTTCTTGAACAATTTTAAATTAGTAACTGAACCAATAATCATCAATTATTTAATAAAATAATTTTTCTAGTTTAACTTTTACGTTTGGGAAGAGGGAATCAGAACTCAGAAGGAATATTTATAACATCGGACAGACTGATATTTTTTCCCCTTTTTGAGAGATGGAGGAGAGAAAACCCAGAAAATTTTAAGGGTCATTCTAATTAATAATTCACTCATTACTTCTTTTTTTTTTGAGAAAAGTAAATAATTCCACCTGTTTCATTGAAACAACATAAAAGATACAATGTGAATGTACCAAACAGCTGGTACCAAACAAAAGTTATGTTCAATCATAAACCTAGAGAGAACTAAACTACTTAATCAGTCTAAACATATGCAAAATTTAATCTGGTTCAGTAACAACACAAAACACAGTAGGAAATCAACACAGTTTTTTGTTTTAAAAAGCCTCAAAAAGAGATACTGAGAATACAAGACAGTTGAAAGGTGCAGCAGCTCTCAGCTTGTGTCTTCATTTCGTAGTATCAGAGAGAGGTTATTCTCGCTTCCAGACCCATGCGTTGACACCGAGTACTCTTCCGAAACCTGTGTGATCTGCATAGGGAGATTGTCTATGTCCTGTGACAATAGTAGAGTAAGTTTGAAAAATAATTTCTCATTTCTAAATTTGCACCAAAAAAAAACTAAGGCAATGATTTGCATTCCTAAAGTTCTAAGAGATTTTCCTTTATAATCCTGAAAACATAATTTGTTTCTTTCCAACCATATAGACCATAATATAGCTCCTCTAACTAACTCTATTAGCACAACATCTTTTAATGGTATGCAAGCATTCAAATTTCATATATCATCTAATGTATTTCCTGGAAAAAAAAATTATTATGTTGTACAACCCAATTCTATATCTGTCTAGCTACTTGACAAGTGACAAAGAGATGATGTATTGATTCAAAGTCACTACAAAATACACATGCAGTATCTCCCTGCCAACCTCTTTTAATCAAAGTTTCTTTAATCAAAATTCTATTTCTTTTAACTAACCACAGAAAATTTTTAATTTTTAAGGGCATTTTTGTTTGCCAAATAGTATCATATTTAGTATTAATAATGCCACCAAAAATCTAACCAAGAATAAAAGGATTGAATTGTAAAGGTCCCTGAAGAATGCCATCTCCATATAATTTTGTCTAACACTAGGGATTGAATTGTAATTTGTGACAAAAGTTATTTTAAAGCATGAAATTCTTTAAGATATACATCAACCAACTGTCTATTAAAGGTAATACCAAATTCTTTGTTATGAAAAGCTTTAGCTACTATAATAGTTGGATTTTGAACTATTGAAAACAAAAAAAATGAAAATTCATGGAAAAATGCACTCTTTCCTATCCATCTGTCCAACCAAAATCTAACAGATTCTCCATTTCCAACAATTTTACTTAGACTAAATTCTATCATATCTAAATCTACAACAATGCGATTGATTTTGACAATTGAAAAAAATATATATAAAGGGCTGTTGCATCTTTTATAATTAGTGTAAATCAATTTATATATAAGAATTTCACACAATATATAAAATCTGTCAATTTTTATCATATGAATTGAAATATAGGGAGCACAGAATGGTCAAGTAAAACAATTCAGATTTTTAAATGAATACACTGATAGCACATTTTATAAAATTAAACATGATGAATATAGAATTCTAATTCTATTCAATTCAGTAGAATACTACACTGAATGTGTACTTCACTGAATATTCACATTCTATTAACTAATTAATTCCAAATTAAATGTCCGCGAGGAATAAATTTTATATATTTGTGCACAGTGACTATTGAATTATCTTCAAAAAAAGAATTAAAGAGACACTGAATTCCCTTGTTTTATTTCCTGTTATTAAATTTAGAAAGCTCATTTCTGAATATCAAGATGTATTTCAGGCCAAAAGCAAAAAAAATGGTTTAGTAAATGATAGCTATGTAAAAGAAGAATTAATAAATAAAATCCAACTACTTTCGTACATTATATAGAATAGAAATGCAGAATTAATGTATATATTTAAGATTTTTAATTAAAATATATTGCACCATAGTGTACTTCTATTTGACTTAAAAAGATGTATTTGAACAGCTTATTATTGGATTTAAACAGCTTATTATTTTCTGAATGTGAACATGTACTCCAAAATAAAAGGATTCAACTAACACCATATCTCATATGGACAGAATGCAATTTTAAATTGAAAAAAAAATGCAAAAACAAAACCATTGAACATAATCTATGATTAAAAAAACTATGCATTTCAACTCTGACAAAAATTAAAATTACATGACCATATAATGCACATTTAATTAACAAAAGTTAATTTCTACAAACTCTTAACGTCCATTGAGAATTAATCTTTAATTTAATAACAAATATTTTCATATGAGAGATCATATATTCGAAATTCGAATAAGATTTTTTTTTTAAATTTAACGCAAAGGCAGAAAAGCCCAAACTCTTCATGTACCAAGATAAAAAAAAATAAAAAGAGAAATGAAAAGTTTACCTTGTCATATTTTTTTTAAATAAGAACTCCCATTAACCCCGATACTTATTTCTTTTCAAATATCTTCTATAAAATTTAAACGAAATCTATCACCATTGTATTAAACCTGCGATTATTACGGGATCACATCTAATGTAATAACTCAGATGTAATGTCAGAGTACATGGAATATATACTCTTTTCCACAGGCTACCAAGACTGCAAATTACAAAACGGGCCGTTGTTCGGTCAGTTTGGGCTGAATGAGAACTTATTTCTCCTCTATTTCAAACTCGGAAGGGTATTTCTCGTACCAGTAAATCAATTGACTGATTGAGAAAAGAGAAACCAGTAAACCACCATTATTAGGCATTAACTGCTAAACCCCTTTGAGAGACGAAACCTACATTACGTTTATACTGACACACCACAGTGACCGCCGCCTCGCCATGTCGGATCTCGGCGAAGAGAGCAACACCACTGCCTCCGTCGACGGCGCCAACACAGATCCGAAACCAACCCCATCCCTCACTAAAACAGCTCAGAAGAAGCTTTTGAAGCTAGAGCGCCTCGCCGCTCGCAAGGCCGAGAAGAAGGCGGCGGAGAAGCGGAGAAAGGCGGAGAACAAGGAGCAGCGCCGCCGGGAATGGGATGAGAAGGTCGAATCGCTTACGCCTGAGGAGAAGGCGAAGCTGATTGAGTCGAGAAGTGAGGCCAAGCGGGAGCGGATTAAGCGAGAGAAGGAGGAGCATCGGATCAAGATCGAACGGCTTAAGAAGGCAGCGGAGATTGGTCAGAAGGTTGTACTGGATCTCGATTTCGGGCACTGCATGACGGCTAATGAGATACAGTCTCTTTCCCAGCAGGTGTATTTTCTTTTCTTTGTTTTTTGTTTAATCCAAATTTTAGGCAATGTACATTAATAACCTGGGTGTTACTGGTAAGACTTGCAAGTTTGCTATTGGCAATATGGTTTGGTTATAAGGTCTATGTGAATTTAAGTTAATGTGCCTTCACTCAGAATTCTGAAATCCCTGTCATGACTCAAATCAGAAGATGACATGTTGTTTGTTTCTGCACTGGTTTATTGTTTAGTTTCTTGATTGAGGATATCAAAGAACTGACCTGCTATTTAATCATCATTACTATTACAAAATAGGAGACTTTAAGTTGGTACTGTGTTGTGTTGTATAGGTCCCTTCCCAATTTACTTTCAAACTAACGATTCTTAGATTTCTAGTTAGATGTCCAAAATATGAGCTTCATCCCAAATGCCCCTAAATTAAATTATAGCCACTTAATGCTAATTGAATGAATAATGAAAAATTACAGATAATGTATTGTTATGCTGCAAACAGTAGATCCACAGATCCAACCCACTTCTGGCTGACAGGCTGTACTGGTGAAATGGAGGCACGATTGCAAAAGATACCAGGGTTCAACAAATGGGTTATAGAAAAGGAAACTAGACCATATATTGAAGCCCTGAAGGACCAAAAGGAAAATCTTGTATATTTGACGGCTGATTCAGAAAATGTGCTTGAGGAGCTTGACTCGAAGAGTATTTACATAATTGGTGGGTTGGTTGATCGGAATAGATTTAAAGGGTTAACCATGGACAAGGCAAAGGAACAAGGCATTAAATCTGCAAAATTGCCAATTGGCAATTACTTGAAAATGTCAAGTTCTCAGGTATAGAACATACTGTTAGGAGCAAAATGAAGCAAATTTTATTTCGCTCTAGATCTATTTTTTCAATAATTTGGGGTCACTTGAGATAAATTGCATTGAAGTGAGGATTGTTAGCACAATTTAGGGTAAATTGAAAATTAACTGGTCAATGGGGTTTTATTCGAGGCAACTTGAGCTTAATAGTTCGATGCAAAATGGATGGTAGTACCAATGTAACAAAATTTATTTTCTACCTATTTCTAGCTCGTGCTTTTGTTATTTATAGAGGAAGGTTGCATTTTGGGAAGTTAGTTTGAGGTATAGGTTGTAGAATGTTTAGGATAGCAATAAGAAATGGTTTCAGTAATTTCTCTGATAAAACTAAAGCTTTTGATTTTCTTTCAGGTGCTTACAGTGAACCAAGTGTTTGAAATAATGTTGAATTTTATTGAAACAAGAGACTGGAAGAGTGCATTTTTTAAGGCTATACCGCAGAGAAAAAGAGATGATGCTGACACAGAAACATTGGATGAAGAAAAGGATGAAACTGCAAACGCAGCAGATGCCACAGCAGGAACCGAAGAAGATGAGAAAGAGGATTTGGAAGGAGATGTGGTTGAGGGAGACTGTGCGAGAAAAAAACAGTGTATTAGAGAAACTGAAGATGGTGAAAATATTGCATCAGAAGATAATAACACTACGGAAGACAATGTTTTAGCAACTGATAATGGTAACCAGGAGTGATTATGAAACGAAGAAGGATTTGTTGTAAGGCATCAATGTTTCAAGTTTCGATAGATGCTAACAGTTGTCTCGTTAGGTAGTAAGAGGGGTTTATTTAAGGTATCATGCTTGAGAATATGTACTAACAGGAGTTATCCTGTCAATTTTTGTTTGTGTTCTAGTATTAATGAAAAAAAAGTTCAAGAATTATATGTTGTTCTAGTCTTTTAATATATTCAAGAAATGTGTAGTAATAAATGAGAAGAACAATAATAACATGAACTCAATACAAGAACTCAATATGTTGTAATCATATGTTTATTGTAAATAACATGAACTACAAGAAGACGCATTACATGTCCTTATGTTGCAATCCCTTGTATAAAACAGCTATAGCCATAGAAAAATAATAAATAAATAAATGTGAATCTAAATATGGAACAAAATAAAACGGAAAAAAGGAAAAAGAAAATATATCAAGGTAGGTAGCACACCCATTGCTCTAGCAACATTATTTTATATCACACAGAAAATAATTCTGACTATTCTATCTTAATCTGTGCCAATGGCCTTATGCCCGGCGGTGTATCCTCCCCGTCTGAAACAATCTCTTTCATGCTAAGTGAAGCGCTGGAGCAAAAAACAAGCAGTGGCTTCTTTTTAGGCACTGGGATTGTCTCAGCCTCACCACTCAATATCTGAAAAACCTTCCTCATGCTCGGTCTCTCGGCACAATTCGGGTTTGCGCAACTCAACCCGACTAACAGCAATCTCACCATCCCCTCTTCATCAAACTCACCATTCAACCTCCTATCAGCTGCCTCAATCAACCTATCCTCACTGTACAATTTCCAAACCCAATCCACCAAATTGACCGTCTTCTTCGAGCCATCCTCTTTATCTATGGGCCTCCTCCCACAACAAACCTCCAATACTACCACACCATAGCTAAAAACATCAGTTTGATCAGTTGCTTTGCCACATTGCAAGTACTCTGGTGCTAGGTAACCCATGGTACCAGCTGTTAAGGTTGAGACCGGACTCTTGTTGTGGTCCATCAGCCGTGCGAGACCAAAGTCACCAAGCCTTGGGTTGAAGTTTACATCTAGTAATACATTGCTGGTTTTTATGTCTCGGTGTATCACTCTTTGTTCACATTCTTGGTGTAAATAAGAGAGTGCCGATGCTAGCCCAATGGCCACATTGTATCGTTGAGGCCAATTAAATACCGAGCTGGGATCTTGGTTCGGTTCTCGGTACAAGACCTTGTCAAGACTCCCATGAGGCATGAATTCGTACACCAGTGACAATTCACCTTTCTCATCACACCATCCTTCCAGTTGGACCAAATTTTTGTGCCTCAGACAGGCAATGATAGAGAGCTCTGAAACAAACTCGCTCTTACATTCATGCTCCTGTTTGGCTCTTTTAACAGCATAAGTTACCCCAGTACCTGGCATGACAGCTTTGAATACTGTGCCAAATGCTCCTTTCCCGATTATCCGAGACATGTGAAATCCCCTTGTTGCAGCACTCAGTTCTTTGTAGGTGAACTTTCGAGGTCCCTTTAACACCTCAGATGCAAAACCCTCTTTCTTTGATGTTAACTCTAAAACCTTTTTTATTGTGATCCACATGAATAGAACAAATGCCAAACAAAGAGCCAAAGGGCCTAGTATGCCCAGTGTCAAACTAAGCCTCTTGCGAGAGGTAACATTACTATTATTGACGTTAATATTCGGTATAGTGCCACCTGAAACATTGGTTGAAATTTGAGTACTGTTAGAGGAAAGGTTTACAGAAGGGAACCCAAAAGTTTGAAAGGTCCAATCTCTGACCATATGCAACTCTGTGCTTCCTTCGGTGGAAGCTGAAAAACCCACATACATGAACTCGATGAAGTTTCTCGAAAGGTCGGTATTTATTGAAAAAATGGGCTTATCAGGCTTTACATTTGTATAAGCCAACCAAATGTTAAGTTGGCTATCCTCATTGCTGTAATCGATCCAAGCGGTCGTCAGATTGCCGCTTTTCAGATCAACCCCATACAAGCCGAGATCTACTGATTTTATTGACAGCGGGGCACCGATGTCAAACCCCAGATGGTTGTCAGTTGTATCATTGAACTCTTCGTTTAACCGGGTATCGAACTCAATTGCAATTATTGACCCATTATCAGTCAAAATCGTTGGGTTGAATACACCAAGAAAGCCACCAGTAGCACCAAGAGAGCTATTATCAGGGGAAATGAAGAAGGTGAAACCGTCTCCAAATGACTCAGGATTTTGGTTTGTGATAGAGAAAGAGAATTTGGTGGAGAATGAAGCTGAGGTGTTGGTTACCGGATCAAGGAATTGGATTGGGAGGTTGCAAATAACTGACCCGGCACTCGAGGAAGGAACACTAGTTTCTTTTGTCAAACCAATCGCGCCATTTCTGAGGTAGGAATCACCCAACAAGGTCAGGTTAGAGAACGAGAAAGATGCCGAATCAAAGCTGACATTTTTGGCTAAGGTTGGGGTAAAGAAGGATAGAAGAAAAAGGAAGAGTAGAGACGATGATGCCATGAGGTTGATAAAGAGAATTGATACTGGGTATCATTTGCTTACATGAAAATTTGATTTGAACAAAAGGAGGAGAGGGGATAAGGGCTTAGAGAGGGGACAGGTAGTGTGGGAAAAATGAAAAGATAGATTTACCTGGAGAGATATGCTTTGGATTTTTTAAATCTAGGAAAAGGGAAAGGAGTTCAAAGTCTGATTCGGAGTGTAACGCTTGTAACGGTCGGAAAATTTGGTCGCATCAGGTCTGTGGACCCTTTTGAATGTGATCGCTTGTAACGGTCGGAAATGTCGGTTGGTGGGTCCAAATAGTGATTAACTATTAGTTTGTAAGAATCTAAAGAAATTCATTTTTTTTAATCAAAGGAAACAAGCTCTTGTTTTTGTTATCCATTTAAGACCGTTGTCTCAGCTATTGGTTTTATATGTGGGCCTCAAAATTCTAATAAAGTAATTAATTGTGTTAAAATATTTGTTTTCCTCAAAAGAAATTTTATGATCTCTCTCTTGCCACGATATTTAAGGAAATATATCCTTGTACAAAATACATTTTAAAAAGAATTATTTTGCTATTCTGGATTTTCAAATATTTGATAATAATACATTTGTTTAAAAGGCTTAATAACTTCATGTCTACTTTGAGAAACTGTGTTCAAACAGTTGAAAAATAGTAATTAAAAAAATTTAAGTACAGAATGAATACCTGACCGCACGGAAATGCTTGAATTGGGTCTTCCTGTGACAAGTATTTATCAAGCGTTTCTTTTAATTGAAACTACAAAACACATATGTTGAAAAATATGTCATCGAACCTTATAAAGAATGGCTGTTTTCGTTGTTAGTTTAAAATAGTTTGGAATTTTTGATAGGAAAAATAATATATATTTATAAAGCATTTGTAACTGTGGAAACGCACGTGACTGGATTAATAAAACTATAGCTATCGCAAACTTGGCTGACCAAAATTGCAAAAAGTCATGAGATCCAATTCCGAATATTTTCATATAGAAATAATAGCCTTGAAAAGTATACATGAAAAGAAGGCACAAGAAAGAAAAATTGTAACTGCACATGCGCTAGCTGCCTTTTACACCATATAGTTAAATTAGATGGTTCAAACTTCATAGAAAGCCCATACATTAAGAGACCAAAATCTAAACCAAACCAGTTGATTTCAATTGAACATTCTAAATTACTTACTGGTTACTGCCTTCATAATGGCAGTAAATACAGATTTGAGGGAAAAAAAATAATACATTAAGGCCCCTCTAAAAATCAGAATCTCCTTCAATAAAATAGTAAAATAAAACCCCCAGCAAGATAACACTAAGAAGCAACAAAACAACTATCACTGTACCAAATAAGCTAATGTCAAAACCAAAAAAGCACAATTCAGAAAATCTTTCTCAGGGGCAAATTAGTCCTCTATTGAGGACTTTTATGATCAAGAGATCTGAAGTGGGAATTATCAGGATACATTTAAAGAAACCCTCAGTAATGACTCAAAACTACAAGTTAGTCCTCCATGGCCTGTACAATGTACAACACAGACTCATAGCACCTCAAATGGGAACCTCTCTTGTATCAGAAAGATCACATCAGTAGCACATCATACAAGAACATATCAGCCACCCTGTCCCATTAATACCACAAAATTCACAGATATCATCAGACAGAAAAGTTTAATCATTACACAGATAACCAAAACATTACTTTACTGTGTTAATTATCCAATGCCTCAAGTATAATTAAAGGAACTCGTGAAACATTTATAAAGAAATCACATACTTAGCACAATCATAAAAACTCCCAGCTAGTTCCTAACAAGAGATACCTTATGGAATTTTAGAGTTATAAATGGTGTCACATTATAAGAGAGATCAAACTGCAATTAAGCAGAACCAGAATTGCTTTGATAGCAAACACATCTTCAGATTAAAAGCGCTAGTTCAAAACAAGAAATACCTATTACGTTACCCCCCTTTTGAGTACCTCAGGCAAAACCAATACAAAAATAACAAAACAGAGCGAGCTACTGAGTCTCAATCTCAAGCTATTTTCTTTCCTTTAGTACCAATATCCGGCAATATAGAGAACATAGTAAGAATAACATTTAATCAAACAACCAAGCATTTGTGGCAACAAAAAACACTCTATACTAGTATGTACTGCAATCATGCAATATAACCTATGAGATGTTATGCTAAATCACAACCAAAATGCTAAAGTAATAGCAGATACCAGTCATTTGAAGTTTTCACCTCCACCTTTCATGCCTTTAGAGATATCATATAAAAGTAAAGGCATCAAGTGAAACCACCAAAATACTAAGCAAAGAGAAAATGAGGTCATAATCTGGATCTTTATTCAACAAAATGACAAAAACGATAAGAGTGAGGGTAAATTTGGGGCATGCAAATTTCAGTCACTCATCCAAAATACATGAAGATAGATCACAACTCTTTTCACTTTCTTCTAGAGATTGAAAATATTCTTTTCTTTTTTTCTTGAGAAGGAATTTACGATAGTCTTAAAAGATATTTAAATATGAAAAAGATATTAGGCTAATATGTCAATCAATTCAGACTTAATCTGGTAGTAAAATGAAGACCCAAAGCCAACCCATTACAGATATAGTTCATCCAGATGCAGGTTTGTGTTCCAAAAGGGCATGAATTCAAATTCTAACCAGTGGACAACTTTTTCCTTTCATTAACTTTCACGCTGCATTGGGACAACTTCAAATTCCTAAACAGAAAAGATACAATAATATAATAAGCTGGCTATATCATGATCAACCAAGACAAACCAGGAACATGAACAGGTCTAAGAGGCTGGACCAAAAGCCTTTCATACACATAGAATTTGAACACAAACCATCAAAAGATTCACATTTTGGTCATCAAAAGCTGTAAAGAATGTAAATCTACTTTCATACCAGCAGCCAAGTAACAACCTTGGGTATCCAAATATTTTGAGGTTGTCAAGTAACTGTTGCAAAAAAGCCTCAATCCTAAGTAATGCACCTTCATAAGAACTTGGAGAACTTTCTGGTTTTCCACGAGAACAAGGGAATAATTAACAAAATGCATATACATGTTTATTGTCATTTTTGTGACTACGGTTTGATTATTTAAGGGAACATTACCAAAATTAAAGTAAAGGCCAGAACAGCATGAATAAAAAATGGTGCTAGTATCCTGAGAAAGCTCCAAAGCACTATATAATTAACAGTTCACAAGGGTGAGACGTGTGTCGAATTTCTAGCTTAAATTTGTCAACAACACCTCAATTGAAGTAATCTGAAAAGATGTTGTCTTTTCCTTCCTGGGAAACAATGAACCTTCCATTTTTCTCTTTCTTGTTTCTGAAAGAGAGATTGCTAGAAAGGGACAAGAGAAAAACAAAAAAAATTAATGATTGCAAATCGATTCAATTCCAATTGCAACTAGAGCAAATGAGTGATTCAATATTGCCAACTAGTTCTTATTCCAACTGCCATCAATGTTCTTGTTCTCTTTAATGAAACAATGCATCGCATGGTATTGTCTTTAAACAATGTAGCTTCAGAATTCCTGAACTATACCGCAAGCAAGATTTTCAAAAGAACTGAGACCGAGAGATAAATATATTTGCTCTCAGAAAATGTCACAGATCGAGCCAAATTGTGGCCTTTACGATCAGATCCAGCGCTAAATAATGTAGCGATTTGTACAAGGACAAATCTCAAACAGTTAGTACCTATTTTGATAGTAGTATCTTATTCTTATTCTTAATTCGTAAATCCTGACGCATTCTTTCCAAAATTGGACAGGAATATCAGAAATAATCCGTCAAAACCTAGTTAACAATTTTCTTTTTCCTTTCAAATCGAGAGTCGATTCTGACAAAAAACTATACCCGATCAACTCAGAAAGACAAGAAATCTGAGTATCTACTGAAAATCACAAGACATCATCGGCTCGGAGATGAGATCTCGTCACAGCCTCAGCGTTAGGGTTTCTTACCCTGTTTAAGTAATCATCGGCGCGAAAAACAAAGAGAAGGAACAGAGGGACAGGAGAGACGGGGCAATTCACCCTCGCAGAGGGAGTTCGCCGCCGCCGCCGCCGACGCCTCGCCCCACCACTCTGGATCTCTCCGCCGCCGCCTCAGACTTAAACTAATGAGTCCCACTTACTGAGGGGTGGAAATTGTTGGAATCAACATACGCTGATATACTTTTTTCTTTTTTTTTTTTCTATGGCACACACATTGAGAAGTCAACCTAGTATTTTTAGTAATAATTTGTAAACCAGATCAGGTCCGCGGCCCAATAAACTTTTTAAAGGATTGATGGAAATGAAAATTTAGAGATTAAATTGATTTTTTTTAAATATCAAGAAGCAAATATATTGATAAAAACAGTGTGGGCGTGACAAACAACAACTTAGATTTTATTAATTTTGACACACCACCACTTTTTGTTTCTAATGAAATACAACAACTTTTTTTAAAAAAAAAAAAAAAAAAACAGTTACATGAGAAAGCTTGCGAAAGATCCAGTGGCATCTCATCTACCTGTACTCTAGCACGTATTGTTTTGAAAAAATGAATGACATCTCTATCTGCCATGGATGTGCTAGCAATGATGCCGTTGCTCCTCAGTATCATCACATCCTTCTCTCAGTCTGTACCAGTTGTGCCATGCACTCCGCGTAAGCAGTGAAGCCGTAACCCCGCAGCCCATATGCTTGCTCAAAAGCAACGAGGTTTTGAAAAATACGATGGCTGTATGGATAGAGAGGTATTTCTGGAATGGAGATCACACCTTTTGTTTTGAAAAATCTCTGATTGAATTGAATATCAAGGAAGCAGTCTGATGTTCTCTTTTTGAAAATTACTGAGGAAGCTTGAAGCTCTGTCGCCGTAGAAATATATAAGCCAGGTTGTGAGTAAGTTGCTCTTTCTCTAAACTTATCTGCTGGACTGCGCAACCAGTGGAAGAGATCGAGAAGGTGGAGACAATCTGAAAATTGACTTGCTACTCGGGATTTGCTCCGTCTTGGATAGAGGTCATCAAAGCAAGACTGAGCAACATCCTTGAATGAAAAGTCGTCGAAGATGGTGTCTTCAAAGCAATACTCCCAGACAAAAATTGACAATAAAGAAAGGAATTTGATTTTCTAGCATGAGCAAGTCAGCCATAACTTCTTTTGCTTTCTGATTATACTTATTAATAAGACTTCTACATGCTTTTCTGATTCACCCTTCTTCACGGTCTAACTTCTGCATCTGCGTGGAACCAAACAGCGGGCCTGGCGTGAGTGTGATTATCGCACAAATTATGAAGCAACTGTCAAATAGCATCATCTCTGAAAGTGCTTCATCATCCAGATCAAAGGATCCCTCAGCATAGCAGGCCTGAATATCATTTATCTTTGGAGATATCTCAGAGAAAAACCTCCTGAAGTTGAGATGAAACACTTTGGCTGCCAGCATGACAATAATCCTTTTCTCGGCTTCAGAGAATAATAAATTCTGATTACCTTGATGCCGGCGGTACGGGCCAATTGCAACAACACGAACCTTGTGCAACTCTTCAACAATTTCATTATCACAAAGCTTGAAGATTGAAGCATTTTGTTTTGGCGTCATATTAAGTGATGGATTTGGAGGGGTCCAACGGTTACACTCCTTTTCTAATCGAGTTGTCAGCATCTCTGCTCATGGTGCCATATTGAGAGTGTTCCGGTTTACTACCGATGAGTTTGTCAACCTTGTCAGGTTATTAATCTTGATGCACTGATCCATCAATCTTTCTTTCTTCTTTCTTCTTTCTTCTTTCTTCTTGCTATGCTTTTTGTCTGGTTAAAAATTTTGGATCTAATTGGGATCTTTTGGATGTTGACTATTGGTGTAGAGGGAAGATTGAGGGGGAAGATCTTGATTTTTCCTCATTAATTTATAGTTTGAATATTGTTTATTGTTAAGCAGTGGTTATGGTAAAAAGATATTAGATATCCAAACGAATTTGCCACCACGCTTTTCTGAGAGGCCTTTCAAGTCTTTTCTTTTAACGTGTATCCAAATTCAAGTCTTTTCTTTTAACGCGTATCCAAAGATATTAGATACTCCGTTCTATGGTCTTTTTATTCTGAAAAAATTGTTGAATTATTGTTATCTTATGATTCATAACATCTTTTTATGCTATTGAACATGTAAATTTTTAAGCTAATCTATGTTATTTAATAATATTTTTTTATTTTAAAAAACATCATCCATTTTTTTGTATTTGGCTGAGCATATTATTTCTGTATTTCAGATTTTATTTTAAAACAGTATTTAATAATTGAAAATTCAGTACTTTACTTCTACAAGTGTCCCAATACGACAAGTTCCAAATTTTAATTATTAAAAAGAAAAATATATCTCTTTATTTATTTAAATAATTAGAAAAATAGAGTTTAATAACTAAAAACGGTTAAATGAAAATTCAGTGATAAAAAAATAAATTGGAGATAGAGTTTAATGACCTCCAAAAAAAATTATCCATTTATCTTCTATCGTGTCCTCTTAGTCAAATTTAAAGGGACATCCTTTTTTTTCTCAATAATTACAGCCTCATAATCTCACACAGAAACAGGCTATATTGCGTTTTCCTCCTAAAACAAAAAAGAAACACAGTCTAATGAGCATTTTTGGGATCATAATAACTTATCACTGAGTATGACGCTTGCAGAAATGATAGAACAAAGAGAGACAAGCTGAACACTGAAATTGTGATCCATTTGTTGCGACAACGAGGTCTCTGAACGAGGTATATGCTCGTATATATAACTCGTAAAGATCCGGCAGCATCTCATCTACCTGGACTCCAGCGCGCATTGTTCGGAAGAAATCAATGGCATCTCTATCTGTCAAGGATGTGCTAGCAATGATGCCAGAGATCCTTAGTATGCTCACATCCTTCTCAGTCTGTACCAGTTGTGCCATGCACTCCAAATAAGCAGTGAAGCTGTATCCCAGCTATCCATAGGCTTTGCTCAAAAGCAATGAGGTTTTGAAAAATACCGCGGCTGTATATGGATGGATGGAAGTGTATTTCTGGGATGGAGATCACACCTTTTGTTCCAAAGAATCTCTGATTAAATTGAATATCAAGGAAGCAGTCTGATGATCGTGTAACAAAATTTTATTCTTTAATTTTTTTTATAATCATCTAGAAAAAAAAAGATAAATATTTTCTATTCTGACAATAAATATTTATAAATTTAAATATAAATAAATTATCGATTTAGTATAAATATTTTTTATGTATAAAAAAGAATGCAAAATGTGAAATATAAAAATAATTTCTCTATATCTAAATCAAAATAATAAGCAATAAATAAAATCTCTAATTTTTAATTGAATAGCTTTCAAATAATGTGTATGCCATGCAAAAATCAGTCGGTAAACACGTTTTCATCATCAGTACACAGTACACACGATTTGATGGATGAATTTCTAATTAGAAAACTCCACCAAACATGCAAGGCCTCGGCCCCGTAATAATGAAGGGGGAATTAGGACCTTATACATGCAAGGCCTCGGCCCCTACCTATATATGTGTCCTCATCAGCATTGTTCAGCGTCATAAATACAAATTATGAAAATTTTATCAACATTCTTATCCAATAAATATCCGGTATCAATACTAATCACTGGTCGTAGATAAGATTATGCTTGAATGTACGGACCATATGTCTATGTAACACGTTTGAAGATATGCACACCGAATTAATCATAAGGATCTGACTCAAGCAGGAATTTGATACCTGGATTAGAGGCTTGAATAACAGTTAATAAAGGTGGCAACAACTCGTGTACCTTCTCCCAACTCCCAAACAGATCAGCAATTGCTAGTTCTCTCATCTCCATAACTTATTATACGAGGGCTGTACGGACCAAACCAGGAACCTCGTTCATTTTTATTTTCAAATTATTTCTTAACGGATCTTTAATAACTCTTGCAACCATCCTAACAGTCATCTGACTATGATCCAATCTAGTAAGATTACCATAACAGGAGTGTTCGTCCGGATTGATAGATATAATCCAGGTTTCTGTTCCAGTTGCCTTTACAAATAACCTCTATGTGCATTGCATGTTTTTACATTTCACCATATATATTGGTTTGTTACTATTTTGCACTTCAAGTTCTATATTTTCTTTAATATAAATCTCAAATATCTTAGTTTTTAAATGATCTTTAGAATCGAAGGTCTGACCCTCAGCCAAAGGATGGTCAAACCTAGGAGCATTGCTAAAAAACGGACGATCTTTATATGGCATTGGCTCTTGATCGCTAAATGACGGACATGAATGTTTCATACCTCGATTAATGAATGAGATTGACTATCGCCATTGATTTAAAATATCCTTGGCATCTAACTCTGCCTCAATATCATCCATGGTAACTTCCTCATTATTATCAGAAGGATCGGAATCATCTTCTGATCCCTCATCTAACTCATTATCTACATTTGGTTATTGCATGGAGCCCATTTCGGGTAAATCTCGATTTATAGATGGTTACTACCAGGAATACTATTTAGAGCTGGATCATAACCGGTACCATCTAGAATTGTTGTTGATTCCACCACTATTTCTAAATATGCGACAATTGATCATTGGAGTCACATTTTGAATATATTTAACTTCCAAATTATATCACAGTCTACTGACATTAAGGTATAAAGGGGGACTCGTACTGTGATATGTTCAATCGTGCATTTATGCTTAATTTAAATTGATTAGGAAGCAAACTAAGAGCAACATGAACTTATATTTTTACCTCATTAAAACTGATTTCTTCAGTTACAGAAAATGAACATTTTGCATTTAAACTGTATTCTATGCTATTTGCTGTCAAAAAAAAATAAATAAATAATACCAAAAATACACACAAGTTAAAATACATAAAATTAACAAATATAATTTCATGTGATTTAATGCCGAAATTTAAAATTACGAAATTATGCTCAATTTCATAATTCACCACATATGAAATTTATTTCTTGGGATTAAGATACAATTCCATGAAATAATCATGCCAAATCTTAAATTATGAAATTATGTCCAATTCATAATTTGCCACATATAAAATTTATTTCTTGAAATTAAAATATAATTTCATGAAATGGTTATGACAAATGTTAAAATTATGAAATTATGTCGAATTTCATAGTTTATTACATTTGAAATTTATTTCTTGGACTTAAGAAAGGTTTCCATGAAATAATCGTGTCGAATATTAAATCATGGAATTATGCTCAATTTTATGATTTATCACATATGAAATTTATTTCTTAAAATTAAGAAATGATTTCATAAAATAATCATATCAAATACGGTAATTATGTGAGATTAATGCCTAATTTCATATGATACATAACGATAAAATGAAATTAATGCCTAATTTCATATGATACACAATGATAAAATGAAATTAATGCCTAATTTCATTCCAAAAAATGCCAAAAATAGTCTTAAAAAATCATAGAAATGCATTCTATGATTTTACAATAATTTTCATGATTTTATCACAAACAATTTCATGAAAAGTAAATTAGAAATAAAAAAAACACAAAAAATAACACAAGTGAAGAAACATTTGTGTGCAACTTGGGGCTCTGTTGCATGGGCCACATGAGGAGCTCTTCCCAGCGAAAAAAAGAAAGAGAAAGAGAGGGAAGCAAGAAGGATAAGTGAATGCTCCCGGTGCACCATCTCTCTTTCTCATTAAATATGACAATGGGGCCAATTTCCGTGAACTACGACCACGCAAAACTGGAAAATGAAATGTGTCTCATTAAACATGACAAATGGGACCCACACTATTTCTCCCACTTACAATCTGCCCCCATCGACTCTATTTTCTTTTTTTCAAAAAAAAAAAGGAGGAAAAGAAAGAAAGGGTCTGCCACTGCCACTGGACCCCACATGGCAGACCCTTCTTCTCCATTTCTTCTTTCCTGCACAGAATAAGTTCGGCCAAGGGCTGGCCGGCGGCGGGGTAGCGGCTCCGGACGTCTCGCGGCGATTCCTCTTAGCCCCGGGTAGAGCTCGACGAGGAGAACTCATGGAAGCCGTCAATTTCAAAAATAGATGAATGAATGAGGGAGGAATCAGGTACGAAAGTTATCTTGGTGAAGAGGCCGACCGAGCAAATTGGGGACCAATAGCCCAAATTGAATGGTTGGGGAGCGTCACAAGGGTGCCACGACGGTGCTCAAAGTTTCAATTTGAAGTTTGGAGTTGTGGAATGGCGGGGTCACAAAGGGAAGCCCGAATGTGGACAAGCTCGGCCTCAATTGAGCAAATTGGGGTTACAAAGGGTAATTTCAGGCTATGAACGTGCTATGGGGATGTCAAATAAGCTATCAATGATGTAAAACAAGTATCAAACGCATCCAAAAAGTGCAAGCTGTCCCAAGCCCGAAAATTGAAAAAGACAAGGGTTTTTTGGATGCCTCTGACACAATCCAGCCTTTTGGAGACACTTGACACATTTTGATAGGCTTCAGGAATGCAGAAGAATCAGAAGAATAGAAAAGAAACAAATTTTATGCTATGTTGGGAAATGTTTGTCTTTAGCCAATTTTCAATTTTCGCCATTTGATCAAAATTGATGGTGGAGATGATATCAATGTGTTGCTCTAGCTTTGAGACTATATAAGGACCCCCCATCTGCCAAAGAAGAAAAAAGAAAAGAGGAGAAGAAAAAAAAAAGGAAGAAAAAATACATTAGGGTTAGCCAATTTAAAAAAATTTTGGTTTTTTTCAAAAAAAAAACTGAAATTTTCATTTATAAATTTAGAATTCATTTTTTTTAGTGATGAAAGGTATGATATGTATGCAATTAATGAAATTTTATATTTTTCTTGATGAATGAAATATATTTCCTTTTTTCCTTTTGTTGTCTTTTTTAAAAAAATAAAAAAAGAAGAGATCAAACATTAGTGTTGTAGTGAATGCTACCTCTATATCTTTATTTTCTCAATCTAAAATTAGTTTTGTTAATCTAATTTCTTTTTTTATAAATTTTTGACAAATATATATTTAAGAGGGTTATGGTGAATGCCATCTCTCAAAAAAAAAATTTGGAAATAAGGTGTTGTAGTGAATTCTACCCTTATTCCAGATTTAATACAGTGCTAAGCATCAAGCAAAGCACAATATCAAACTCGAAATCTCAAAAATCGAGTTGAAATATTGTCAAAAATCTGTAAAAATAAAAAAACTTGTGATTTTGACACAAATTCATGCTTTTTAATAAAAAAAATTATTTAAAACTTGACCCTCCATGTTCTCTTACATTTATTTAGTGAAACGACATTGTTTGTGAGCTTGTACCAGTGCTTTAAAGCTCATTGAGCCTTATGATGCTCAACTGGTACCAAACATGGGCATTTTTGCCAATTTTCTTTGCAATTTCATATCTTTTTATTTACTAAGCCAATTGGCCTCAAATTTGGACAGGAATTAGAAAAAGACTAAACAAACATTCCCCTAAAATTTCATAATTTTTGGACTTATGAACAGGGAGGTATTGCCTGTTGAATTTCGCTGGTCCAAAGTTTCTGTAAAAGTCAACTGTTGGTCAAACACCAAACTCAACACAAAAAAAAACTGATTTAAATATAAAAAAAATATATCCTGATAAAGGATGATTATTTATTTGATTTGTATTTTTTTTAGTTGATTAGGATGTGTGAATTTCTTGAAAAAAAAAATAAAAAAAAAACAGAACACTGGCACAGATTTGGCATGTGCCTTATCTGGCCAGTTCAAAGATCAGCCAATATATCTCGATTTACTCACCCATTTGACCTGAAATGTTGCAATAATATAGAGTATGTTTTCATGGACATGTCCCCAAAATTTCATAATTTGTTGAATTTTCTGTGATTTTATATGAATTTTTGAAGTTGGGTCTGTCAAAAGAAAAAAACTGGGTTGGTTCTGTTTTTTTTTCTTTTCTGTTTTTTTTTCCTTTCTGTTTTTTTCTCGTTTTTTTCTCCAGAAATAAAAAATGGTGAAATTTACCACTCAAATATACTGGAACATGATTAAATATGTTTTTCGAAGAATCAATTGAAGAGAAAACAATGATAAATGAACGAATTTTCAATCGGTACCAAATCCGTTTGAGTCCATTCGATACCGGTCGGCAAAACTTATATATTCAGATATTTAAATTAAAATTAAGCTTCACAAACTTGTTTGTTATGTTCTAACGATGCTACAGCTCGAAGGAATTGTGCCAATTTGACAAAACGAGCTCAAAATCGACAAAAAACCGATTTCCCACGAGATTCCAGCCCTAGCCGAACTGGTGGCACTATTTCCGGCGATAGACGGAGCTAGTGGCCCTGATACCGGGACAGTAGTGTCCTCCTCGCCGGGACGACTCCGGTGGTTCCCCCCGATCGACGATCCGACGCCGGCAGAGCTCCGATGAAGCAAAAGCACGAATATTGATGCACATGAAAGTGTGAATGTTGATGAAATTTGAACACAAGCATATGGGAGGGAAATTGCACGGATCCTGATGCCATCCGACAGCCCAGAAAAATTCAAATTTTGGATCTTGATGATCTAGCTTTAAATCAACGGCTCACATTAATCTGTTTCAAAAAACAGACTTTAAATATTAAATAAAAATAATTTCTTAAAACCAAAAATCATGAAAAATATATCAAAAATCATGGCTTCATTTGAAGATATTTTTGGATCAATAAAAAGTTAGTTTTGATTTTATTTTTATCTTTAAAAAAAATCAAAACATATCATCTTGTACAAATATTTTCTTATATTTTGATAAAACAAATCAAAATATTCAAGATACTCAAATTATTTATATTTTGATAAAACAAATCAAAATATTCAAAATACACAAGTTATTTATATTTTGATAAAACAAATCAAAATATTCAAGATGCTCAAATTATTTATATTTTGATAAAACAAATCAAAATATTCAAAATGATCAAATTATGTTGTATTTTGATAAAACAAATCAAAATACTCAAGATGCTCAAATTAAGTTATATTTTGATAAAACAAATCAAAACATTCAAAAATGATCAAATTATGTTATATTTTGATAAAACAAATCAAAATATTCAAAATGATCAAATTATGTTGTATTTTGATAAAACAAATCAAAATACTCAAGATGCTCAAATTATGTTATATTTTGATAAGACAAATCAAAATATTCAAAATGATCAAATTATGTTGTATTTTGATAAAACAAATCAAAATAATCAAAATAATCAAATTATGTTATATTTTGATAAAACAAGTCAAAATATTCAAAATGATCAAATTATGTTATATTTTGATAAAACAAATCAAAATATTCAAAATCATCAAATTATGCTATATTTTGATAAAACAAATCAAAATATTCAAAATCACCAATTTATGTTGTATTTTGATAAAACAAATCAAAATATTCAAGATACCCAAATTATGTTATATTTTGATAAAACAAATCAAAAATATTCAAAATCGCCAAATTTTCTTATATTTTGATGAAACAAATCAAAATATTCAAAATTACCCAAGGATGTTATATTTTGATAAAACAAATTAAGATATTCAAAATGACCCAACTATGTTATATTTTGATAAAACAAATCAAGATATTCAAAATGACCAAATTATGTTATATTTTGATAAAACAAATCAAAAATATTCAAAATAATCAAATTATATTATGTTTTGATAAAACAAGACAAAATATTCAAAATAACCAAACTTTGTCATATTTTGATAAAACAAATTGAAATATTTAAAATATGCAAATATGTCCAAATCTTTGACCAAACATGTCAAATATGCAAATAAACCCAAGTATTTCCAAATATTTGACCAAACATGTCAAATATGCAAATATACCCAAATATTTGACCAAATATGTCAAAAATGCAAATATGCCCAAACTTCTGACCAAACATGTCAAATATGTCAAATATGCAGATAAGTCCAAAACTTGGTAAAACATACCAACATATCAAATCATATCAAATCATGTTTCAAGAACGTTAAACGGGCAGTGCGCTTCAGGTTTAACGTACCTCATTTTGGAAATCGATAAAGAATTACACGTTCCCGATTCTCCAAATTTCTCAGGTTTCGAATTGGCATAGCGCTTCAGATTCGGGATTTGGAAGGTCAATAAACTGTTTAGGACGATACGCCCTTGTCTTTGACATGAGCCTCTATAGAGATTAAACATCTCTGGTTCCTCGAGTATCGAGTTGGCAGTGCGCTTCATATTCGAACTCCGTGAGATCAATAGGATTATACGTCCTCGATCTCTGATTTATGAGAAATTATACGTTTCTCTGACTTTAGATCATACGTCTTTAGTCTTATTATCAAAAGTTATATCTTTTGGTTATTTTAAACATGTATTATAAAAAAAAGGAAGAAATAAAGCCACAAATCTGATCCATATATTTTAATTAGTTTAGCCCATTAATCAGAGCTTCCCGAGGCGAGAGCCGGGGTAATTAACGGCGGGGGCTTGCGCCCGTCAGAAAATAAAAGTTCCCACAATCACCTAAAGAATAAGTCCTTGAGCGCACAAACACGCGCATGGATGTACCTGCATCTTCTTTCCCCGTGAGCGAGGACGCCAATGCCTCGCGCGTGGGCTGCGAAAAAGGGCCGCACATATGCCAGAAGATCCATCAATTGTTTGTCCTCCATGATAGTGTTAGATTTGTGTTCTAAAAGTTATCATTTGTTGATTATCTTTTATATATATTATATTTATGAATTGAATGTGATTTACATTTTGTTCCATGAGTTTTATATTTATATTTAGAAGTGTTCAAGAAGATGTACTTAGTCTTGAACTGCATGACTCTAAGTAAATAAATATACAACATTAAAATGTTTACAGCTCTTGCATATTAGCAGGAACACTAATATGACATATAAGACTGTCGTGTTGATTAAAAGTACGTTGTATTTCTGCAAACGTTGATAAAAGATCATCATTTAATAACATGAATATATGAAATCCTTCATATATTGAACAGACCTAATAGATGAAACATTATATGGATTGTGTTAGTGTCATTAATGTTTTAATTGTGTCTCTGATTTCAAGATTGAGACATATATTGTTTTCACATGAGGAATGTACAACGTAATTATTATTAAAAGCTACTTATAAGAAGTGGTGATAAAAATAATAGTTCTTTATATGTAACTTATGCGGGAAAATAATATATGTCAATAGCATCATTGCCACTCATTAATAATGAGAAATGATATTTTGGGCCCCTTGATAAAGTAGAATTATAAATGGATCCAATATAACTGAAGTGCAGTTATAATTTTATAATTTGCTTAATAGAGATCAAGAAATGATTATAATACAAAGATGACACAGTCCTACTTTGTATGTTAATCAGAATATCATAAGGCAAGAAATGGACACAAATAATGACAAATGTTACATTACTGTAAAGATCGCGTTTCGTAAAAGGTTTACTAAACGTCTATGTTATTTGGGTAAATGTAATGTATAGCTAGAATACCACTTACAGTTTATGAAATTAAATATTTAATTTCATTGTCAACATAATATAGATCCTTAATATAGGTCACACCAACTGAACGGGAAACAAGAAATAAATACTATGTCATATGATGTAGCTGACTAGTAAAGAAATAAATATATATTGTAATGTGCATATTATGAGAAAAATATTCGTTGCACATATCGTAATATGTGAATATTATGAAATATAAATTTATTTCAAGCCCAAGCCCAAGCCCAAGCCCAAAACATATTTTAGCAAATTGAGAAGAGAATAAGCCCAAACAAATATTGATTATGACCATTAAATTCGGATTACAAAATGGACAGATTTTAAGGTAACTTTGAATGAGAATTTGAAGGGGGAAACATCAACCAATCTGAGTATATGATATATGAATTCTATAGCCATTCGAATCTAGAATCCAACGGTGAAAGTTTCAAGTCGTTTGGAATTCCCTATAGAAAGTTATGATAGTTTTAGTAACAAAAGATCAGAAGTTGATGTGCTGTTTCAAATTCTGTTCATAGTTTAATACGAATTTAAAGAGTGTAATTATTTTTCTTAATGGCTGAAAATAATAGAAAAGATATATACATCAGGTTTTTCTCTCTCTCAAGTAAGTCTAGAGTTTTTCCTCCAAAAACATTTTGCTAAAATATATATCGATTGATTATACATTCGATTAATTGACGGGTGAAAAAGCTAGACGCGGAAGAGAGTTCGCTAGCACGAATTCGACACCGTTCTTGTTTCGGATTCAAGGTGAACCTCAGAGGAATCAAGATACCTTAAAGATCATAGGTATGATATAAAATTCCCTCTTGTAAGAATATGTATATGATTACGATGTGGATAAATTAGCAATAATAGAATGATCTTAAATGTTATCGGATTAAATTTTTTTTATTTTATCCGATTCGCATCATGAAATCCTTCAGATAGACGTTAATTATTATCATTTCTTCCAAAAAGATCTTGTAAAAAAATTAAAATCTGATTAATTTAGCTTTTCATATATCATATTTACTTAATTATTAAATCTACAAAATCTATACAAAATTTATATGAATTATATGTAAAAAAACATACAATGAGAATGAGATGAAAATGTTGATTAAAATAGTGTAGCGATCTGTTCGAATATTGAATATCTAAATAGTATTAAAAAAACTTGAGAAATAATAATAGAGAAAAAGAAAAGAGGAAGAAGAAGAGAGGAAGAAGAGAGGAAGAAAATGGAAGCTGAAGGATGAGTTTCTGGAGAGAGAGGGGAAAGAAAGAAAGTTGCTGAGTTAAATATTTAGAGTGAACCCTAACTTCAAAGAATCGTAGCAAATATACAGTTCTTTGAATTCGCGTGATTTGAATTAGCGTTGCGTAAAATCGGTGTTTGGATGTGAAGCAAAAGGAACCGCATAAAAAATACGATTCTTTGAAGTTATATGTTTTTTTTTTCAAAAAAAAAGGAACCGTATAAAAATACGGTTCTTTGAAGTTATACGATTTTTTTTCAAAAAAAAAACGAAAGGAACCGTAAATATTATATGATTCTTTCTAGTGCATAGAATTTTTTTTATATTTTTCTGTTTATTTAAAAAGTATTTATTGATTTTCTAAATATAAAAAAAATTGAGTTTATCACCTATCTTGGCAGCTAGGGGTACGTAAACGGGTCGGATCAGTCGGATTTCATATATGTCGTCAATTTATTTTACTATAGTCAGATTATAATATTTTTAATCCATAACCAACCAATTAATTATAAAAATCATTCAATTCGGGTTTCATATTAGGTGGTCGGGTTTTGCAAATTCGGCAAGTTTCATTTTAAAAAATATTATAAAAAATGTAAATAAAAATAAGTTTTAATTAAAAATATAAACAAGAAGTAACATATTCTAACTAATAATAATATAGAAAAAAGTTTCAATTAAAAAATTAAATTTTAACAAGGTACCATGTTATTTTTATAATAATATACAATTATAGTTATATTAAAAATATTTTTTTTTAAAGAAAATAGTGTATAACAGTCGAGTCGGATTTTACTCAACATTCTTTATAAAATCCGTAATCAAACTTTAATTGTCGGATTTTTCAAAATTCAATTCATATCTAACCAATCAAATAAAAAATCTGTAATTTTTCGGACCGGATCAGTCAAGTTGGTCGGATTGATCAGATTAAGCAGGTGTGACATACAACCCTATTTGCAGCATTGTTAAATAAGGATTGTTGAAGATGATTAGTTAATATAGCATTTCAAAATAATGCTTCTTAACTTCCAACTGTTTTAATTTTTATAATTTATAATGCATAATAAATTAAATCTCTAATTTTTCTAATCATGCATGTCATGTCACTTGTCTCATCCGTGTAATTTGATTTCTCTTTTTGTTTATTGGATAAAATCTACTTTACAGAATTATCTCTATTTAAAAAAAAATTCAACAAACATTTTTTTATCAAAACAAACCTTGAAAAATCAACTCTACTCAAAATAATAATTAAAAAAAAAACTCTTCAAAGTAGTCCACTCTATATTTAAAATAAATTATATATGTAGGTACTCCAACTTTTAAATTGACAAAAGTTGACCTTACCTGATCAAAAATTTACATTCCACTTGACTCTGTACATAGACCTCAATCTACTTTTACTTTTTATGTCACGGCGCACACTGTAAAACGGACGTCGATTTCCTGTTTAACATGATAACATATTAATCGATAATATATTTTCGAAACATCAAATTGGAAGATCTCGTCCAAAAAAGCTGATGTAATTTTAATGTGACATTTTGAAAAGTGGGTATTATATTGATATAGTGTCTTTCGATTTATCACTTATCATTTATGATTGTAGATCTTCATACAACAGCTGATGTAACTTTAACATGCAATCGTATACTTTTTTTCCTTGTGAAAAATGCATGGTTAGTATGATAGTTCTAGTTTTATTTCAAATTTCTGTTTTCTTAATTGGAAGCAAAAGAAGTTTTGATTTGGTTTTGACATGAATGTAATAAAAGAGACTCCAAGATTCAGTAGATAAGATGGAAGAAAGAGAAGACACTCCTTTGCTGATGCGCATGTAAAACTCAGAGAAGTAGAGTGGAGAGCACCGCAAAGGCGCAAACCATTTGATTTGGTCGCTTTGGCCGGAAAAAAACATGTCAGATGCGCAAACGGCGACGTTAGACTTAGAGGAGACCCGTTGCTCTTTCTAATTTTTAACTTGGTCAATGGAGGGAAAGGAGAAGAGTCAGAAATGGAGGCCAAGCAGACCTCTCTCTCCATACTATAAATACCAGTATAAGCAAAATTAATCTCCCTGTATTCCTTCTGTACTGATGTATCAGTCAGCACCTCTTGCATTATGTTGCTCTTTATTCCATCCCACTCCTCAATGATTTTGAAGAACATGATCTAGACACCCTTTAAAATAAATAAATACAATCGTTGAAACGATGTTGTATTGTTGCATTGTCCCTTCAACAAAGAAAGCATATATCTGGTAAAATTCATCCTCTTTTTTTCAAACTTTTGGCCGTCAGTATCTTGTTTTGCAACGTAACCCATGCAAAACTTGCATCCTCTGTTGTACCTTGAGAGTTCAAATGTGCTTGAGCTTTGACAACACAAGAGTGCCATTTTTTAGGAAACTGTAAAAAGATTTATAAGTAAAAATCTTGGTTGTGGTCAGTCTCCAGATCAGAAGATCTGATCTGATACAGGACTTTTGAAAATCAAGAACAATGTTTCAAGAGTTCCTGTAACCAGTACTTGAATTTGACAAGATAGTGAAGGATAAACAAGGAGCAAAAAAAGAAATTTTTAACATTTTATTAACTTTATATTTTTGTGCTCTGTTATTAACTTTATATCCCCAAACAATAAGGAGATAGAAATTCCCCACAGTACAAATGGCACATATAATTCCGACAATGAGAACAAATTTCATTAAGGTGATATTCAGAAAACGAGAAGAAAGTGAGAGACGGATAAAATATAAAAGATAGTGAGAGGTCTCGGTCTCGGACGCACTCTTCAAGGTCAATGCTGATGAGTAAAGAGTAAAGTGAGGAGATAAAACAGGAGCACTTGCTTTTTTTTATACAAGCAGAAGCTGAGACTGAAGCTCAAGCACTATTAAAATGGAAGGTTAGCTTGACACATGCTGACTCGATCAGCTCCTGGTTCATCACCAACTATTCCAGCCCGTGCAACTTGACCGGAATCATGTGCAACCCCATCGGATATGTCGTCCAACTTGTGCTACAAAACGCTGTCATCAATGGCACGTTTGATGAGTTCAACTTCTCATTGCCCCATCTCATCTGGCTCGATCTCAGCAACAACCTTCTCCATGGCACCATCCCTTCAAATATCTCTGCGCTATCGAATCTCAAGTTTTTAGACCTGGGAAATAACAAATTGCACGGGTTCATTCCACCGCAGTTAGGTTCTCTCTCAAAGCTTCTCGACCTCCGACTGAATAACAATGGTTTTGTCAGGCTGGTTCCTTTTGAACTTAGCTGGCCAACAAAGGTACGGTATATTGATCTCGGAAACAACCACTTGAGCAACACAAACTACTCAAAATTTTCTGTTATGCCATCTCTCACTCACCTCTCTTTGTACCATAACAACCTAAGTTCACCGTTGTTGTTCGTAATACTTCAATACACACACTTCTCCTATCTTGATTTGTCCGAAAACAATCTGACAGGCCCCATACCATATTCTTTAGCGAAAAATTTGTCATATCTGGAGTATCTCAATCTTTCCTATAATAATTTTTATGGAGAGATACCATCTTCCTTTAAATCATTGTCGAGGCTTCGGGGACTTAGGTTGGGATCAAACAATCTTACCGGAGGCATCCCACACATTCTCGGGTCTATTTCTAGACTCCGATTGCTAGAACTCTTTAACAATTCTTTAGGCGGCCCTCTTTCATCATTTCTTGGACAGCTCAAAATGCTTGAACACATTGACTTGGAAGGAGTTGGTTTGAACTCAACAATTACTTTCAATCTGAGCCTATGTAGAAACCTCTATTACATAAACTTGGATAAAATTCACTTTTTGGAGACCTTCCCGTTTCGCTTTCTAAGCTTACCAAACTTAAAAAAATTAAGCATGTCGAGCAATAATTTATCCAGTTCAACCCCAGTTGAGATAGGAAAGTTGAAGAATTTGATCTCTTTGCATCTGGCAAGCAATCAATTCAATGGTCCTATCCCTCATACAATTGGAAAGCTAAAAAAGATCAAATCTCTACACCTTGATTACAACGACCTCATTGGAATTATTCCGGTAGAGATAGGGAACATGCTATCACTTACAACTCTAAAACTTAGCATGAACCGACTGGAAGGAAATCTTCCCGGTTCACTTGGTGACCTCCCAAAGCTAAATTTTGTTAGCGCTTATCTCAACAAATTGACAGGCATAGAATCTAACTTCTCTAAATGTAGGAGCCTCAAGTACCTTGCACTTTCTTATAATCAGTTCTCAGGAGAATTCCCTCAATGTTTGTGAGATGTGGTAGGGCTTGAATACATAGATTTGCACATGAACAATATTTCTACCATAAGCCCTGACCATGTAGCCACAAACTCGTTTCTCAAAGAGCTACATTTGACCAACAATAGCTTAATCGGAGAGTTTCCTGTTCCTTTGAATTATTGTAAGAACTTGATTGTATTAAACCTTGAAAGGAACAGATTGAGCGGGGAACTCCCGAACTGGATTGGAAATGTGATGTCATCTTTAGCTATTCTTCAACTACATTCGAACTTGTTTCACGGGAACATACCATCAGAATTTTCCTGACTTCAAGCACTTCATGTTCTGGATCTTTCTGAAAATAATTTCTCTGGTAACATTCCACCTGAACTAGGTTCCATTGCTAGCATGAAGAGAGAACGACAATTTGTGGTAAGCCCATATTACAATATAAGGCGCAACCATCTGATAAAATGGAAAGGGAAGTATTATTACTTCCCTTCAAAATCACTTTATTTGACTACCATAGACTTATTATCGAACCATCTCTCTGACCAAATCCCAGACGATATAACAAATCTCTTAGGTCTAGTAGTCTTGAGTGTAGCTAACAACTCCATTGGTGGAAATATTCCAACTAAAATAAGAAACACAAAGCAGTTAGAATCCCTAGACTTGTCAATGAATCGACTCACTGGCTCCATTCCTCCAAGCCTGAGTTCTTTGCCTTTTTGGAGTGGTTGAATGTATCATACAACAATTTGTCGGGACCTATCCCGACGGGCTCTCAATTGGGAACCCTTGAAGACGCATCAATGTATAGTGTTAGTATAGGGCTGTGCGGGTATCCTCTGCCCCGAAAATGCCTTACTGGTCCAGATACACATGATACTCCTGGACATAAGAATGGTGATAGCCGAAATGAAATTTGGATACTTGCAAGTTCAATCATTCTTGGATTTGTATTGGGCTTTTGGGGTATTGTAGGATCTCTTGCACTGAACAAGTCTTGGAGGTTGTGGTACTTCAGTTTCATTGATTCTATTCCGTCAAGATTCATTAGGTCAAATTGAGTGAATATCTATGTTATTATTCTCTGCAAAATACTACATTAGCAGAAAGCAATCTTCTTTTAATTTATCAAGCATGTACCACTTCAGTATCTTTCACAATAAGTTATTATATGTATTACCAACTATTAACAATTAACACTACTGAGTGTTTTTTCAGCAAAAATAGTTTTTGCCAACTGTCAGAGTAATCTTTTTTTAATTTCTAGATACTGTTGCGCCAATAAAATTTAGCTGCTAAAAAAATAATTGATGGACATTATTGTCCATGATTAAAATTATGATTATAACAATTCATGTTTTGTAAAATTCAGCACCCCACTCCCAAACCAAATTAAGCATCATTTGATATAACACACAACTCTCAGATTTTGCCAGTGACTCAATTTCTTAATCTAGACTCTATAGTACCCAAATCAAAAAACAAAAGTAAAACAATTTGGCATGTTAAACATAAAGTAGATTTTGCTAACATATTTTACCATGTTCTGAGCTTATTCATGATGATTTTAGAGAACTATTCAATTTCATACCAATCAAAGTTAGCAGAGCACCACCTTCATCTTTTTTTCCAGATGATCTTCTGTTACCTGTATACTTTCATATCAGATAATGGCTGATCAATGCATCTATTCTGTCAAATCCTCCAAGTGTTTTGTGTCCTGGTGAACACCTTGAATAAAGGAGCTGCTGCTATAAACAGAGATGGGATTTAAAGAGATTAATTGAAGAGATGGGCCTAAAGAGAAATTTTAAATGGGCTATTAATTTTTCTTTGGGCCTGTAGTGTTTGATTTTAAATTAAACGATCTAAGTTAATTTTATTATTCAATTTTCTATTAATAAAATTCGACAATAGGAAGAGGTACCAAACATTGACTGGAAATTGATGTACTTTAAAGTACCCAATAAATGCGTATAATTATGGAGGAATTCTAGACCTAATTCTTAACTCTTTTTCTAGCTATTTGTCACAAACAATCCGGACTCCAACAAAAAATATTGGGTCCATATCCTTTAAAATGAACAACTACTTCACATTAAAAAATGAATAGAAAAATTATGTAAAAATTGTAATAATTACTATAATAAACAGCGTTGAGATTTTCATAAGAGGGTTTTTAGGAGGGTAGATTTTAAATAACAGTTACTTTACCCCGTAAAGTATTATAGGAGATGCGAATTCAAAACTACTGCCTAAACTTGCCTTTAGTTTGCAAACTTTTTTTGCAAGTTCTATCTGCAGTATGATATAAGCGTAAATAGGCCTAAAGATTGGAAAAGTTAAAAAGTACCTAATGCAAGTCGTACCAAGGAAGCAAACTAGAGGTGCTAAATTTGTCTCAAAGGAACACAGATCTGGCTATTTGCCTTTGAAATTGCACCAGCAAATTAAAGCCTAAAGCATGCATGCCCCCTTTAACTGCCACCACAAATCAAAGAGATGTTTCCTCCAGAATAAACAAAGGATGCCAGGATGGATGTCCATCTCTATCTCATGTGCTTCTTCTGGTCTTTAATCAATCTGCTCACTGGTGTGTACAGTCATTAATAGTGCTCTTTGGAAGTTTCCTGGAATTAGAAACTGTGTACTTCCAGTAGACACCAATCAATAAGGGTGACTTGTGCATAGATGCATATTGTATATGCAAAAATAACTACAACTTAGGAGTTTATGAAATAATCGACCACATAGAATTAAAAATATTGTAAAAGTAGATATACTAATTAAAAGAATAGGAAAACTTGGAACCTAAAGAAAAGGATGAATATAAAAATTTTATAGTGAAAGGATTAATAGGTCAGTTCTTACTTTTCATTTTAAACAATTTTTTTTTTTGCTTGGTTGTTAGATATTCTCTAAGTAGGCTATTGGCCTACTTCAAAAAAAAAACTGAAACAATTTGAAAGCACAATCTTGGGATTTGTGATGTAATATTTGGTGTCATGGATCAAGTTCTATCTATATTATAGCAACCTTTCTTTAACTATTTGTTTTCTGTAGTTCACTGAAGTTAACCATTTCCAATGAACACAATTAAATTATCCTTTAAAAAAAGGACAATTAAATAATAGATAAGAGTGCAATAAAAATGTTCTTCAATGGTGAATCAATGGCATGCAAAAGAGTATAGAAATCTAGGCCTCTTATGAAACGACGTAATGCATACTCTTCAATCACATTCCTAATTAAATGAACTAGTACATTAAATTAAAAATTACAATATGCATTCTTCAGTCCATGTGATGCACACACTAATACAGAAATTCGCATTAATGGCATAATTAATAATGGATGGTCCGCACAAAATATAAAAATATAGGCACACAAACTCATATTGACTTCTCAATTTTCTTTATTAGTTTGTTTTCCTTGATTCCGGAGCTTATTGGATCTTGTACAAACGTTTCAAATCTTCAACTGTAAATTTGTAATCAATCAAACTCCTTCAACCAGATGAAATAGAGCATGATATTTCAATTATTTAATAACCAGAGGATGTAGACTGATATGTAATCAGTAGAAATTGAAGCAAAAATGATCTTAAAAAATGTGTAACTTACATGTAAAAATAATAAAATGCACAACATAATCTACACATGAACACCCTCAAGCTTTATGATCTTAATAAAACTCAAAAAATCAAGAAAACAACCAAAAGAATTATGAATAGCAAACTTCCCTATGTAGGACAGAAATTAATAAAATGAGAAAAGAAAAAAAACAATAATAGAATAAACCAAGTACACCACCAAGCTTTTGCATCAAAACCCACAAACAACTCCTCACATATTCCTCTCAATCAACACATGAACAAACTTAAGTTTGACCAAAATTAAACCCAAATTTCGAACAGAAATCAGAGGGTCTTTTTTCCCAATTAGATCCGCAATTTATGTCTATACTCCAGATACACCAATAATATATCTCTCCAAATCAAAACATCAAATTTACCAGTATTCCCATCGCAGCGGTCACTGCTGCCAAGGACCCAGCTCCCTTAACCATCATTCCTGCATGATTCTCATCAGCTGCCTTCTGATCAGCCGCTTCTTGGTCAGGCCCCGGTGCTGGCTCAGGTGCCTCTGTCGGCACATGCTTCTTCCCCTTCCCAGCCTTTGTAGGTGCCTCAGCCACAACCGGTGATGGAGCTGGGGCTGGCGCTGACACATGCTTCTTAAACAATTCCCTCGGCTCAAGCACCTTATCAATTGTATAAAGAGCCAATGGATCCTCGTCCTTTACGGTCCCCACAATCTTAGCAACAATCCCGACGGGTGTCTTTATCGTCACCACCTCACCGTCATTCTGAACAGTGAGGTTATAATTCTTCTTCTCTGTCGCCAGGGTGTTCATGACACCGTTGCTTGACCGAAGCATCTGCACAGAGTAATACACTGGAATTGCATGGTACAATAGCAGGTTCAGCTTTCCGGCATTGGTCAAGTTCTTGAATTTCGGAAGAAACGCATCCATCGCCTGGTCAAGGGGGCAGAACACCGTCAAGCCTCCCTCGATATCATTTTGAAAAGTCGTGGCGGCATCTCCAGTCGAGAGCAACAGATTAGCAAAGGTTTTGCATCCCTTGGCAGCCATGAGTTCAGTGAGGTTTACTGCTGATGGGGCCTCTGCGGGTGCTTCGGCAACAGGAGAGTCGAGAATAGAGCTGATCTGTATGATGGAGATGTTGTAGGGTTGTTCGAAGATGGATTTGACAAAGGAGGCAGGGGTGGAGGTGTCCGGATCAGAGTCCGATGGAGCGAAGGTCACAACACCACCTTTGTGCATGGATATGTTGACAAAACCTGAGGTTCCCGGGGCATTGCCAGATGCCTAGTTCACAAAAATAATTAATAATTTTTAAGCAAATCCTGTAAATTGGTGCTTCTTCTAATTATTTAGCATTCCAGTGAGATTATCAGAGTTAAAAATTCCAGTTGTAGAAATAAATTTTAGAGAATTTTTATGTAAGTACTCCATATTTTGTTTTGTCAATGTAGGTGCATTTTCATTCTTTATCACCCTAAATAAAAAAATAGAAGAGATTCACAATGTTAAATTAAACAGCCATCCTAACTTGAACTGCCAAATCAGATAGGAGCAGAAAAGAGATTATCAACTTAATTACATATTTGACTGTATACATCCCTTTAGTTTAACAAAGGAAAAGGAAACAAAGTATGAAGAATTTGCTCTCAAACTTAAATTCAAGAGTTGTTCAGCCTGAGTGCAGAGAAAATTTAAAGGATCTAAAGACTAAAACCCTTTTAAACCATGCCCTGTTTCTCCATCAACCCTGCCCTGATTTTAAAACTACAATCAAACTAAATGTTACATCTAAACAGGTCATAAAAGTGAATTATAGTACCTGAAAGAAGGAGGAGGAGAGAGTAGAATCGCCTGAGAGCTGGTGGAGCTTGCGGGCCCCAAAGTAGTCAACCAAAACATGGAGGGAGAGCACGTGGCGCATCGTAGGCAACGAGAGGCCTCGAGAAATCAACGGTCCCATTCCTCCATTGCTCACGGCCAGCACCGTTATCGTGAGCCGGCGGTTGATCTCGTCAGCGAGGTGTGTTGCGCTCAGGTAGTGGTTGAAGGTGGAGAACTCCGGATGCTTCGCCAGGATCTTCGTTATGTTGTGACCTCGGCACAATGGAACGCATGAGGCCAGGAGAAAGAGGAATGTGATGGAGAGTAGCCTCATTTTGCGCATCCGAGAGAGAAAGCGAGAGAGATGGAGAAGTGCAATGCGCAAATGGCGGAGGAGGGGATAGTGTGTGATTGTGTGAACTGTGTGGGAGTGAAGGTGTTAGAACTTAGAAACCTTGTTCTGGCATTATAAGATAGAGCCCTTCATTTTAACTTATATTTACAATGATTGCCACTTCTGTTGATCTTCTCAAGTTCGGTCCCACTGTCAGTCAAAAAGGTAAATTTGTCCAGTTGAAACAAAACTGGAGTGGTTTTTTTTTGGACTGTTGACAGCCTACTTCCACAGCCTACGGTTCCGGAACTTTAAAGCGGCATACTCTAAGTAAAAATCTTCTGATTCACTTCATTTGTGGACAATTATATAGTGGGTGCATGTCAAACCACATATGAAATTATGGGTAATGGTATATGCTGTGGTTAAATTTGAAAGAGGAATCGCTACATTTATTTATATAAAATTTTAAAAAAATTCAAAGGTATAATATTAGATTATATACTAGATCAAATGGGATCCAACTTGATAGTATTAAAATTTGCAGGAAACTATCTAATTTTTAAGTACCACGTATTATATTAAATTATACTAAAGAAATGTTTAAAAAAAGTTGTCAATTCACATCATTTAAATTTTCTCGGACAAGTAAAAATCTGCATTGGATTAAGTACCAACTATTAGTTAACACATTTGAAAAATGCTGCATAAGGTCCGGTCCAAGTGCCATTACTCGCCACACATGCATCTACATATGGAAATCAACAGAAGATCTAGCATATTTTGAACGAAACGAGAACAGGATGGTCGGTGCACGTGCCCCTGGCGTGGTCTGCTCAGAAACTGAAAGCCAAGTCTTCCGAGGGAAGTTCATTTCATCCCGCACCTTTATTTCTTAAACCATTATCAGCCGTTGATCAAAGATCCTACGGTGTAGAATAATCATGGTATAGCCCAGAAGAAAGTACGCGGTAAACTGCGTTAAATAATTAGTTGGAATCCGGTGGGACCCACAAAGGTACAGAAAACTAGGCGGATTGTTAGGCGGGTTTTCCACGTGTGCAGTAAGGAGCACTAGAGGAGAAGGCGACAGAGCAAAGAAACGGCACCGACAGATCAGAAGTGATGAGAGAGAGAGAGAGCGATTCTCTGAAGCCGATAATGTGGAGCCAGGCAAGGTGCCAGGACTCAGGAGGGCTTTCAATCTGGCTTTGGCGTTGGATCGAGGCAAAGGAATGTGCTCATCGGACGGTTAAAGTAATCGTGCGTAGAAATCTGAGCACATAATAGAGCTGTATTAGTATTACCAGACAATAATAGAGCTGTGTTAGTGTTACCAGACAATGGAGCGTGGATTTCAGACTTTCATCAGTTGTTTTAAAGGGTTGGGATCCATACTTCCATGGACAATATTTCTCAAAGTTAAAAAGAAAACTGAAGCGTGATGGTAATTTTTATACTGATTATATATTAAATTTTCTATGAATAAAATAATTTTTGATATATTATTAAAGACAATTAATTACGAACCATATAAATTTTAATTCATTCAGTGACAAGCAAAAAGGATTTCATCAATTTTTTTTTTAAATAAGTGGTCAAGTTTTTAGTACAACATAATTGCAACATAAATTCATAATGAATACATTCATGTACTGCTAACACTTGAACTGTCCCTGAAGTACATCATATAGTTGTAACAAAGTGCAAATTGCAAAATATTTGTTTACAAGATGCAGCTTTCGAACTAGAGACCTGGTGGGGGATTATGTGGGCTGATGTTACGACTCTGTTTCGAAATGCAAACATTGAGAGCCTGTTTGAGACCCAATTGGATGGAGGTATCTGTAATTCTGTGTAGCTAATGTGAGCCCATAATAAGGGGCGTGTAACATCATCATGAACCGCATCAACTGCATTCATTCATTCAAATCACACAGAAAGTATATCAAATCAAGTATCAACCCAAGTTTTAAGAACTCTCTAGCAAAGACTCTCCTGATTGTAAATTTCAAATCAATCATCAAAGAATATATTGTTGGCACTTCATCACAGGATCCTTCAAGAATTGAACCAGTTAATACCATTACCTAGCCAATCTAAAGTACCGGATAAGCACTTACCAGTTTAATCAATCAGACTGCAATTAAGCATATATCAGACTGTGATTATTCCTTTAGCCTCAGCAATATCAATTTTTTTTTTAAAGATTTTGTACCAGTTACAAAGCACTAACAGACAACAAATGTCCTCAGAGTATGTTGTAAAAGTCTTCTGCTTGTTCTTCCTTTTTCTTTTTTTTTGCCTCAATGACACCACAATGATCAGGCTGTTCAATATGAGTATCTAATAATGTTAGATGATTTGTCATGATAAAGCCTTGTGCAGAGCTCGTAGTATAGCTAGCGAGTTCCGAGCATATCTCGCATAAATATGTTGAAATGGAGAAAAAAACTAACGGAGCAGCATCATTAATCCAATTGTAACAAAAAAAATGAAATTATCAACTTCAAATCATCAATTAGAATAATAGATGACCCCATCCATAGTTACAAATTTCATGCCTTCCAATAAAGAATCAAACTCACAATTAAACAATTCTCAAATAAAAGAAAAAACAATCAATCATTCAAAAAAATTTGTGTTATCATTCCCCTCAACATCTAAAAGGTAGCTGCGGCAAGAACAGCCACCATTGCAGAGGCTAGAGCAATGCTGCCACCGAAGCTAGCGGCACCAGAGTCAGCGGCCTTGTCACTGGATGGGCCAGGTGAAGGAGCATCAGACACAGACTCAGCAGGGCTGTCGCTAGCCGGTTCACTGGCAACAGGAGCATCAGAAGATGAGGTGGGACCCTCAGAAGCAACGGTTGGAGCCTCAGCAGATGATGAGACTGGTGATGGTGCAGTAGCAGTGCCAGATGAAGTCGGTGCAGGGGACTCCTCGACCGGTGCTGATGGGGCATTAGCAGGGGTGGGGGTGGTTGGCGCTGCCTCGGGAGCTGCAGTCGGTGACTGGGCTTCACCGATCACGGCAACAACCGCAAGGAAGAGAACAACAAAAGCAACAATGCGGGCCATGTTTGATTCTACGAAAGGCAGGAGGCAATACCAAAAGAGCAATAGATCAACAAGATAAATATAGATTTAGTGTCTTTTTGGTGGGGTGAGTTGGAGAGGGATATTCAAGAGGTGATATAAAGGAGGAGACAAGAGGTGAAGGCTACTTGGTATTTGAGAGGAGCCGGTGGTGGCGCGCTTAGAACGGTGCTATTGTTGGTTTTTGTGGGGCAGATTTTTGAAAATTTGATCCGGGCTGTTGGGTTGTTTGTTGTACAGCAACCGTGAGGTAGCAGAAGCCTTTTTTTAGGGGTGATCTCTGTTATATTCTTGGAAAAAATGAGTTGGCATTTCAAATTGAAAAATCTGGGCTTAATAGTCTGGATGAAACTAATTATGGAATAAATTGAGATTAAAATTAAAGCCTTCAGTTGAACAGAGATATGGAAAACAAAAACCATTAGAAAAAGATTTTTAAGTTATTTTCTTTGATAATTACTCCATCTACATGATTCTAACAATAAACAATAACTGAGGTATGAATCCTAATACAACAACACTTAGATACATGAATTGAAATACAGACATCACATTCAGCACAATGACACAAGATTTACACAAGTCCCAAACTCAGCATACGAGAGCATGAAACCTCGTTCTAGCCTCGGCAGCTGCATCTAGAAATTCATCACTTGGGTTATCTCTTGCCGCAGCCAGAGCTGCTGCATATGCTTTCATTTCCTGATCCATCCTTTCATTTTTCATATCATCTTTATTCTCCATCTGGTATGCAATAGAAACATAGAATTAATTTAGCATATATACATGCTGAGTGAGAAATTTCATTGCATATTGATCGACATCCAACATTTCATCATTCGACACAACATATGAATTATTTTAAACATTGTCCAAAAGAGCACCATCCATAATGGCCAAATAGCTACCAAAACCTTTAAACCCTCTCAATAATTGACAGTTGGAAGTTGGAACAGGTACAGAAATTTCCCAAAAAATTATGATCAAACTCTAGGTGTTTTATTATTTATACTTCATAGCAAATTACCAAAAAAAAAAAAAGTTTGTGAAATGCAAAAGAGCTGCTGTGTCACATTCATGCGTAATAAAACTAAGGATGTGTTCAGAAAAAACATTCGATGCATGTGTAGTTCCAACAGAAGTACGTGCTGATAGAAAATCATGAAAACTCAACAAAGGAAGATATATTTACCCCTGTTAGAACAGGATCAAACCGAAGAGAAGGGATGGCAAAATCTTCACTGCCAGCTGAAGAGTCTTCACGCAGGTTCTCAAATAATTTCATTAAAGAACTAATTTCAAATTCCATCAAACCCATAGACTCTTCAAGTTCTTCTATTTTGCTATTAGAAGCCTTAACTTCCCATTCTAATTTCTCCAGAGCCGCCTGCTTCTCTGCCAGTACCATCTAAAATGAAGAGGGCATGTCATTCAGAAAGAGCTCGGAAGAAATTTTTTAGAATCAGCACTATCTCTATCCCTGCCCCCCTGCCCCCCCTCCTCTCCACGGAAGCCAAAAATAAGTACATTAACAAATAATAAAATAAACAGAAGATGCATAAAGAGGCATTTGATCATGTTGAATTTCCCACATGATCACCACAAGACATCTTCCTGTCAACAGAACATTCTGATACTTCTCATTTTTGGCAAAGACCAATTTAAAAGGGTCTGCAGGTTATCAAACTATTTTTCCTCACAATGTTACTACTCTTGGTCGCAGAGATAAAGGCATAAAGCAATATTAATTCGAAACTATTATCAACTCTCATAAACTTCTTATCTTTCATTCTAAATTAATTTTTCTTACAACCTGTTTTGTTTGGTGACGTTCCCAACAAAAGCATCCTACAACAAGACCAGAAAAATATTTCTTGAAAGATTTCATGATTATCATATCCACTTGAAACATTTCTTCAAATACATGATGATACCATATCTCCTTGGCTGGGAGTAAAAAGTGGAGGTAGTCTGGGATAACAGTTCAACTCCTTAGCTCATTTAATATTAGGATTTTCAGAAAAGATATCTTACCTTCGTGCTGTGTAGCTGGGAATTTGTGGATTGGATCAGGGCCTCCTTCTCAACAACTCGGTGCCGCAATTCATTTAATGTCACATAAATGGAGCTCATTTCATCAACTGAACTCTGTGCAGTTCTCAAAGCCTCATCCTTTTCAAGCAATTTCTGCTGTAGATTTTCTATCTGTTCACGCAACTTTACAATCTCCTCCTCATACTTTTTCACATTTCCATTATCTTCCGATTTTGAATCTTGATCAACCTTTTGGGTGCTCTCTGTAAGATCTCTTTGCTTTTTTGAAGAATCGCTTGGTGGTGCCTTTTCGCTTTTTGAGTCCGCCTGTATTCAATTACAATCAAATCTCTTTTAAGAGAACAATGTGAAGTAAAATCCAGAATTTCAATGACAAAAATCATGATTAGTATTGTCAAATGCTCATCATCCATATAATTTAAAGATAGAAGTAAATTAAAACTGACAAATTGAAACTGGACACTTTTGACCTTGATTAATGATATTTTTATCCCTAAGGTAAAACTGCCCATGTAGAAATGCATCCTAGCTATGTCAGACTGTTCACTGTCACTGAGTATTAACAGGCTATGTACTATTTCTTCTTTGGGAGGGGATCCCTTGACAATCTTGACAACAAATTTTTAAAAAAAATTGAAATAATTTTTAGAAATTATCAAAAATAGAAAAAAGTTGACAAATATATTTTTTAACTTATAGATTGATTGAGTTTGAAATTTCATGAAATTTAAGGGTCATTTGATATTCCATCAAAGACCCTTAAATATGTACCGTTATAAATATCATGTAATTTTGATGGTCTTCGATGGAGTATCATATAATACTTAAATTGTATGAAATTTGAAACATAATCAATCTATAAGTTAAAGAATATGTTTATAAACTTTTTTCTATTTTTAAGATTCTTTTTGAAATTATTTGAAAATATGTTGTCAAAGTAATAATTGTCAAGGGATCCTCACCCTGCTTCTTTTTGTTTGTTAGTAAAATGTTCAATTCAAAAACAGGATTTGAATAGACATGGTTGGTTAGTACAATTTGGCATCTAAAAGAAACCTATCAGAAATAAAAAAAAAGCACCTCAGTAAAATTAAGTGTTCGTTTTACTTGGTGGAATCCAAAGCAATTATCTCAAATAACAATTCACAAAAAGTAAAGAATGTTTCAATCCAGTTCTTACAAATGAAGCATAGCATTACCTTCTTAGATTTAGATGGTGCCGGTGTATACACCATCAGCGCCCGCCTTGAATAAGCCGAATTCACTCTCCGATCCTAACAGCAATACGAAATTAAACATATAAAACAACAAGGAAAAGACCTAATTACGAATAGAATCATCAAATAGAAAGAGCTAGACTATAGAGAGAGAGAGAGAGAGAGAGAGAGGGAGGGAGGGAGGGAGAGAAACCACTAAAGACTCGACTAGAGGAAGCATCTCGACTAGGTTTTTGTAGAGTTGCCGATCGACATTTGATCCGTCACCTCCGGCTGAGATGAGCGACGTCTGAGACGGCGGCGCCAGGTCCGGCGATCTCTGAAGCATCTGGTGGGACCTACAAGGAGAGGTTTTGGAGACTTCCTACTACTTCCCTACTGTTCTCCTTCTCCCAAACCCAAAGCAAAGCCACTGTCCGTCTTTTGATTCTCTCCTCTCCTCTCTTCTCTTCTCTTCTCTTCCCTTTTCCTTTTTTCCAAAGCTTCTTTTGCTTTGTCGGCGAGTGTGTACTGACAGAGTAGAGCTGAGCTGCTCTCAACGGCTCAATTAAGAATTCTTTTTGGGCTCAAATGCTTAATTAATACTATAGAGGATATATATATAGCCCATTACTATTTATGATTTTTTTGATATGTGAAATTGTTCTAATCCAAATGAGGGAAGCCCAAATTGTTAAATATATTAAGAGGTGATAATTATATCTCGTTAATTATATATATTTTTTTATCTGTACTATACAATAAAAATTTTAACTTGAATTTTTCTGTAATTATTTAGAAAAAAAATTCTATATGTTTGGTTCAACTGAATTCTTAAAGTAAATATAGTTCAATAATTTGTAGAGACATACTGAATAAAAAAAAAATTGAAAAGTGAATTGCACATATGAGAATTTCATATCATTGAATTTAGCACTGAATGTGATAATTTAAGGAACAAAATTATGTATTTTTTGAGATAAAATTATTTGATGTCATCAAACCATTATATTACTGACATTTAAAATACATTTAAATATTAGATTTAATGATTTTAGTCTTAACTTATTAATTTTTTTAACTCTTGATATATTAAAATTTTATTTATACATCCTCAACTTGAGTGGTGCCGGAGCAAGCGATAGATAATTGTCCCCAATATAAATTCTCCGGTTAAATCCCTTAAATTTGATCAACCTTCATTTTCAAGAATGTTTCAATACTCATATTCTTCGGAATGCTATAAAACAAGCAGTATATACACATATATATAAAGTTTTAATACTTTTAAAATCTATATTTTTCAAAACACTTCAGCATCCTCTCTGAAGCAACGATTTCCTAATTTAACTATTAGTACTTTCGACAAGCAGTATATATATGCTCTTATATAAAAAGTTTTAATACTTTCAATGCTCATATTTTTCAGAATGTTTTAACACCCATATTTGTATATAAATAGTTTTAACAAATAGTATCAATCTGAAATATTAATATTTTTATATTAAAGTATTAAGATTTGATGATGTTAGTACAAATACTTTCTGTATGCTATCAACCATTATATCTAGAAATATTAATAGTTGTACAATGAAGTATTAATAGTTTAAAACTAAACTATTAATAGTTACACATTAAAATATTAGTATAAACTCGGAGAGAGAAAAATTGAAATTTTGAAGGAAAAAAAGAACGAAAGTTAAGGGAGTTAGTTACAGATAAATTGATTAATATCTGTCAAAATGAATATCAATATGAAATATTAATACTTTCATATTGAAGTACTAATACTTAATGATATTAATACTAATATTTTTTATATAGTAGTGTTGATACTTATCAATCATTATATTCCAAAATATTAATAGTTTAAAATTGAATTATAAATAGTTATATATTGAATTATGAGCCTGAAGAGTGAAAAAAAATGGAAATATAAAGAGAAAAAAGAAAAGAGCAGAGGTAAATGAGTTTATATATATCAAAAGAAGTATTAATATGAATCATATTTGAAGTATTAATTTTTGATGATATTAGTATGAATTTTTTTTACGTGCTAGTGCTAATATTTGTCAACCATTATATTCAGAAATATTAACAGCTACACATTAAAGTATTAACAATTTAAAATTGAAATATTAATAATACGAACGTCGAGAGAAAAGAATTGGAAATTTCGAAAAAAAACAAGGAAAAAGTGATAAGTTGAGAGAATTAGTTATGGAAATAGATCGGAGGATATTAGATTTGGGGGATTATATCTTTTCTCATAACAAAATAAGAAGAGAAATTATTCTTGCACCTCATTTTTTACATCACTTATCTACAAATTAAAAATATTTATACTAAATATAAAATTTATTTATATTTGAATTTGTAAGTATTTATAGTTAGTATAAAAAGTCTTTTTCAATTTTTCTTTCGTAAATAATTATAGAAAAAAAATCAAGTTAAGAACTTTGTTGCACGAGTAAAAGTACTGCTTACATTACTTTTAATTCTAATAATATAACAAATATAAGGTATGAACATTTTTATCATTAGATATAAATATTTTTTAAAAATAAATATAAATATATCTGAGATAAAATACAAATAAAAAATATAGTTAAGAATATAATTATCGCTACTCAAATAAGAAAAAGAAATATCCTTGCTGTCAGGTTTGGTAGAATAAAGAATTGGTGGTTAATACACCACTAATTAGACCTTCATGATTGGGCTTCAATTAATAAATTAATAACATTCCTTATCATTTTATAATAACCAAAATTTCAAAAAAAAAAATATGTGCATGAATTTGATTTAGATCTTCATCTTTTATTAAAATTGGGTGACTTTGATATTTAAACATCTTTTATAAAAATAAATATATATATTTATATTACATAGCATGTAAATTGAGACGAATGATTAATCTTTGGTACTTATATTGTGTATGAATTTGGTTTTTTCTTATTAAAAAGTAATTTCTGATTGAAATAAAAAAAGTTTTATTTTTGTTATTTGATGTAAAATAAAAAAATGTACCAAAAACTCCACGACGCAGAATAATCTTAAAAATTTTCAATACCTCGTAATTAATTAAGCATGTCTAAAATTTCATCTTTATAAAAAAATAAAAAAACATACGACTCTCATCTCCACAAACGCAGAATCAAAATAGTTTTTCTATTCAAATATAACTAATTAATTGATCAATTAATTAATTATCGTTAATTAAATGCTTCTCAAACCTCTCCATATTATCTGGCACCATTCCTGCTTTGTTGCTTTTTCTAATCAAATGGGAATTTTTAAAAATAAAACAAACTGGAAATCGTTGAAGACAACCCGTCACTAGATTTTTGACAATGTCTCTGCACGATGAACAAACAAGTAACAACTCATATTTTAATTAATTTGAGTACTTGTAATATAATTAAGACAATCCCAAATTTGAGTACTTGTAATATAATTAAGACAATCCCAAATTTGAGTACTTGTAATATAATTAAGACAATCCCAAATTATTTCATATTTCTAACATAGGAATATAGAGATTCACATTCGCTGTTATATATATTTTTTTTATAATATAAATTTTTTTATGATATATACGTGTCATAATTTTTTTAAATTTATAATATGTGGAATTTATTATAAATATAAATAAAAAAGTTTCTTATGTTAAGTATAAATCGTTTAAATTAAATGAGATTATTTAAAATATATGACAATAAACGTATCATAAATTTTAATAACAGCGAATAGGGACTCGGAATATAGGATCTATTGACAACAGCTTATATATTTTGACAATTTTTACAGCATTTTTTTTTCAAATCATATAAAAGAATAATACATATGTTATTTTTTTATATGGATTTATGTGCTTCGATGTTCATATAAATTTTATGTTATTTGATTAATGGTGAAATTTATATTAAAATCTTGTCAGTTTTTAATTATATATATAATGTGTATAAGATATAGGTTATATTTTACTTGCGAGATTTCAATCATATTTAGGTTAGTATGGTTGTCAAGATTATGAAAATAATATGTAATCATGAATCTCAATTATATCTTCAAGGGGGTTCATTAATCTAATTTGTAAATTTATGACATATTATATAAAAAATATTACCTTAATCAATAGATCAATTGATTGCCAACAAATAATTAATTAATTATTTAACTCTAATACTACCACTCTAAATTGTTTGTTCTAATTTTAATTAGTTGTATAATTTACAATGAGAGGGCTTTAATATTTTTCTTATGCACCAATAATATAACTCCTTTTGTAATTTTATTTATATTTGTCATTTGATAGTCATGGATGACCTTTTATAAAACATAACGGAAAATGTTAGGAAGATACCATCATTGATACCGTTATCAATATCGGTTTTATTATTCAAGTTATTATTCATGTTAATGACTTTATTATGCAACTTATTTTGTAATGTATTTTCGTGATTCAACTTAAATATCATTAATTTGAACAATAATTCACTTAAATTGACCAATAAAAATACTGTACAAAATAAATTACATAATAAAATTAATCATTAATATAAATAATAATAAAATTAATATCAATGAATATATTAATAATAGTTTCTAAATATTAGATAATTCCAAACATAATATTAGTCAACTATGAAATAATTTTAAGAGCAAATAATTTGTAACAAACTTTGGCTAGACTTTAGAAAAAGCTTTTTGCAACATTAATGAACCTATATATAATCGATATGAAATTTTTTTTCTTATCTTTGAAGTATGTCATATTTTATTTTATTTCCACGTTTCTAGAGAAGATTATTTATCACCTTAATTTAGTTCTTCAAACATAGTATCAACTTTTAATTATTTATATATAGAACCCCATTGGGGTCACATGAACTAGCAAGGTTGACATTTATATTTAAAAATTATTTATTGTGATCGTTATTTTATTATTTAGTGTAGAAAACTCATAAATATAACTACCAAATATTAATTTGTAAGTTCATACGTTCTTAATTTGCTTGCATGAATAATCGATCGCTCAATTAAATATTAATAGCAATTTGCATTAAAAGTCAATATTTTTTAATTTTTAATGATAAAAATTATAAACTAAAATATCAAAATAAATTATTAGATGTATTCTAATTTATTTTTTTAATGCAAGTAAAAATTTTGATTTTGATTTTGTATGAATCAATAAGTTAAAAAAAATTAACGTTCATAAATTATTCAAATGAATACATTTTTTGTAAGCCTCTTAATATCAAATAAAACGAGCAAGTTATATAGATTATATTTAATATTTTTATTTTAACATTTTAGCTTTAAAATTTGAATTAATTAAAATTTTAAAAGTGAAGACAATGAATGCATCCAAAATAAAAATATTTGAACCTTTCTATATTAAAATAGTAAAAACACACCACCAATTATTAATAGGGAGGAGATCCTTGACAACTATTAATAACTTTGACAATCAAATTTTAAATAATTTTAAAAAATTCTCAAAAATAAAAAAATTACAATCATATTTTTTAATTTAGAGATTGGTTGTGTTTCAAATTTTATGTAAAGATCATTTGATATTTCATTAAATAACGTTAAATTTAGACCATTATAAATTTTATGTAAATTTTATTATTTTTTATGGAACATCAAATGACATATAAATTACTTAAAATTTGAAACAAAATCAATCTATAATTTCAAGAAAATGTCTATTAACTCTTTTTATTTTTAAAATTTATTTAAAAATTAAATATTAAAATTGTCAAAATAATAATTATCCAACAATCCCATATATGGTTAATATATTTTTCCCACAGAGCTCTTAATTAATATTTTCTTCCTACAAAGCTTGGCACATAAATAAATATTATTATCATGCTACAACTTTCAACATCTGAGAGGTCAAAGGTATTAATACATTGTTTTGCTTTCCTTGCACAAGACTTTTTTTAATAATAAATCTCCAATTTTCAACCTTTTATTTTCCTTTTCTTTATTCTAAGTTGCAGTATTCTTTTTCTCTGTTGACTGATGGCTTTATTTTGAAAAGCTAATAAAAAAACAAAAAAGAAGTAATTTTCATTGAGAAATTATTTTTGTATTCTATATTTTACATCGTTTATATTTACATCAAAAATATTTATACTAAACGGTTAATTTATTTATATTTGAATCTAAAAATATTTATAATTAGTATAAAAAATATTTATTTTTTCTGAATGATTATAGAAAAATTTTAATTAAAAATTTTATTATATAAATAAAAATATAATTTACAAAATTTATAATATCAATAATATAAAATATAAATAATTTTATCATTAAATATAAATATTTAAAAAATATATATAAATATATCTGAAATATAAATATAAATAACAGATATAATTAAAAAATATATTTATCACTCCATATTTTTATTCTGCATACAATATTTGTGAGAAAAAGATCTACCACTAACACCAACCTCTCAACGGCAATCCTTAATTGAGGTCAAATTACATTTTTAAATGTTTTTAACTCTTTCGGTCAACCCGGGCAGCTTCCCGAATTTAATTGCCCCACTTTTCAGCACAGAATTAATGACTTCAGTACACATCCCTGCCTGCCCCTACCTATCTTTCCCTGTTTTTATTTATTACTCATAACACCTCCTTTTTCGTCAATCAATGGAGTTCTCCATTGAATGAAAATATTACCTTTCTAGTGTCATTTGTTATATTTACATGAAAATGTTTTGTAATTTGTTAAATGTTGTTAGTAGTTTAATGATATTTTTCAAATTTTAGAATGATCCAAGATCATTGATAAAGAAAACAGCTAAGAGATAATGATTTAATGCGGGAGGATCTTGAAAGAAGAATATTTTTTCTTTATTTAATAACGTGAACATTAGAAATATTATAGTCATTGTTTACGAATGTTTACAATTTTCTTTGATCCATAAAAATAATGCTTCGAACTTCAAGGAGTTTGAATTTGGTTACGCAAATTTTCCTTAAGAATCAAAAAGAGAATTATAAACAATATTCTAAGCAAATAAGAGGATAGTTTAAACAAAAGAAAATAAGAATATTTATTTAAATTAGCAAGGATTTTTTTTTCGAATATGCATTTTTTTATTTTGCAAGTGTGCCGTTATCTCCATTTCCTTTAAAAATTGAGAGGATATGACCTCAGTGTCTAATTGTCTGTAGACCTATAGAGTAGCGTTGCAGTGTGTTCTGCTCTTCTGTACCATATTTTTGTGTAACAATCGTGTAGCGAACAAAGTAACCCCTTTATTCTGATCGGTAAACAAAACCCGTTATAGATAAACCATATAAATACTTTCACAGAGAATAATAACCTCTCTCTGTGTGTGTAGTTTTATTTTATCCTGACGAATTAACATTCGCCTTTTTGTTTGACTTTGCTTGAGAATGAAAGCAACAGAGACATGACAAAGAAACCTCTTCTTCTCTAATTACTTTATTCCTAAACCCAAACAAAACTGTTTTCTTTCTAGTTTCTTCTCCTCTCTCTCTCTCTCTCTTTTTCTCCTTCTCTTTTCTCTCTTTTCTCTACCTGACATGATCTCTCTAGTGCGCTTCCTTCTCTGTTAGTGTGTCCGAGGTATCTATATTCCTTCTCTTTTTCTAGATAATTGTTGTTTTTCTGGAAGGGGGTTTCTCAAGGTCTCTCTGACTTTGATGGAATTGTGTTGCATTTTGTCATCTGTTCTTATGTCATTTGGTTGCTTCTTCTTTGTTACATTTCTCTTGTCTTTGGAAATTTTTTAAATGGTGAAAGGAAAGGGGCACGCACTGATCAGATGTAAATTTTTAAGAAAATGTCAATCTGGCCTCTCATAACCAGAATTCTTTTAGTTATTGATCCCTTGAAGAAAAAAAAGAAAGAAAAAGAAAAGAAGAGGAAGCATTTCAGGAAGTTGATCTCTTACCATAATTTATGTACATTCTATTTTAGTTATTAATCTTTTTATAGCAAAAAGAAATAAGTTTTAATTAAAATTGATAGTTTTTCATGATTCACTGGTAATTTAGGTACTTTTTTATGGTAAAAAAAAATATAGTAGGCTCATAATTTTAGGGGTATATGTTTCACTAGAAAATCATTTTTTTTTTCTTTTTTTTCTTTTCCTTTTTAGGCTATTGTTGAATAATATTCATCCATTTTTGTTCATGTCATTTATGGTCAGATACCAATAATCTGAGCAATTTAATTTTTTTCCAGAGGGTGATGATCAGGGCACAATTCTAACAAGATCTCAGCCATCGAGGCGTGTATGCAAAACCCTCCCATGGAGAAAGATCGCTCCAGCCGAGGATCCCAACACCAATTTTCGATCTACTCAAACAAAGGTGGCATCATTGTAAAAGAGGAGGTCTCGTCGGAGAAAGCGTTTACTAAGGCGGTGAAAGATATCTGCATCGACGAGAGGTCGCAACCTCTAATGGAGAGGAATGTATCTCTGAACTTCGACCATTCTGTCGTGGACGGTGTGCTAGCCATTGAACTTGCTAGGGAGCCTCCAAAAATTCATACCGGGCCCATTGTATCTGAGGAGGATGTAAGCGGGCCCATCAAATTGAAGAAATTGGGTGTTGATAGTGGTTCTGTTGGAATTCCTCAGAAAACTATGGATGAGGTATGTACCACGTGAAATGCCGATACTGTTTCTCTAGGATTCAATACTGGTATCATCTCATACATTGGCATAGAGATGCTGAAATGTTGGGGGTAATCATCGAAGTTCGGTAACCTGTACATTCTATACCATTATTACAGTTTGTCCCTTGTCAAGGCCTTTGTCACAAGTAGGGGAGTGCTTATTTGCAGTAAACCGGTTTGTATCAGTACCAAGAGGTTTTTGTGTTACCTATGCCAGCCTCTACTATTCTAAAGCGGCAGTCACACAACAATGTTTTGATTCTTTACTGGTACGTATATTACAGTTTTATTGTGATTGGTTCTGAACAAGATTAGATACAATAACCAGCATATTTAGTTTCTTTTCATTTTGGTACTGTTATGTACCATGCGAACTGTATAGTTACTTTTAACCATACAGAATAGCAACTCAACTAGTTTTATACAAGTTTCAGAATGTAGTTGCCCAAAAACCGACAGAAACAGCTGTAAAAAGTGATACTACGACTGCCAATCAAGACGATTCAACCACAGTAGAGAATGTTATTGACAGTTTATCCAATGCCAGTAATGCTTCCCAAAGGGACAGAAAATCAACTGACAGTGACAGCAACCCTGGTGAGGTTGGCCCTGGTACTGGTACAGGTTTCGGAACAGATACTGGCACAGGAGAAAAGCCAGTGAGCCCTAGCAAGGAAAAAACACAGAACCAAGTGGCTTCACCTCAGGAGAGTTCGGTTGGTAATAACAGCGGGGATTCAGGTCTTTCTGGCGCAAATGCTGCCTCTGTACCATCCACTCCAACTTCCCCGGTACCAAATTCCGACTGCATTTCAAACCGCTCTGATAGTACAAGCACCAGTACTCGCTCCTTTGCATTTCCTGTGTAAGAATTTCTCCAGATTCGTTTTTTTTCCCCCTTTTGACATGTAGCGAATTAACAAGATCTTTACTAATTTCAATTTTACTTTTGGGGCACAGGCTACCGAGGGAATGGACCAGCAGTCCCGTGAAAATGGAAAATACTGATAAGAGGCGTTCTAGGAAATATAGAGGTTGTTCGGCATTCTTCTGCTGCAACTGAATTTATATATCACTTTTCAAACAACCCCCCCCCCCCCCCCAACCACAACCCCGCCTCCACCCCAATGCAGAAAAAACAAAGTTTTGCTCTCTTTAAAGCTGTCTTATTGAATGGCAGACTAGGATTAAAAGGTTGTTTAAAATTGAGACCTTGAGTTGTGTCATGTAAGTAAGAGCCTTCGCAACATTTCTGGTGACTTCCTTTTTACATGTGGTTATCATTTTGTAAATTCATAGTGTCTTTTATTTATGGGAAACAAAAAACAGCTGACTTATATTTATGTAAGCTTCTGTTTCCAATGTTTGTCTATGAAGAAGAACGCGATTAAGGATAAAAAAAATGTCTCATTCTTTTTTCTTTTTCCCATTTTTTTCTATGAGCTTTTATGATCCTTAATTAGAATCCGCTCGAGTACTGATTAACCTGTGAATTGTGTGGAGGATTTCAATACCAACTAGAATTGACTGTTTGTGAACCTGATAACAGACCAGTTGGGATTTTAGACATTTAAGGTCAATTAAGCTTCTGTGATAAAATTCAACATTTGATAAGCTTTAGTTTTAGGGCTGCTCGGATCATACATCTTGAGACACGTGTGATTGTGTGTGTGCACAAACACACACATGTGCACACACAAACAAACATCGAGCACGCACATGCTGGATTGAGTATATATGCGAAAAATAGAGTATGTCTAAATGCTGTTTTCTTCTTTTTTTGTTTTGTTTTCTTTTTTGTGAAAAAGCCCAAGCTAAATGGAAGTGGTTGTAAATCTAGTTGAAATACTCTTAATTCAAGCGGAATTTTCAGTGATTCACAATAGCCAGTTTCTGAACTGCGTAAACTTCCTTTTGCTTTGCCAGAAAAAAAAGGATCTTTCAGAGTAGCAAGCAGTCACCTACTACTGTTAAGTTTTCATTTTTCAAAATTGAACTCATTACATGAATAGCAATTTACAGAAGGGACATAAGTGTCCCTACCCCGGAAGATCCTATTATTACATTTCCAAAAAATGTGCGAGGAGTGCGGGCAGGAGACGGAAAGGTGGTTGATGTAAACCTCCTCTGAGAAGGATTTCATCTGAGACTCACAAAGTCTAAAATAGGTCTACATTTGTATCACCTAAGAACTCACAAGAGCAAATAGGTCTACATTTGTGTGATCGTTTATCAATACATTTGTTTGAATCGTAGGCCTAATACGATAGGTTTTATTTTTCTACGGAGAGAATCAGATTCAAATTATACAAAAAATATTTGAAAGAAAATAAATATCGGGTTAACTGGAGCCCTTATGTCAAAAAAAGGAAAAGAAAATCAATGCATTTGTTTCTCTTGAGTTGTTAAGAGGCCTAAGAATGCCTATTATTTATTACAAAAAAGCTGCTTTTGGGCTGAACCAACAACCATTGTTAGGCCCCTTAACAACTTGAGAAAAACAAAAAATATAGATAAAAGATCACAGTAACACTGCAATATTCTTCTCCAAATAGAAAAGAAGCTTTCATATCAGAATAGTTAATTAGTCATGTTTGATTATCATAAAAACCATATTATACTGAGAAAGACCCAGTCAAAGAGAATGTTCTTAAGTGTATTTAAATACTTTTTATTAGTTACAAAAAGAAAAAATGCAAGAAGAAAGCAGCTATGTAAGGTTCATATTTGAATGACCAAGTGCAAGCCTGATATGGTTTTCACTGTCCGGCCAATTCAATCGCAATCGGACGGTTTCTGATAGGATAGCAACAGTTACTAGTGTGCCAAGATTAGACGATATCGATCCAGGTCAAAAGAGAATCGACCTGATAACAATCCTTGTTGTAAAGATCTTCAGAAAATTAGCCGTTATAGGAAGAATGTGTCCTCATTTATACATTGATAAAACCGTATACGGAGATATAATAACAATAATACTAAGTAACAAATGCATAAAAAAAAAGTTAAAAGGACTATATTCTAGTAAAAGAAAAAGGTGTAAAATGCCAAAAAAATATTAAATTTATCTCATATAAGTAATTATATTTCTTCTTGTAAGTTGAAAGAAAAAAGAAAATAGAACACATGGTTGTTCAAAAAGGAAAACACTTCTGGTACCAACAAAAGTCATACCAGCCCAACAGAATGTTGTCAGAAAACCAAACCAGTGTTTAAACTTCAAACAACAAACAAACAGGCGTGCTGTGATAATTTAATTTTCTGCACCAACCGTTGTCCAGAACAGTTAGTACAGTAAAAAAATTTATAAATTAAGGTAAATAAAAGAGATATATAACAGTTACCTATTGCTCATGGGATGGTAATAAGGTATGATTGTATGGTATCCACCAAACACTTGTATGATTAATTCTGTCAACCTCCTAGATTAATCATTGTTTAGCAATTAGCAATGCATTTAATGATGCATTAACAAGCTACATAAAATAACGGCATAGTGAAAAACTTAAAATTAAACTAACATTAATACATACAAATTAATTAACCATGCATCTCATCTTCCCTTTTTTTCATAAACCTTTCCCATGTAAATATTTGGGAATAGAACCAAAAAAAAGGTAATTAATACACAGGAGTCAGTTATAAATATATAACAAACAAAAAAAAAAGCAAAGAAAATTAAAGAAAAGAAGACGAAAAACGACTCGATTAACTGTAAATTAGAAGATTAATTATAATCAAGGTAGATATAAGGATGATGGATCGGCATCGCCCCAGCTGCAGTTGTTCCAGTATTGTTGTACGGTAGAATCGACAGGTCCGGTTACGTCAAATAACAACCCGGATCCATTAAGCCCGTCTTCGTTGCACAAATTTGCATGCATAGACGACAAATTATCAGTAACCATCATCTGCTGGCTCGGATCCAAGAACCCGAATCCTACTGTAGGATCCGGCATGGGAATCTGGCTTGCATCCGTCTCCGATAAGATTTCTTCGGTTGAAGGAAGAGGTATCGGGTTGATCAGCAGTGCAGGATTCGAGTTGAGGTTAGGGTTAGGGTTATGCTCAACTGAAGATGATGTCGAGGAGGCATGACTCGGTGACGACTTTGCCGATGATTTGGATTTTGACTTTGATTTGGATTTGGATTTGCGGGTACCACCACCTACCGGTACGTTGCGTAACAAGCCACCGCGAGTCCAGTAGCGGCGGCATGCCTTACAGAAGTGGCGCGGCTGAGATAGGTTGTAGTTGTTATAGTAGCAGAATTTTGTGTTGGTCGACTCGCACCGAGGGCACTTGACAGGCGCCTGAGGTGCGAGTGCAATAGGATAACCTCTCGGCCGCCTGAAGGCGCCGGCTAGGCCCGCGAGGGAGTGGAGCTCCTGCATCTAGAAGCTTCTAGAAGGATCAGCTTTGTACTTTCTGATGGCAGTGGTGCTTCACATTTGATGATTTCTTTGGAAGGAGGTGAGAATGAGATGTTGAATGTGTTGCTCTCTCTCTGTGCTGTGTGCAATGGGAAGGAGAACCAAAGCTGCACACAGCAGAGGTGTTTGTGCATCACATAAGCCATATCACAAAGACAAATATCTTATGATCAAGTTGGTGCGAAATTACTGAATTGCCCTTCAAGGAAAAAAAATATATAATTTTGTAGTTTGACTAAAATGTCCTTGGAATCAATTATAAATTTATTTATAATTAAGCAACTCAGTTAGTTTTTCCTCTAACAAAATAAATGAGCATTCAAAATTCATAGTCATTCTTTCTGTTTCACTTAAAATAATTTATTATTCACATTTGTTAAGCAAATAGAATTACCTCTTTCTCTAATAAATTAACTTCAATTAGAGGAATTTTGAAAGAGTAATTAATACTCTTAGATTGAGAGTATGCATGAGTAGGCCTGCTTTGTTTGATTGTATAAATATAAATGTTTACAAACATTTAGTAGCATAATTAATTAACATGAGCTTTCAAATCTTATTTTGTTATATATTGTCAAAATTGATTTACAAGAGTGGAGTATCCATGTGGGGGATGATAAAAAAAAGGAACCATTAGTGGATGCTAAGATTTTGGCCTACAAACTTTACTCTGGAACAATGTAGTAATTTCTGTGTAGCAATTCATATAGAAATATTATTTATATCCATTTAACTTCCATTTTCTTATTCCAGCAAAAATAAAAAATTTATAATTTTAGCCCTCAACATATTTCATGTCCTATAGTAACCAAATTTTATTTATTTATAAAATTTTTTTGCATAACAGTACTTCAGAATTCAATTGTACGTAAGGTGTCTACATATTTGACCACACCGCCAGCGCCACAGAAATCTGTTATGGTGTTGGGTCTCTGCCAGGCCTCAATTGCCTAACGCATTTGTAATTTGTTGGTGTCAGATTGGACGGTGGAGATTGCGCCACGTAGCCTTTTTAATCACTGTTCATTATTCAATGAGGAAAGGTTGTATTATACGTATGATTTTTAATTTTTCTAATTTTGATAATATTATGTTGATTTCCGTTATTGTCAAATAAACTTGTTATTTATTTAACCTATCGTATTTTTTCATTTATAAATCAATAGCTCTGCATGGAGAAATCAAAATTTAAAATAAATCGGAATTTTAAATATGATCAAATTTTGTAAACTAGACACAAACGGACTTGGAAATTTCGACTACAATTGTAGAATTCAAATTTGATTTTCTGTAAAATACAAAAGGTCCTAATTTTTTTTAAAATAGACCGGCAATTTTGTTTTAAAAAAAAGATATATTCCAAAAATATCGGAAATTTTAAATCCATATTTTATTTTCTTTACAATTTTCAATTTAAATTCATTATACATATTATTTTTAAAATATAAAATTCGTATATAATAATTCAGGCATATTTTTTTTTTAATTTTCAAACACAAAACCTTTCTTGACCAAGAGCCATAGACAAATCCATCACTACCAATTAAAAGTTGTTGTCGTTTAATAATTTTATTATTCTATTAAATATATCTTATTGGTTCATATAATCCTTGTCTTTTATTTTTGGAATAAGTTAAAGCTATCCACGTCAGCAATAAAAACAATTCCAGCTCTCTCTCTCGTGTGCAACTTCTTTTTTACTTTTTTTTTATTATCATCAATTTATTTAACATCGAATATATATGGTGTGTGTGTGTGTATATATATAATCCCACGTAAATGCATGCATTAATTTTAATATATCAAATTGTATTGAGTTGTACTTAATTAGTAGTATTATTGTTAGAGGAAATCAATTTAAATATTATATTATTGTTAGAGGGAATTAATTTAAATATTATATTATTGTTAGAGGAAATCGATTTGAATATTTATTATTGTTAGAGGGACTTAATTTAAATATTATATTATTGTTGGAGGAAATCAATTTGAATATTATATTATTGTTAGAGGAAATCAAAATTGTATTAAATTTTTTTTTCCTTTTCTTGAAATTGTTGTGGTCCCAACTTTAAAAAGTACACACAAAAAAACAAATTTGAAAAATCTCCAAATTATGCAAAAATAATAGTAGGGGGACTTTAAGCTTTCTTTGTCAATTAATAAATTATGCAAAAATAAAGCTATGTTTTGTTTCATGCATGCTCAAGAGATTCAATCAATCATGCATGCATCAAAGTAGTATTTTATTGCACAAGATAATGTTAGTTGATGTCATGAATGTATATTTTTATTTGGAGGCATGAGTTGGGCTATTTAATGTCCATAAATTACAACCCTTTTTTTTTATTATTTATATATGTGGAGCAACATATCTATAATAATACTATACATCTTTAGATATTTTTATTGTAAATGAATAGTATTAATAATAGTGAATTTATTGTATATAAATAGTATGATACAACGAAGCGCGTTATTCGCTAGTTTAAATAATTATATCGGAAAAAAATCGCGTTGGAATTCATAATATATATAGATAGTAGCTTGCTTTAAAATTAATATATTAAAATTATTCATTTATTATGAATAATTATAGCGTACATTCAATTTTTGTGATATATTTAACTTTTATTATATATATTTTTGAGAAATATTATCCAAATTAAATAATTAAAATTGTAGATGTATTTCTAATCATCTAGTTGAACGTATATCAAATTTAAGTCAATTTAGAATTTAATTGGTCATTTATCACAAAGTTCATTAAAATTCCATAATTAAAATTTTAAAATTATTCAATGAAAGACAAATTTTCTTTCAAATTGACCCAAAGTTAGTACAATTCTATTCTATCTAAATAAGTAGAAACATATCTATAATTTTAGTTTTTTTAATTTAAATAATATTTTTAAAAATTATATATACCATAAAATTTGAATATATCATAAAAAGTTAAATATATATTGAAAAATGTAAATTATTTTTTTCCTACATGTATACTTGTACGAGTATATTTTTACAAATAATTTAGACCAAAAGGACAAATGTGCCACATTATACTTAAAAACAATAGAAAGTCTAATATCCATCATACCAAAACTTCTGCAATATTTTTTTATATTTCGTACAATTATTAAAAACTTCTGAGCGAAATTTTTACACAAATTTTAACTGAACAATTACTTTATTCACTAAACATAAAAATTGATCCGATAGACATCGTACCTCCTCGCTTCCACTTCACTCATGTGGCTTTGGCAATGAATATTCATCTCTCAACTTCCAAAGTAATTTGAATGAAAGTTGAATTCTTATAGACAATTAGATAGAATTTGAATTTTTTATAGTTTCATTTCCCTTAATTTCTCCTCCTCTCTTGTATATATTTTTTTAAAATAAAGTTAGAGCTCATGTTCTTTTTTTTTTTTCTTGTAATCATGGGTTTTGAACTCATGACCTCTCTCGTATATTCTAACCTTATTTCGTAAATGATAAAAAATTTTGTTTAATAAAAAAATTAAAGTAAGCTTGACATACTTTGGAGACAAAAATAATTAACCATTTGTGCCTATATGAAAAGAAATAGATCAAATTTCCCATTATATAATTGATATTTGAATTGTTAGCGCAAAATTAATAAAGATATTTGTTCCTTTCTTATTTTGAAATAAGGATTTTATTAACTCTGATATTTATTTTTTTATATATTTTCTTATAGGAATTGAATATGTCTTTTTAGTCATGATATGATATAAGATATTAATAGTTGTTCCTTTCTTATTTTGAAATAAGGATTTTATTAGTTCTGATATTTATTTTTTATATATTTTTGTGTAGGAATTGAATATGTGTTTTTATTTGAATATAATGGTCAAAAGCTATTTTATTTAGGTATAAATACATAGAATTATAAGATACTGAAAGAAACAAAATAAACTTGTTGTCTTGTGTCTTTTTTTTATGTATTTAAATTGTTATAAAAACGGTTTTATGTGTGGTATCTATGTGTACAGTACTGAACCAAAAAAAGAAATTTGAAAGATAATTCATCAAAACTTTTTCTTTAAAAAAACAAAAAGAAAAATTCAGAACCTCACAATGGTGATAGCCACCTAAAATTACATCCACACTAAAAATTTGGTAGGAATAAAATAATAACACTACTGAATAAAGAATAAAGCTAGCGTGCTTTTAGGAGCATCAAATTTTTGAGTAATTTTAATTCAAAATCCATTGAATTGGTTTCAAACGATAAATTCAAATTGCTCAATAATTTTTTTATATCGAAATCTTATATGATGTCAAAAATTTTCTAACTATTTTTTTTTCAAAATTTTAAAACTTATGTATTTTTATATACAAAAATTATTATTTTATTATTATTTAAAATTATCTTTAAAAATCAGAACCTCATAATGGTGATAGCCACCAATGCAACATCTACACAAAAAATTTGGAAGGAATAATAGAATAATAACACTATTTAATAAGACACAGGATATGGATACAATACATACATAGATAATAAATTAATAAAATCAAATTTTCCTCTCTTGTACTATTTGCATGGGTCCATGGAAATGTGCACTAGAAATCAAAGGGTTTTGAACCATGCAACCAATTCTCCAATAATTAATTAATTAATTATTAGTTTGAAGGAAGAGATAATTAATTAATAGTTTGAAGGAAGAGATAATTAATTAATTAATTAATTAATTGGTTGATTTATTTATTCGGGAACCCCACTTTGTACATTCAACCAATAATTAATTAATTAATTATTCCGAACCCACTTTGGACGGCAAGATCATAAAATTTGTAGCTATATAAGTCTCTTAGTTAGGTTAACTTAATTAAGTTAATAATATTATTAATATTAATATTAATATTAATAAAATTCGTAGCTATTAAGGCGAAATTAACACTTATTTTTTTAAAATTTTACTTTACTTATCAAACAAAACGAAAGGTAAATTAGAAAATGGATAAAACATAAAATTAAATATATTATTGTACAAGCTCTCATCTGGAAATGGAGATAGCCATATTCTCAAATTAAATATAACTCCTCTTCTCAATTCTTATATATTGGAGGTGAATTGGGGAAAATATCTTGATATAATAAGAGTAATATAATGGAAGCTATTTTATTTTATAAACCGTAGGTCTAGTATAGTAATAATAGATTTTATTTCTTTATAAAAAGACGTAAGTTTAAGTTTCGAAAAAAAATAAATGTCAAGATTAATACTGGATATGGAGTGGGGAAAAATCTTGATATGACAAGAGCAATATAAAGATCTATTATTTTAAATATATATGTAAGTTTAAATTTCAAAAAAATATTTGAAAAAAATAAATGACGAAATTAAGAGAAATTTTATATAAAAATAAAATAAAATGGACGATACTTCCTCCTCTATGAGACAATTAGACAATATAAACTGAGAATTATATCATATTTTTATAATAAAAGGAAAAGTAAAAAATTTCATCCTATTGAGAAATACAATTCAATTTTAGATTGACAAAATTGCCCTTTTCCTGCTAAAAATGGAAAATCGTTCAGTCACTTAATTTTAAATATTAATCGTAAGATGTACATGAAAATTAGATGTACGTAAAATTTTGAACGTGCGCTAGAAATATATATTTTTTTTGTAAATAAGAATCACAATAACTTCAATAATAATGTACTTTTTAAATGCTTCTCTCAGAAATCACACTTATATCTCAATTTAAAAAGATAAAATTCATCATTATTTATATAAAATGAGTATATAAAATTGTTATAAACTGATGATATGCCTAATAAATAACTACTTCATATTTATATTAATTTTATTAAATTATTATTGCAATCATTATTAAAATGATGGGACTAAGCCACCATTTTTGACCAATTATTAATCTGCTCGGAATTAGACTATTTACATAAAATCAAAGATGCATTTCATCATAAATAAATCAAATCAAGATGAACCAAATTAATCAAACAGGATATATCGTTACATCGTTAAAATGACATGACTAATTCACCAAATATTAATTCTAATTAGTCGCAATTTTCATTTTATGACATATGTACTAATTAATTAAGCACCAAATTTCAACACCAACCCCTACAATTAAAAATAAGGGCTTTAATTAATCGAACGATATTGTTATCAGGGGCGGAATTTAGTGAATACCGGGAGGGGCTGCATCCCCTTAAAATTTTTGAAAATTAGTTATATATATTAAAATTTTAAAATATTTTACTGTAATTATAATTATATAGTACATTAACTCCCTCCCCCCAAAAAAAAAACACAAAATTAAAATATATTTTTAAAATGATCATAAATCTATAACACTCTTATAGAACAAAAAATAATATTTCAACTCTCTCATTAATTTTGATTAAATTTCCTAATTGTTATCATAGATGGTAGGCCTAGAGTGTAGATATATATCCATGGTTGGTAGATATTTTTTGTTCATGAAAAACATGTAGCATTGCTTTCTTTCTTTCTTTGAGGCTAGCTATGCATGCCTAATTAATCTCATTATATAGGTACCAAATAAATATATTGCATTTTTTTTTTTTGGTATATGATACCTTCAGATAGGGGTACCTGTCATTTTCTTGAGGCCATTTTTCTTCTCTGATTTTATCATCCGACTCCTATATTTGATTAAGTACTAGTTTGACTGGATATTTTGTTTTTATTACATGAATATAAAAGTAATACATTTTTATTTTTTTCGTTTACACTATGATTGTAAAAATTAGTAAGTAAATAAATATAAAGAAAGTAAATAATCCCATTTATCAATTAATGTTATGGTACGATAAACTTGACATAATTATATATTAAACATTTTTGGCATTTTTATCATCAATAGACTCTTAGGTATATTTATGAACATAATAGACCATGTTGTCATGACGAACCAAAAATAATTTCATAATTTAATTTCATAATTATTTTAAAAATAATTATATTTTTAACGGATATTTTTATGCAAAAAATACGGTCGAATGTACATTTTTTTATATAAAATTTAATGTTAAAAAATATATATATATAGTTTTGAATATATATATTCTGAAAAATAATTTTACATGAGGAGACAATTGCTCCATCATTATACATGACCCTATACTTTTTTTTTTCAATTTCCAAAATTAATTAAAGACTTCTACATATACATGTCAAAATTTCCCTAAATTAATTATTTTGTATATCCTATTGCTGAAATTATATTTTGACCTATTTGTGCCATGTTAGGGTTTCTTGGCCACACAATACAATGCAATGCAAAACAAAAACCATACAACATTACAAATACAAGTCATGAAATACCCAAATTGATTATGGCACTTAGCTTTCTTGAAATAGACATGATAGACAAATAACAGGGATTAATTGCCTCTAATATCTTCTAAGTCTTGAATGATTGAAAACCATGTATCCCCTAACCTTAGGTTTTGTCATGTTGAAATTTCATCAGAGTGACAACTAAGTTATAATTAGGAATCATGTATCAAATTTTTACAATGTGACATGTTCACTGCCTATTGTTTTCAAAGAGTGGGTTTTCACTTGACAATGATATGTTTTGATAATTTTGACGAATTTCATCAAAGAAATTTGAATTCGGAATGTGACGTTATAGGTAAGTGAACTATATATTATCTATATGTCATGTTCGTAGAAAATACTAGATTCGGTGTATATTTCACCATGAATTAAGGGGGGTCGAAATTTTGATAGATCAAAATTAATAATTATTGATGCATCATCGATCAATACTAAATTTTCATGAGATTTGATCTTTAGACTATCTATTTATCAGATAATATACCTATAAAATTATTTTTTAATTTTCATTTTATTTGATTTTTTTTTCTAAAAACTCATTTTCAAAATAGTGTCAGGATATAATCATTGTCAAGTAATCCCTTCTTTTTATTAGATTATCTCGTAAGAATTTTGGAAAATAAAAGGAAATAATTTTTGTCAAATACTCCTCAAATTTCATTAGAAAAATAGCACAAAAAATCTGATCTAATTGTACAAAGGGGACAACAATTGCAAAATAAAGAAGGAAAAAAAAAACAAATTTACATGTGAACAAAAATTATACTAATGGATTACTATATTACTCTATATGACTAAAATCATGTAGCATGTCCCCATAGAATTTGTCTAGTCATATTTATGATATATTTATTTTATTTCATCTGTAAATATTCTTCTCTTTTCAGATGACATGATGATTGTTATATATGTAATTTTTGAGTTATTTCATGAAGAGATAGTGAAAATATGATGCACTGATTTTTCTTATTGTCTACATAAATGGCACATATTAATTATGTATGATTCATGTTTTCTTGACAAGGTTATCTATGATTAGTAATTTATAACCTAGCTAGCTATGTCATGTAATTATTATTCAAACGATGTTTAACCAACCAAAGAAGAAAAAAATGCATCAATTGTTGTAGCTAACCTTGGTAAATTCTGATTGTAGATGTGACATATATATTCACTGTTGCCAAGTAAAAAGCTCTAATTAGTTACACAATTAAATGCCATTCTGATAAAAAAAAAGATTGGAATTCTTTCTTGTTAGAAAATCACAAGAAATATATATGAAAAAAAGAGTGATAATTACATCTTTTGATTGCACTTAGATTATTTATATATTTTTTTAAAAATTATTTATATTTAATGATAAAAATATTTTTACATTACATTATTAGAATTAAAAGTTCTGTAAATTATAATTTTACTTGTGTAATAAAATTTAATTTTTTATAATTATTTAGAAGAGAAAAAATAATAAATATTTTCTATATTGATTATAAATTCTTATAAATTCAGATGGAAATAAATCATCAATTTAATATAAATATTTTTAATATATATAAAATATAAAAAAAATTTCTCGATAAGAAGTCAAAATTGTGTTTGAAATTAGTAGGCACACATTTTAAGTTATTGACACGTGTTGTCTCCAAATTCGGCTCTAGTTTGAAGTCTTATGTAAATAAACTGACAAAATAGGGATCAAAGATGTTTTAATCTTGTTACTTGTTAGTAGGGGTTGTTACTTATTAGTTGAAGAAGTGTAAGTCTAATTAATTTGATTTATCAGATTTGAAAAATTACGGATTTTAAATTTAATTGGTTAGATATATATTGGATTTTAAATTTAAACTCAGATTGACGATCTACACGAAATCCGACCAAACCGACCCTGTTTACAATCTCATCTCCATGCTTATTATTTCCAATTAGTTTTAATTACATGAAATTGCAGATCTAATTAAGGTTGCCAGATCTATGTTAACAATGTTTCCTTTAATCCCTTTAATTCTCTACAGCTTGCATTGCATAGTTACTAATAATTCCTCCTTTCAATTCTCTGTAAGCATCTTTACTATTTCTGTCATATAATTTTCTTGGTAAAATGTTTATGATCAGAACCTCAGTAACTTTATTTTGTCTCTCTGGTTCTGGTAATAAAAATCGTTGTCAGTGACAGTAACATTTCATACGCAGTTTACTAGTTTGGCACAGTGGAGTACTGTGCAATCCAATTCCATTGTGGCACTATATACACCCAATAATTATACGACAATTCACCAACTTCACAGGCCCCACATCACATCACAACACAACACCGTGTGAGGCGTCGTGAAGTCTTCTATATCTACACGGCAGCAAAAGACAACACGAGTTACAGCACTGTTATCTCCACAGCAGATCCGATATCAAATCGGAGGGTTGTATCACTGATGCGTCGTTGTCTCTCTTCAACCGTTTTCTCCAATGTTTCAATCGTGAAATAATGGCGCTGTCGCTTGGTGGGGTCTCTCTGGTGGGTCCCGCCACGGTTGAACGAACGAACGAACGAACGAACCGAGACGGACAGCATCACTTCGGTCGCGTTCAATCAATGAGATTTTGAAGAGAACTCGGGCACTGTTTGAGAGGTTTTCTCCAATGTTGTTTTTTTTTTTTTGGTGAAGATCGCAATGTCATGGTTGTCAGTCACAGTTTCGATCTTTTTTTTTGTGCTGTGTCGACTGTCGTGGCAAGCGCGCGGTGCAGGAAGGGAGTTTTGGGCCGTGTTTTGGGAAAAAAAAAATTTGAATTTGGGGATGGAGAAGGGGTTCTAGTCGATGGCCCAATTGATGAATGGATCAAGTTTGAATGAGATGAAAAAACTCTGAAAATGCGGAGAGAAGAGGGAAATCAATAGAAAGTCTCACAAATTTCCTCTCAAAAATTGATCGAAACTGAGAATTAAAGTACTGGGGTTGATTCAAGGCAAATTCAGGCGCGTTTTGTCAAACCGTACCAGCAGATCATGTTTGAAAATTCATTGTATCTGAATTTTGTTAGCTTTATTTCTTGAGGCCATGTGGATCAGTGTTTAAATGTCAACATCTGGCTTTAATATAGTGTCCAAATAATCAAACACAATAAATTTCCAGCTGATTGACATAGAGATTATTCAGATAAAATGTATTAAAGAATTGGATAACTAAATCTGTTGTTCATCATTTAATAGGAAGCATATTATTTTTGTTTTCCAAATTAGATTTTATTTGGTTATTCATTACAAAATCAAACTCAACCATTGAAAATTCTAAATTGTCCGTTGTTCAGTACATGGTGAAACTAGTTTCAAACTGGCTCATAATATACTTTTTTTCCCTATTAATTTGGACCATATAATTGCTACCAATAATATTCAGTTGATGTATCAAAATAACAATATCGGTGCAGAATTGCCAAATATTATATCTCTTTTGTATGATTCCAGGTGAAAACTACTACATATCAACCAAAAGTTGATGCAAACTACATCACAGAACTAATTAAAATTGTTTTCACTGTGAACAAATAAATAAACTTGGTGCCAAATCAGACACACATCACCATCTATTTGCCGAGCAAACTCGCCTCTCCGATAGTCCTAATGCCGACGGAGAATGGCTCGTCAGCACGGAGGTCCAAATGTAGAGAAATCCAAGGAAGGAGGCGGTGAGGAAGCAGCACAATTCAAGGATGAATGGAACTTGATCAGCTTTTGTCAGCATTGTTACATGCCACAAGCTGATTAAGAAATTGCGCCAACACTTGTGTTCAGTCTAAAAATGTGCATATTTTCTTCAGTACAAACAGCCCAAGAAGCCTTTTTGTACCACTTAGCCTGGCCCAGTTCAATTATTCCGGACCCATTTTTCTAAAGTAATGTAGTATTCAGTTCAGCCCTTCAACCAGCTGTCCAGCTTATATGCTCTATAAACCACCAAATCAGCTGCAATCAAATATTTGTTTGACTATCTCAATGTCATGATGTCATACATTCCCATATTAATTGAAGTTGGAGAAGTAATCAGAGTATCTAATCTAATGAGAAGTTCTGATCGGATCCCATCCCACACGGGTAAGAACTTGATTTTGATTTGATACAATACATTGACTGGTTTCGCTTCAGGTCTTGTTAAGGAATCATTTTTAGCCTTTACATCCAAGTTAATTACGGTTTATAACAGGGGCATATAAGCAAAAACAAAGGTAAACCCCTTCCCTTCCTTCCTTTCCCTTTCTTTTTCAGATTGGCAGAGAGAAGATCGGAATCACGCACAGGACATTCACTAGTATTGCGAATCGCCATGGATCTATGGCAGAGAGCTCGCACCTTCGCCGAGGAAGCCGCGAAGAAATCTCAAGAGTTCTCCAAGGAGGCCGCCAAGCGCTCTCAGGAGCTGACGCAAGGCGCCTCGCGCCTCCTCTCGTCGGAGTTCGCTGCTGAGGCGACGAAGAAATCGAGGGAGATCGCGGCGGAGGCGACGAAGAAGTCAAAGGAACTCGCTGCGGAGGCGACGAAGAAAGCAGATTTGCTCGCGGGACAGATCAAGACACTAGCTGCCGACATTCCGGTACCGGCGATCCCTGCTCAACTGTCAGCGGTGGTGGCTGGTTCTCCGGCGGCGGTTGCGCCGGAGCCTGAGACGGATCTGGAAGCCTTTGGGGTTACAGAGGATCTTAGAGAGTTTGTCAGAGGGTTGACCATGAATACTTTCAGAGATTTTCCTTTACAAGGTTAGATTACTTTAAGAACTTGAATGTGATCGTTGCATGTAATTAGATAATCTTTCAGGGGTTTTAACTAGAGAAGTTTGATAATGTTTGTAACTTTTTGAAGACTTTTAACTTGTTTTACCATGGAAAAAACATCTCCATCAGAAAAAGTTACTAAACTTAACTGCATTGCCTTCACGAGAAATGTTTCAACTTGATTACTGAATGTTACCTTTATTGAGATAAATGCATTTCCATTTAGCAAGTTAAAAGTAGAGTTTGTTGGAAATGTTATGCTTCCAACTGATAGCTATTGTCGGTAAAACTAAAGCACGTAAAAGGATGATAAAAGCTCATAAATAATAGATATCAGGTCTTTTCTTTAGTCTAGTAGATTAGATTTGCATTAAACTGTTATTTGGAAAAATGACGGCCAAGAGTTGACTGGCAAATCAGAAAAGCACCCTTGTGTATTGCTCTCTGTTTTGATGATGTGGTAATCTGACTGTAAAATTTATCATGAATGAGTCATGCATGAAAATTTTCTAAAGTTTAAAAATATATGCATAGATGAACCTGAAGTGACGGAAGTGCCTACTGTTTCAAATGTAAGGCAGGACCTTAATGAATGGCAAGCCAAACATGCAACTATTGTTCTCTCTGCTGTCAAGGTACTTTATTCCCCCCTTCTATGTTGTTATCTAATTCCAACAAGGGAAAGATTTTTTTTCCCCGGTTATTCCTACTGAACAATCTGACTTGGTATAAAGAGTTTGAAATTGGAATTGTTTACTCCCGGTTCTCTATCTCATTAGCTTATTGTTTCAAGCTTAATGCACCAGAGAGAATGGATAATCAGAAAATGCTATCTTGTGGGAATGTAACCTTTTAATCCCATTTATTTAGTTTATTCCTGGTTAACCTCTACAAACTCACTTCTTGTGTAGTGGTAACTTGTGGACCTATATAGGTTAGTGAATGCTGGTTATATCTTGCAATAATTATGACATTGTCAATTTAAGATCTTATTTTGTTTTACTTTATTTTTCAGGAAATTTCAAAATTCAGATATGAACTGTGCCCTCGATACATGAAAGAGAGGAAGTTCTGGCGTATATACTTCCTACTTGTCAATACATATGTCTCACCGTACGATCTCCTATTATCCATACCTTAAAAAGGACAATTTCATATATTGCACCCCAAACAACAGAATTTTCTATGCTCTTGCAAATTTTAACGCCTATAAAACATTAACTGCACAACACTCTCTTGGTTGGAGACGTTGATTTTGTAGTAGGCAAAATGAAAATTTCCCTATGTCCAGTAGGTCATTGACAAAGTTTATTTTAATTATGTTTGCTATGGTTTTTCCTTTCAATCAGTTACGAAAGGAGATACATGGATGAGTTGAAGGCTAAAGAGGTACAGAAAAAGGAAGAGAAGTTAAAAGAAGTTGCAATGTCACCTGAAGGTGGGACCACCAGTGAAACAAAATTGGAAAGCAAGGGCTCTGTCTCATCAAACAAGGAGCTCGATTTGGATACTTTTCTCTTGGGTGATTTCGAGGACGAGGCCCCTGGTTTGTAGTCCTTTTATAGTTTCTTATTGATAGAAAATTAGAAGCAATAAGCAAATCTAAGATACTTCCAACAAGAGAGTTGAAAAACAACATTTAAACACAAAACAATTTAATAGATGAGCAAGTTGACTATATTTTGATTTGTCTGAAAAAGTGTTGCAATTTATCTTAGTAATAATACTATTGCAATCTGTAGATGAAGCTGCTGGAGATGATGGTCTAGATGATGATGATTTTGATAAGATTGATAGTGCCTCGGTACGCATTTCCTTCATGATAAACAAATAATAAACATATTCCCTTGTTAGTTACCTAATTGAGACGATATTGCTGAAATAGAGAATCCCAGTTCTAGTTAAGAAAAACAATAACAAGGTGAAGAGGAGCATCTTTGATAATTGAATTGTATTGATCAGGAATATATGGCTAACAGGACTAAATTAGTTTGTTTCTAAACTGTTTCGGACCCAGTTAGCTCTGAAGCATCTTGGACAGAATTGTTGATAATTCAGGGACCAAGTTGAATTAAAGATTTTAAACTGGTGCCAGTTCATGGGCTTGCAACTTGACGCTAAAATTACAATGTGCTAAATGCATTTATTCTCTTTATTACAAATGTTTCATCAGTTAAACTTTTTTTGTATATTACAGGGTCTGGAGAGTGACGATGAGAAAAAAGAAAACAAATAAATAAAAAAGCTGATGGCAATGGCTATAAGATCCTATTACTCTGATTAAAATCTAAATTCATCTGTTCTTTGTATATTATGGTCTATCAAGCTGTTGTTTCATCTGGCTGCTGGATTAATAATTTTGTATTTATAGGTTATCTTGTTATCCTGTGTTTAGCAACTTTGGGCGGTGGTTATAAAAAAATGCGTTTTTTATTAGAAATTGGTGTTTTCGAACAGCACAATTTTGCACTTATTTATCCATCTTTTTTTTTCGACTTGCAAAGTGGTTGGATTTCTATTGTACAATATTTGGAACACTAGTGACTTTCCATTTCCTATTGAGGCTCCAGTTTGTAATGGTTGTCGTTGTTGATTCGATCTACTCTTGAAAAAACACCAGTTATATATTTTTCTATTTTCTTAAGAGATTTGCTGTTAACGACATAAAGGGAAATAAAAAAAATATTGTTTTCAGTAAGGGACAGTGCTTCCTCCAGGAGGTTGGTTAATAACATTGTCGGATTAATCAAGAATTTTGTGTACGGAGGAGGGGATAATTTTATACGGCTCAAACAATATATGGCCTGTATACGTAAAGTACTGTTTAAATCGGACTACTTCCAGACTCCAGTTCTCCAATTCGGTATTTGACTTGATGGGTAAGAAAAACTAATTATTTACAATTAGGTTTTTCTCTTCAGAATCATTGGATTTTCACTTTATAAGACAAAAAATTACAACATAAACACCACAGAAAGAAGGCCCAGAAGGGCCCATCCCAAACACACACACACACACACACACACCAACAAAAAAAACCAACTCTTCTGAGAAACAAATAAACAGTTACATTAGAGGGTCGGCCGAGCGAGCCAACCCTATGTGGTCCCACAAATTATGTCGGCCATATGTCTTGATAGCCATACAGCACCCATCTTGTCGAGGATGGATGTGGCATACATAGCCAACCGACCCTTTTTAATTCTCTCTCGCTTCGGGGTTGCCTCTCTTATATACACCAGCGCCTTCGTCCCCGCTCTCCCATTTCTCCTTGTGGGACTATCATCAATTGAGTTTTCCCCCGTTTGAACCGTGCAATTTCGGTACCGGAAGTCTATTCGTTATTGAATGGAGATCCTACGGCTACCGTTAGCGCTCTAAGGATCTGTTATTATTTTTTTATTTTTTATATAAAGGTTTCGTTAATTTTGATATTTATTTACTTTCAAATATTTTTTTGAGAGGATATATTATTTATTATTTAATAGTTTCCAGGACCATTAATTTATAGTTTTCTTGGACCGTTATTAATGATTAATATTAGCACCACAATTTGTTTTATGGAAACAACACTTTCAAATATTTTTTTTGTGTGAATATTTTGTGTACAACAAATACTATATACATAATTCTACAATAATGCACCATAATTTTTTTTTGTGAAAATAACACTTTCAAATATTTTTTTGTGTGAATATTTTATGTATATATCAGAGTTAAATCTCACAGATACGACACATCTATTACATACATATTTCTATAAAGAATGTATTTTAATGAGTCTGTTGATATTTTTAATCAATTTGACCTTTATTTGGGATTAGTTTTTTTTGATATAAGGATTTCCGTTAATCCCAATATTTATTTCTTTTCAAATGTCTCTTACATAATTTAAACCTACATCTCTCCATAGAGATACGGAGTCTACCACCACTGTATTAAGCTTGCGGTTCCTTCATTTGATATTTTAATTTCACTAGAACCACAAGAATATTTTCACATAATGTCTTTTAAATGTTTATAAATTTATACGAGCTAAATCAAACAGATACAGTACATATTACACGCATAATATTCTACCAAAATCTTCTAAAATGTGTTTTAATGATTTTATTCATGTTTTTTACTCAATTTAATCTTCATTTATGATTGGCACATCTCTAAAATTCACAGAAATGTTTCAAAGTAATTTTTTACATATTTTTAAATTTATCTGAGATACATCAAATAGATACAAAATAAATCAGGCATAAAATTCTAATGTCTTTTCAATGTGTTTTAATAAATCAGTTAATGCTTTTAATGAAATTAATCCCCATTTGTGATTATAATACCATCAAAATTAACATAAATATTTCAAATTAAGTTTTTCAAACGTTTAAAAAATTTTCTGGGCTAAATCAAGCAGATGCAACATATATTATGCACTACTTGAAGCGTTTAAAATGTATTTTAAAGATCCAGTTCAATTTTTAATCAATTTATATCGCTTTTGAACATGTTTTTATAATCTATAGATTATATTGATAATTTTAACAACAATTTTCCAAATTATGCTAAAATAATTCGAAAATAGCAAATAATTAATTATAAACATATTGTTTTCCTTACAAATTCACTGTGTGTCAATTTTCATTCCATTTAAATATCATTTGACTTCTCATCAAATATCGTTAAATATAGACCATTACAGATTTCATATCTTCTATTGAAAAGTAAACATCGCTTCGAATTTCTTTTTGTTCTATACTTATGATCTCTATAAAATACATAATACATTTTACGAGTTATATTTTAAATTATCAAATAATTTTTACAGTTATAAAAAATTGTAATTTTTTTTCAATAAATTCTCACCATTTTGTTTCACCTACCATTTCATACATGTTTGCAAAACAAGAGAATATTCTCCATGCTTTGGATCCTTTTTGATAGAATATAAAATCCACTAAAAAAATAAATAAAAGCTGGTATGAAGTTCTTTTCCACAACCAACCTTGATATTGAAAGAGCATATATAATATCAAGTCATTTTTTATGTTTGAAAATCTTGTTTGAGAGCTATTTCTACTTATTTAATGTTTTGTTTGTGGAAGAGAAGAGTAACATCAAGTCATTTTTCCCTTGTTTTGATGTAAAAATAAGGGATAATGTCATGATTGTACTTCAAATTTTTTAGTTGTGATAAATTGGACTTTGAATTTTTAAATTAGGCAAATAGCTTCTCAAATTATTTAACTTGTGACAAATGACCTCCCAACATAATTACGATTTAATACTTCATTTTAAAATATGAAATGATCAAAATACTATTATTGTATATAACATGATATTTGAAATATTTATGTTTTATAAATTTTAAAAATAGCCTTGTATGTATACATAAATATTTATTTATTTGCTAGAAGCACCAATAGTTGCATGGTTATAAAGGAAATTTGTGAGCACTTAATTTGTTTTTGTTTTCTTTTTTGCATAAAAGACCTCAGCAAGTATTGTTATTTGTAAATAAATGTTGATAAATGAGCGACTTAATTTTGAGTGATAATTGCACTTTTTAGTTTGCATCTTAGATGTATTCATATTTCTTATAAAAATTATTTACATTTAATTACAAAAGTATTTATATCTAATGTCATTAGAATTAAAAGTTCTGCAAATCTTAGTTTTATTTGTGCAACAAAGTTTTTACTTTTAAACTTTTAATTTTCTAATAATAATTCAGGAATGAAAATGTGATAAATATTTGCTATACTAGCTATAAACTTACAAATATATTTAGAAATAAATTATTTATTTATTATAAATATTTTTGATATGCAGATAAGGGACACAAAATACGGTAGTACAAGAATAATTCTCTTTTTTAAATCATATAAAAGGATATAAAATTTTTTATTGTCAATATTTATTGTAGAATATTTTCTTACTAAAAAGAAAATAAGAACTACTTTGTAAAGCAAACATTTCTTACTTAATCCTATTTAAATGGAAGGTTAAAATAAATTATTAAATCTTCCATCATAAATGGTGGTGTAGTGGAGAGCATTGTTCATACATGTTTTTTCTGCATTTTAGATGTGTATCATTACCCATGATATTATATTATTATATAGAAAAAAAATGTGCCAATTTCTCTCCCTTTATATCATTGGCAATTTGATATGGCACTTTTAAAAAACATTTCCTCTGCATGATCCACGCCACGGTTTTCTTGATTTTGAAAAATATGTCATATTTAAAAAAAAAACTGATATATATATACCGTCATTGATACCATCATTAATACTGACTTCATTATTTAAATTAAATGAGTTAATATTCATGTTAGCGATTTTATTATGCAACTTATTTATATAATATTTTTATTATTTAATTTAAATGAGTTATTATTCGGATTAGTGATATTCGAGTTGAATGATAAAATACTGTACAAAATAACTTGTATAATAAAATCGTTAACATTAAATATGCCATTGGTTTTGATACTTTGATTAATTTAATATATTGGGATTTAATTAACTTGTAGAAAGAACATTGTCAAGTGGATTGTATAACAAATTAAATTAAATACTTTTCCCTTGAATGATCCTATGCAATCCAAAAATTAATATTTAGAAATAAGTATGCTTGGTAAATAGAACCGGATTAATGACATGGAAACAATGAGGCAATTGACCTCATATATATATGTATTTTTTTTTTCAAAATTTGATGATTGTATTAATATTTTTTATTATAATTTGAGAAAATATTCTGCTATATATCTCTAGTTTAATCTTATATTTTGTGCTAAAATTCATTATTTTGACCCATACTTATATAATGAGAATTAGTATTTTTAAAGTATTCATTATATTAGAGAGATTATTTTTTTTTGAGCGTTAAATGTAACTCCTTATTTGCACTTAATCTGTGATTATATTTCTCTTTAAAGTATTTATATTTTACATTATTAATAATAAAAATTTTAAAAGATATTTGCATTTATTGAGTAAAGTCTTTAACTTAAACTTCCTTATATTCGAAAAAAATTATGAATAATTTATGTACTAGGCATAAACACTTATAAATTTTAATATAAATAATTTTTATATATAAAAGTTTTTGAAATATAGATAAAAAAAAATACACCTCATGAAATACAAGAATAAATTCCCTATTCTTTTTCCATGGAGAAATATTTAAACTTGTGATTTTCAAAAAATTATAGAAAAAAAAGGAAACTTTCATTTTTATAATTCTCAAAAGATTATAAAAAGAAAGGAAAATTTCATTTCTGCACATAATTTTGATGCTGACACAGTTGCTTCTTTGAACTTGATCTCCTCTTTTTTTTTACGCATTTTTACATTGAATAACCGCTTGGTTTCACCTGATCACGTGGCAGTATCCTGGGAGAAGTAAAAAAACTCACGGGATTTACCCATCATTTACGCAGATAGAGCGAACGGTGGCTCGAATCTAATCTAATATAATAAAGCCGTTTATTTGTTTCCATGTAGGATTCTCGTGAGAATTGGCGAGTACAATTGCCACAAACATTTATCGCCTGAGTAAGTAACAAACATCTAGCCGTTATATATTCAAAAAAAGAAAAAGAAAAAGAAAAAGAAAAAGAAAATGGAATCTCATCCGACCGTTAATTCAATGCTGCTGCCACGTGTCGGTAGCTTTGGACCTATGTACCGGACGTTGCAGGTATTTACCTCGGGGATTTAACCAAAAAAAATATGTTTTTTAGAATTCTTTTTACTTATTATACGACATTAATGATTAAAAAAAAATATGAATTCCTGTTTATGATAAATTAAAATGGGAGATGATATATTAATATCGATTTTATTATTTAAATTAAATGAGTTATTATTTATGTTAATGATTTTATTATGCAATTTTTTTTACAGTACTTTTATTATTCAATTTAAGTGAGTTATTATGAGTTAAATAGTAAAAATATTATATAAAATAAATTATATAATAAATTTACTAATATAAATAAGAATTTATTTTACATAAATAATAAAATTAACATCGACGACGACGACAGTATTAACTCCCAATCATTTCCCAATTAAAATATTACTTTTAATTTTCCAAATTGCAGGAGTAAATGCTGAAATTATTTTATTCTTGTTTTATTCCGACTTTTATAAATGATAACAACTGGAATTGAACCACGTTACTTCACAATTATTTATTGACTATTTTGACAATTATTTAGTATATGTAATAACATAAATTTTTGATGGTTTGAAACATTTTTTTTTAATTTATTATCAACTGATACTGAAATTGTGTAATTTTTTTTCTGTAGGCTATCATGCGTTCAACAAAATAATTTGGAGATATTATTAAAATTGTTAAAATAAATTATTATCAAGTGATTCCTCGTAAAGACTAGAAATATAATTTTGGATTATGATTGTTTGATAACGGTTTAAGTAACTCGATAATTTTGATAATACCTTTTCAAATCAAGTTAAAATTTTTAAATATAAGAAAATATTTATAGAGATGTTGTTCGCCTTGTAAATGGATTTGTATTAATTTTCATATAGTTTGAAATATCATTTGATAATCCATCAAATATTATTAAATACATACTATTGTAAATTTTAAATTATTTAATAAACGGTGAAACTTGCGACAAATTTCATTATTTTTTATGTGTATGATGTGCGTAATGTATAGATTGTTCTAATTATTGAGTTTCCAATTACATATTATTTTCACGGAATATATTAGGAATAAGTCTAATAATCAATATTTTTTTTATAGACAAAGGCATCATTGTGATGTTGTTAATGTTAGAAGGATATATATATTTTTTGGAATTATACTAGATACAACATACCTCATATTTTAATATGAAAAATATTCCAAGTAAAATCATCCTAAATTTTACAACTAATTATTCATAGAAAAAAGAAAATAGTTAGGGTTATAAAAAAAATAATGTCTTATATTATAATTAGAAATGATAATCATACTTTCTGTCGTCAATAACCAATCTTTTATAGAAGGAGGATAACATTTGGATATTGTTAACATTAGAAAGATATAATCTAATAGGAATAATTCAAATCGTTCTAATTTAGAAGATGAACAATATGTTTAGAATAATTGAGCAAACAATAGATAGAGAGCTTATGACATTTCATAGAGAGAGATAAGATATTAACATGAAATATATTTGAATGTTGCTAACATTAAAATTAGCAAATAATATGTAAAAAAAATTAAGAAAAAATAGATTTCGCCTTATTAGGACTTCTCCGAATTTCAGTGCAACAAAAATAATATAGTAATAATATATGCCAAAAACAAAATTATAAGTCTAGCATATTGATAATAAATATCGTCTCTCTACGGAAAAAAACAGATTTAACCGTTTAAGTTTTTAAATTCTGTAAAAAATATTTTTAAAAAATATTGAAACTAACGAGAATCCTTATATTATATATATATATATATATATATATATACACACACATACTAAGAAGAAATTCCACTTGCTTAGTAATGCTTACACTCTGGAAAGTTTAATCAAATTTATGCATATTTTAAGGTCAAATAGGAATAAATGCCGCACAATTCTTAACTATAAAAACTAAAACTAGAATACAAATTACAAAATCTTTTTATAGTAAGGTTTTGCGAACGGAAGCGGGGTTGAATTCCAACGCCCATTGGATCAAAATTTGGTCCTATGAGAAAAATAACCGTTGACGGAATTAAGATTCGCACAAAAGTTTTGCTCCTACACTTTAATATTCGTGCGAATTATAGATTTGACGATCCAACGGTGAATTTTCCCATCAGACAAAAATAGGGTCCGATGAGCGTTGGAACGACCCCGATCGGTTTGCGAACAGACAAAGCACCGACGCCGAGTAATAAGGCGCGAGGGGAAGAGAGAGAAACACTCATCATTCATTCCCCCTCCTCTCTCTCTCTCTCTCTCTCTCTCTCTATTTCCTTGTCTGTTGAGATCGAATTCAATTTCTCCAAGAAATCAGACAAAAGAAGTAAGAACCGATTGTTTCTCTCGCCCTTTTGAAGAAACAAAATCGTTTGATTAGATTTCGGCATTCGGTGCATTCTCTGCGTCTAGCGCCAGAAATAGCACGCAATTTTTGAAATGGATTCTTTCACAACGGAGAGAATAATTATAAATAGATCCCAATTTTGTAGAAGAGGGAGGGTTTAGGAAACTTCGCCTTTCTAATTTTTTCTCTCTTTAATTGCTTGTAATGTGGCATTGAGCATTGAGCAGCTCTCTCTTCCATCTCCATTCTCCATTTTTCCATCAATGTGCCGATCCGAGAAGGTGTTCGGATCGGAGTACAGAGAGAGGAGGATGGGATTGAAATACGGGTCAGATAAACTCAAGGCTTTTCCATTGTCAAGGCTACGTGTCAAGCTGTGGATGTCGCGAGCGGCCACGGCGTTTCTCCTGTGGCTGTGCATGGTGCAGCTCTCTGCGTTGGCTGACTTGTGGGGCCCACGCGTGCTCAAGGGATGGCCTTCTTGTTGCTTAATTGCTTCTCCTTACTCCTCTTCTTTTAATTCGGCAATTCGGCTGTCGGCTCGGGTCGTAGAAAGGAGGTTTCCACCTGAAAGTGAGCTCCTCTTTTAGTTGAATGATTGCTTATCAGTCAGTATATTATATATATGTTGTTTAATTTGTAAGCTTTGGAGTTGGTAGTCATGTGCTTCAAGCTATGATGCAGTTGCTTTTTATTTTAAACTATTATTGTTTTTATTTCTTATTTAACTGTACTAATCTAAGAATTATTTATACTTATTTATGTTTGACAGGCTTACATGCATAAACATATATATTATGTAAAAAAAAATTTCCATTCTGAACATTCTTTTTTTGGTCAATTTTGTGGATGAAACCATTTTGAACATGATAATTTAAAATTTTTTTTATGTTGTTTGTATTGCTGATTTGACATCATGTTATCCCCTCCTAATTATTTAGGAATATACCATAGCAATGGCTACCTTATGGTTTCATGCAATGGTGGACTTAATCAGATGAGAGCAGCTGTAAGTCAATTGTATTCTTTTTAAGCTCACATGTTTTGTAAATCTCTCAATACACTTTTTTCTGGATAAAAATCACCTTGAATTATAATTTTGAGTCTTGATTTCTGAATTCAGAAAAATCTCTGTTTTCTCAGATATGTGATATGGTTGCAATAGCAAGAAGTCTAAATGTGACTCTGGTCGTACCGGAGTTAGACAAGACCTCATTTTGGCAGGATTCAAGGTCTGTATTTATTTATTTATTTATTTTCAACATGAATGTTTGCCACTGAAGTTATATTGACACTTTATATAACGATAATTCGATATTGTAGTGATTTCCAGGACATTTTTGATGTGGACTATTTTATGAAGTCTTTGAGAGACGAGATCAGAATAGTAAAGGAACTCCCACCAAGGTTGAAAAAGCGATTTAAGCGTGGGATGGTGCCCTCCATGCCACCTATTAGTTGGTCTAATATCTCTTATTATCGTGAGAAGGTTTGTTAAACCTTTTTGGCTATTAGGAAGTGGGATCAATTATATTTGGTATACACCCATAGAAATATCTTTCATTTAATCATGTCTTGTGAAATGTAGAAGCATTTAACATGAACTATCCTTCTGGATTGTTATGTACCAATCATTTCTGCTATTGATCCATAGCACTTCAATACATAATAGATCTTGGTGCTTTAGGCAATCATTACTTGTTGTGGCAAGTGACGAACCCAAAAAAACTTCCTAAAAAAAAAAATTGCTCTTTGAATTGGTGTTGGTACCACACTGGTTCTGTGGCAATTCTTGGTTAACCAATGATGGAAGAAATAGTCTCTTGTGCTTTACATTCACTATGAATGATGGCTAATGCTTTATTTTGTTATTTTTCCGTTGCAAAAAAACAGATACTTCCTTTGATTAAGGAGCACAAGGTTGTGCATTTTATTAAAACTGATTCCAGGCTGGCAAACAACGGCCTTTCTACAGAAATCCAAAAGCTAAGGTGTAAAGTAAATTATGGCTCATTAATATTCACTCCTCAAATTGAAGAGTTAGGAAAACGGGTGATTAGAATTCTTCGCGAAAAGGGCCCTTATTTGGTTCTTCACTTGAGATATGAGATGGACATGCTTGCATTTTCTGGTTGCACCCAGGGTTGTACCCAGCAAGAAGCTGATTTGCTCACAAAAATGAGGTAAATTTGACTTATCATGTTCGAGAGTGAACTTCAAGATATAAAGTACCAATGTAAAAATATTTAAACATGCTTTTGCCTTGTTCAAAACTCTTCTCATGTTGCTTATTAATTATGCTAGTCTTTAAGTTGATTTTAGAACATGGACTAGGCTATTTTTCAATCCTCCCAAGTTAAGAACTAAAACTAGTTTAATTGAATATAATGGGTTTCTGAAATTTGAGTTTGCTATAACTAGTTGCTGGACCAGAGTCCATTTTTTTAACATAACAGTCTCTAGGCTAATATTACCCTGTATATTATACATTCTTGTTCTCTACCTTTTTTAATTTTTTTTTATTTTGACAATTTTTAGCAGTTCATCTGTCAATATTAAGCATTCTGATAAAAGCTCTAAATTTAGGGATAAGTTTCATAATGGGGTTTGTAATATCCTATTTTATTCCTTGTCAAATGTAAAAATGGGGAAGGGGTGAGAAAATGTGATGGAATTCTATCATTTAATTTAGACTGAATGCTGTATATGATAAATGTTGTTGTATAAATTTCAGATATGAATATCCATGGTGGAAAGAGAAGGAGATTGATTCAGATCAGAAAAGACAAAATGGGCTTTGTCCTTTGACGCCGGAAGAAACTACACTTGTCTTAAGAGCACTAGAAATTCATAGAAACATGCAAATATACATAGCAGCTGGAGATATATTTGGTGGCCGAAGGAGATTGGCTTCTCTTATCTCATCTTTTCCCAATGTGGTTCGTAATCTATATAGGTCATAATTCAAGATGGCATGTGTGTTTTAGCTCAGTTAAATGTTTAAGCCTTCATTAATCATTCTGACTGGATTGAGACAAAGTTTTATGCCTCAAACTATTAAATCAAATGAAACAAACAGTAGTAGAACTATAAGTTGGTGGAAATCTTTGTAAAACTGTTTAATTGGAAGTACTGTAATACTTGTTAATAACATCCATAAAAATTATAAAAAAATAATTTTTGGTCCAAGCAGAGCTGACTTTTTTTCAGGATTTACTGATGAAATCTGGATTTGTGAGCAGGTTAAGAAGGAAACTCTGTTGGGACCTGATGATCTGAGGTATTTCCAGAACCATTCATCACAGATGGCAGCTTTGGATTATTTCGTGTCATTGGAGAGTGACATTTTTGTCCCAACTTACGATGGCAACATGGCCAGAGTTGTTGAAGGCCATCGAAGGTAGTACTTACAATTCCCAAGACTTAATTATTCACGGAGATGCTAATTATTGTTAAGAACTTTGAACATCAAACCTTTCTTTAGTGTAAAACACATTATCACTTTTTCATGTATTGGATCCACAACACTTGAATTATTTTAAATTTCATGAAATATGTTCTCATACACTTTTTCTGAACTATTTTTCCTTGTACAGATATTTAGGTTTCAAGAACACAATCATACCAGACCGAAAGAATATAGTCTCATTAGTAGACCAGTACAACAATGGCACCTTGAATTGGGATGAGTTCGCTACTGAAATTGAGGCAGTCCACAGAAATCGAATGGGAATGCCATCAGTTAGAACTGTGATTCCTGATAGACCCAAGGAAGAAGACTATTTCTATTCCAATCCACACGAGTGCTTGCCTCAGGGTGATGCGCTACAGACATTGTGATATCATCATTATGTTGGTACTTGATACTTCTTTTATAAATTCATCTTAGTAAACTGGATAAATTAGAGATGATTGTATAGTAGCAGTAGAAAAATTTCCTCAAATTTAAGGTTAGGAAATTTTTCTTCCTTTAAGAAATCAAGGTTGGTATACTTGTATAGGGACAGGAGATGGGGAGGAGAAGATCATGAGTTAATTATTTTCTAAGTTTTTAAACTCTAGTTCTCCATAGCTTAATTCTTTTGCTCTGTTCCACTGATCTCTCTAATTTTTTTTTCTTTTTCTTTTTGCATGTTAAGACCATATTAACCTGTCTTTACTCTTTTAGCTAGGTTAAAAATTACAAATCACCTTGAGCTGGAAAATTTGAAATATGAAGCTTTCCTTGGTAGCAAAGGGAATATGATTCTTTCTGTCCATGTGACCTTAGGTGTCTTCATATATCATTTATTAGCTCATTACATTTTGTTACTACTTTAATTCCATTAGCAGCAAAGCCTTTTGTACCTTGAAAATCACTTCTATCCAAAACCTTTATTTAAGGTCTTTGCAATCTTTAAATTAGTGCCTAGGTGACTAAGGAACCCTTGGTTTTAGTGCAGTCTAGCAATTTTATTTGATAAATAGCATTGTAGGTTTGTTCACTAAAAAATTTATTGATATCATTTACATTCATATTTACCCAAGACAAGAATGTTTTGAATTTACAAAAATCATCAAACCAAAGCAAAGAACTAAAACAAATTGTTGCTAATGACCATGCTGGCTGGACCTAATAAAATAAAATAAATAACTTGGTTCCTGTCCAGTGTCAAGGGATAACTTCTCAGTTCTGACATGTTTAAACCTCTTGATGTAAATCAGACAGTTCAGATGACACTGGTACAGAATTGAAACTGGGCAGTGATTGGACGAAATCCGTTTCAATTTTAAAGCTGTCCCAAACTTTGGGGGAATAACCCCCATCTTTTTCTACAATATCAATGCTACCTATAATAAATGACTCAAATTATTAATAAATAATAGTAGCCAACAACTGTTTATAATAATTGGGCCATACACTAAGCCACATCGTGAATCACATTTTGTGGTACCAGGCTTTAAACACCATTAAACATATCAATTCAATTCAATTTCATTTCAACCCCAAAATCCAAATTAAATATACCAGACAGTCCAGACTGAAGCCCATAAGTCAGAAGATATTATTTAACTAAGATAATTACCTCCTCTTCCTTCTCCGTCTCCGTGTACCGATCCCCCTCCATACTTCCTCTCAAGCTCACACCACCTCTCCACTCTATCATTCACAGATTAACAGAGGTGCCGTGGGAATCAATCGAATCAATCGAATGGCGACCTCCTCACTTCTCTCCTTCGCACCTCGTTCTCTCCCCCTTCTCCACTCCAAATCTCACCTCCTCTCTACTGTCCCCTTCCAGTCTAGACAAAACCTCACCTTCTCCCCCCCCACCTCCTCTTCCTACTACTGTTCAACATTCATCACACACTCAAACAACAAAAACTCCACACCTTCCATCGAGCCGCCCGACCGCATCCTTTCGGCCGCATGCTACCTCTATCCATTCCTCGACGGGGTTCAATACGGCCGGTTTGTGCTCTCACAATTCCCCCTCCTCCAACTCCCCCTCCGCCCCATTGCGCCACTCCTCCACCTCTTCCGTGCCTCTCCTCTAACCCCCATCCTCCTCTTCCTCACTCTCTACTTCGCCGTTGTTCGCAATCCCTCTTCCTTCAGCCGCTACGTCCGGTTCAACACCATGCAGGCAATTGTTCTGGATGTGTTGCTGATCTTTCCCGATTTGCTCGATCGGTCATTCGTGCCGAGAGATGGGATGGGGATGGGGATCGTGCAGAGCCTCGACAGCACCGTGTTTTTCTTCCTGCTTATCTCGCTGGTGTACGGGTCGACGGCTTGCCTCCTTGGCCAGATCCCTAGGTTGCCTTTTGTGGCTGATGCTGCTGATCGGCAGGTCATGTGAGTCAATTAATTTTTGTCCGGTTTTGTTACTGGTGTTTGAATTTCTCTTTCGACTGTGATTGAAGAAGTCAGATTTCAATTGAAGTGGTTGAATTGGGTTTTTTATGGCTGGCCTTAGACTGCAATTGAGCTGTCTGATGTAATACTCGGAAACTCGTTATTTATTTATCTCTTCCGATAAAGAAGTTAGCCTTTTTAGATATACATTTGTGAATTGTCATAGGGAATTCTTGATGGAATTCTTGATGGTCTGTACTCTACTAAGATTTAACACAGAAAGTTCGCTGTGCGGATTAGAAATGCACACTGTCCTGATTGTCAATCAGCTGTTTTGTTTTGTATATTGAAAAATTTGACAAACTGAGAAGTTGTCAACTGATATAATTTTGGCCAGCTAAACTACTCTAATTCAAGGCATTAGTGCCTAGGTGTATTTAGGAGGAGCTCATATCCATTTCTGATCAAACACTCCCAAATCACTCTTTACAAAGTAACTGAACTGGATGTCCAATTTTAGGGTTTAAGGATCATCAAAATAAAACTGGTTTAGATCAACCAAGGACCATTGTAGATTCTTGGGTGAGGAGCTGGACCAATCTGACTTTAGAATTTTGCAGCTGAGCTGAGTCAAATCTGAAGCAACCATGTTTGATTCCTTAAGAGATTTAATTAAAGAAAACGTTTTTAAGATTTGAATTTTTTTAAAAATTTTATTTCGTGGTGATTGGAGTTGTAGGTCAGTAATTCCTAACTTAGGCTAACTGCTGTTTCTATGACTGCACAAAATTCAGAATGCATTAATGTAATGGCACAAACCTTCAGGCATGGAGCTGACATGGTCAATCAATTTCTGTTCTTTTTGTCAATCTCTTGCAAGTTTTTGTTCATGCAATCTGGTGGTGGAAAATTTTAGAAGTTAATATAGCTTCTCTGTTCAGTTTTATTTTATTGTAAAAAAAAGAGACTTTTGAGTTTGCCTAATCCAAAAGAATATGCATAGATTCTATATGGCTAGAACAATTGTTGCAGTGTTTGTCCAATTTGTTTGTCGAAGCAAAAGTCTGCAGCTAAACAGCCATGGCCATATGCAATAAGAATTTTAGACATTTTCTTTCATGTTTTTCTGGACCAGACAGTTGAATGTGTAAGCAGGGAGTGAGAGGGGATTAGAAGTGCAACAGATGGAAAACTAAGTTAAGAGATAGGAAATATATGTCAGTACAAATATATTATTATCAAGATTCGCCTGTGCTATCTGATATTTACACACTAAAGAGGAACAAAGTACATGAATTCAATGCATTGTCAAAAGAATAAAGATGTTCTTTCAATTTAACCAAATTTTATCTTGTGAGCACTTGAGAAATGCTTAGCAGCTGCAACCATCGCATCTGGCCCTGACGATGGCTTCGAACTTCGAACACTCTTAACATCACCACTGGTAGCAGCACCTGAACAGAAACAAGAGAACCACGAAGCAAATACTCTTGCAAACCGATTTGATCCTCTCTTTCTCCCCATCACTGATCAACTTCAATTAACCACGCCTTTGACTTTGAGCAAGGTTTCTCCTTTTTTGTTCTCTCTTAGAAATGTTATAGGTTGAGATCACTCTTTTTCTGATTCTTGGAATTAATGTGCCTTCTTTGCTTTGCTTTATAGTCAGTTGTTTGTTGTGTTTCTTGGCTATCAAGTTGAAGAAAAATGGTTTTGTGCTGGTAATCAGTCCAAGGTCAAAAGTATATGGCGAGTAACCGAAGGTTGGAGGAAATAACAGAGAAACCATGAAAAGGACTCACCGTGTAATTCATACAGTGACAATCATATGCAATTTTAGCAAAGCAAATTTGGACCTTGTCAACCAATCAGATGAGATTTAGATTTCTTAGTTCAGTCAAAAAGAAACACTATACAACACATGACAAGAAGTCATTTTCTACTATCATTTCCTGACTTCTCTTGTTTACCCAGTGCTGTTTATGAGTCCAGTTTAGACAGGTTTGTGTAAAACATGAACTAATCCAAATCAATTTGTCAAAATTATTTATACTTTAGTTTTCTATTTACTGTAGAACTGTTTAGAAAGACAAAATGATAAGGAATAAGTAAGGCATAAAGCAGACACATGAGATCCCCCCCTTTTTTTTTTCTTTTTCTTTTTCTTTTAATTTTGATATACCTTTTTGATCCAAACTCCTCTAGTTATCCTTTTTGATCAAATATGCTTCTCAACTAAGGCAAACTTTTGGGATTAGGTGGTACTGTCATAGAGAATTTATGTGCAATTAATGCAATTAAACCAGGTTTGATCCTGATTAATGTGATGATTTTGCATCTTCCAAATTACGTTTCCAACATTAAAGATATATCTTTTTGAAACTTTATTAGATGAAATTACTGAACTGGTATAAGTTATACACTAACTGGAATGTACTATGTAAAGATCTGTTAAAAATCAATTTTCAATTTGCATCTGTCATCAGAAATTCTGCACTGCTTCAAGTTCTGCTTATATAATTCTCTGGATTGCTTTCATTTTAAAGGTTTTTTTCCGTAATGTCGGCTCTCAGATTGTTATTGTATGTATACACTATATAATTTGGATAATTGCACTGATGGACAGCATTATGCTCTGTTTCAACAATTCTTCCTGTTGTTGCATCAATGTATTGGGTTTTCAGTGTTTTATCTTTGGCCTATATGTATATTAAAGTTAACTTTATGTGATCTTTTAAATTAAAAAGTTCTATTGCTTGAATCAAACTACATTGATTCCTTGATTAGAATCATTTCATTTTCTTGGCATTCCCAAGTACATGTAATCATTTTTTACTGGTGTTAATTTCCTCCAGAAAGTCTGCACTGCTTATATATTTCTCTGAATTGATTTCATTTGAGGTTATTTTTGTGATATCGTCTCAGATTATTATTATATGTATATGCTATATTTATATAATTTTCATAATTGCACTGACAATCGGCATGATGCTCTGCTTCTACAATCCATACCTGTTGTTGCATCAGAGTATTGGGTTTTCAGTGTTTATCTTTATCCTATAGGTATAATATTAAAATTAACTTTTTGTAATCGCTTCAAAATGAAATAATTATGTCTTAAATCAAATACGGAGTGCTTGAATAGAATCATTCCATTTTCTTGGCCTTCCCAAGTACAATCCTAATTCACACCAAAATTTTGAAAGAGAGAGGAATCTTTGTTCTGGCAATCTGATAACTGAAAATTTTAGAATTTACTTAGAAGACCATATTAATCGCCCTGTCTATTTATCTTTTTCAAAGAAAATTCCAAGCATGCCTAATCCAAAAGAATTTGCAAAGAATTTTGATTCCAATTTTGCTACAACAATTGTGACAGTGTTCAATTAATTTGCGCAGCTCAAGCAATCGTGAAAGGGACCAATCTCAGCCACAAGTAGCTCTAGCCCTATGAAATAAGAATCTCTTAGAAATATTATTGCAAATTCCTATAGATATAGTAAAGGATACTTTTATTTATATGTGTGAGGAGATTCAAAACGCAACAGATTGGAAGCTGAGTTGAGAGATGGGTAATTAAATAACAAAAGATATTGTTACATCAGTACAAATATAAGATTCAAGATTAGAGACGGCCTGTTCTATCTGATATTTACACACTAAAGAGGAATGATATACATGAATTCAATGCAAAGTCAAAAAGAATAAAGGCATTCTTTGAAAATGGTCTTGTAAGTTGAGGTTGTTTAACCAAATTTTATCTTGTGAGCACTGGAGAAATGCTTAGCAGCTGCGACCATCGCATCAGGCCCTGACGACGGCTTCGAATTTCGGATACTCTTAACATCACCACTGTTACCAGAATCTGAACAAAAACAAGAGAACCATGAAGCAAGTACTCTTGCAAACCAATTCGATCCTTTCTTTTCCCCCATCACTTATCAACTTCAATCAACCAAACCTTTGAGCAAGTTTTCGCACTTTTTTCTTTTATCCAAATATGGTTGCAGATTGAGATCACTTTTGTGTTTAAGAGAGCTTTATTTTCTGATTATTGCAATGTAGTTGTGTGCTTGGGCTTGCTTTTATAGTCTCAACTAGCTGTTTGTTGGATTTCGGATAGAAAATTGAAAAGAGGAATTGTGCTGATTATTCGGCCAAGGTCAAAGTATCTGATGGAGTAACCGAAGGTTGGAGGAAATAACGGAGAGACCATGAAAACGACTCATTGTTTAATTTACTGATCCCACAATTATTATCATATGCAATTTAGCATGACAAATTGGAACCTTGTCAACAAAGCAGCTTAGTTTTAGACTTCTTCAGTCAAGAAGGAACACTTTACACTTTACACTTCACAAACTTCACAAATTGCAAGTCACTTTCAAACTGGTGTTTCTTCCTATGGCTTTTCTGTTGCAGCGTTGCTTATGCTTGCTTCTTGACCTAGTTACCCCGGTAAGGACCGGCTACTTCAGGTACCCGAAGATGACGTGGCGAGGGCGAAGCCACCTGTTAAGTTCTAGAATAGGTCTGGTCTGAGATTGTTTACATGTCCTAAAAAGTTCCCTTTCATAGGTTATTTACATGCTATCTAATAATAAAAAAACGAAAATATTTAGTGTCCGTCTTCTTACTATTTATTTATTTATCTATCTTTTTATTTGTTAACATCAATTATATATATGTTAGTTAAAAATATATTATTATTAATTAATAAAGTTTAATCATTTTATATATAAAAATGTATATAAAATATATATGAATGATTAAATTTTATTAGTTAATAATAATGTATTTTTAATTAACAGATATATAATTGAACGTTAATAAATAAAAAATAAATAAATGAGTGAATAAACTCCTCTCATGACTGAAAAAAGAAAGTTTCCTTTAGTAGTGGGATGGATGGTATTTTATGGAGAATGAGGCTAATGATCTCAACTATTTTGTCTTTTCTGAACTTTGACCAGTTTAGTCAGGTTGTTATATAACAAGAACAAATCCAACTTAATAAATTCAAATTGTTTGTACTTTGGCTTGCTATTTTTTTTAGTAAATAAAAGTTAAAGCAGACACATTAGATGATTTTTATATGTAATAGAGTGAGGATCCGTTAATAATGATAAACACGATAATGAATTTGAAAAAAAGATTAAAAATAAAAAAATGTATAGACGTATTTTTGAATTTATAGATTGATTATAATTTAAGTGTCATTTGATATTTTATTAAAAATCATTAATTGTAGACTGATGCAAATTTCATAGAATTTTAATGGTCTTTTATAAAATATTATATAATATTTAAAATTATATGAAAATTGAAATACAATATATCTATCTATTCATTTAAGGATATGTTAACAAACATTTTTCTATTTTTTTGTCAATAAATCCCTAACTTTTATAATATGGGTATACTATTTTCTTCAAAGAACCTTCTCCTTTTTCCCCCCTCAGATACAGGGATAAAAGGATCGGATAATATACGTACGATTCTTATCCGAATATTTATGGATATATATGGATAATTTGATATCCGAATATTATTTGTAGATATAGATAACAATATGGTTTTTGGGTTTCAAAAGTGGACACATATATAGATAATGATAATTATTTATTGTTCGTATTTTACAAAAATGCAAATATCCAATAAACAAGATATATATACATATACATACATACATATATATATATATAACTAACAACTTGTTATTGAAAACAAACATGTTGTTCACCATTACAATGGAATGGTTAATATCAACGTTAGCTTATTTGTAACATTCATATTTGTTTAATTATAGATGTTAGTATTGAAAAAAACTAATTTCATAATTATTTCATAACAAGTTTCGTTCTAATATCTGAATTATCTTTGTTTTTGGATGCATATTCATTTACATCCGATTTGTTTTCATATCCATTATTAATTATTCAATGTACATATCATATCCATATCCATATTTATCTGTATACATATTCATATTTCAAAAAGTAGAAACATACACAGATACAACATGAACACTAGATGCATATTCAATTCATTTTCATCCCTTCATGTATGTGTATAAACAAGGTGACTGAGAAACCCTGGTCATACCGAAAGCATGCAGCTGTATAGTTGAATTCATTTTCATTTTCTTTGTTTAAGATTTGTGAACACTCAATCTTAAATAAACTTCCCTACAGCATATTTGCACCGGACTCCCGCATCTTGCGTGGAAGAGAGGATCACTAATCTATAGGCGCCGGATGCGTTTGACTGCCTAGTTCTCTGGTCGTACGGGTGGTATAATCTCAGAAACTGATTATATAGGTCATAATGATTATATAGATCATAATGTTAGAGTAGGTGTTATATATCTATATGTATGTTTATCACAAGTAACTTTAGGTTGTCACTTATCTATATGTATATATATCATGAATTAAATCAAACTATGTAAATTAACTACTTGAATCATATTGTACTTTTCCTTGGAATATCAGAATACAATCTTAATTAACTCAGACCAAAATTTTTTAACAACAATGAATTATGTATCAGTAAATTACTAAATTTTGGACATACATACAATCATAAATCTCAGCTTTCACCTGTTGCAGACGACAAATTGACAATAAAACAATAATTAAAAGAAAACATAAACACAAATCGAATCTTAAATAACAGTTTTTGCGAAACGTTAATTAGCCGAATTTGATCTTGTGTGCACTGGAGAAGTGCTTAGCAGCTGCAACCAGAGCTGCATCTGCTCCAGTTGATGAATTTTTCAAGTCTTTGCTATCTCCTCCTGTGCTGATTAACAACAGAAACTGTGAGAACAGAGATGCAAAAGCTGACTTTGATCCCTTCTTGCCATCCATTTTTTCTCTTCTGTGCATCTATCATGCACCTCTGTGAGTTTTCTCTTATAATTTGTTGATATGGAATATATACTGATAAGTGTCAATCCTTATATATATACTCAGGTGGGAGATGTTTCCTGGTAATTGCGTAAAGAAATTTGTTCAACCAATACTTTCTTGGAAATTCCCATATGGTTAATGCTTTGGTCTAATTTGTAGCTTGTAAAAAAGAAGATTCAATGATTGAAACCGTACTGTTGTAAAGTGGGTTTTCTATCTGTGACCGTAGTTTGTTCTACTGAGAAGATATTTCTTTGGCATGCATGTGACGAAATGAGAACCTTGTTTGCCAAGTCAAACTTGGTCAATTTTAAGCTCAAGTCATAATCAAGTGAAGGAAAATACATACTTGTCATGTCAAACCATAAGAAATTTCTGAAGAGGAGCGTAGTTATCCGCATATCTTATTTGCATTCCTTATCTATATCCCTTATTTATATTTTAAGCTATTCAACATAATTTCTAACTTAAATTTTAATATATATATTTTTAAAAAATATTTATATCTAATATTGAATGCATAAAAGAGATGCAAAATTTGAATGCAAGAATAGTTTTTCAATTAATATTTGATTTTTCGAGTTTCCTAGGCCGAACAAATAACTTCAAAATTTTTTTTTGTGGGTATTTTGTCTTGTTGCATAGTGTGAAAAATATGGTGCTTTAATTTTCTTTTTTTTTTTAATGTGAAATCTTCATTTTCAATTTATTTTGGCTCTTTGTATAGCTTGCATGTTCAGAAACAGATTTTCTAATAGAAAATGATGTAATATGAATTGAGCCCTGTTTACAATGGCTTGAGTTATTATCAATTTTGAAAGTAAATTTTAGATTAAGTCAACCGGTGGTGTAATCTCAGGAACTGATTATATAGGTCATAATGTTAGAGTAGGTGTTATGTATCTATATGTATGTTTATCAGAAGTAACTTTAGGTTGTCACTTATCTATATGTATATATATCATGAATTAAATCAAACTATGTAAATTAACTACTTGAATCATATTGTACTTTTCCTTGGAATATCAGAATACAATCTTAATTAACTCAGACCAAAATCTTTTAACATCAATGAATTATGTATCAGTAAATTATTAAATTATGGACATACATACAGTCATAAATCTCAGCTTTCACCTGTTGCAGACGATAAATTGACAATAAAACAATAATTCGAAGAAAACATAAACACAAATCGAATCTTAAATAACAGTTTTTGCGAAACGTTAATTAGCCGAATTTGATCTTGTGTGCACTGGAGAAGTGCTTAGCAGCTGCAACCAGAGCTGCATCTGCTCCAGTTGATGAATTTTTCAAGTCTTTGCTATCTCCTCCTGTGCTGATTAACAATAAAAACTGTGAGAACAGAGATGCAAAAGCTGACTTTGATCCCTTCTTGCCATCCATTTTTTCTCTTCTGTGCATCTATCATGCACCTCCGTGAGTTTTCTCTTATAATTTGTTGATATGGAATATATACTGATAAGTGTCAATCTTTATATATATACTCAGGTGGGAGATGTTTCCTGGTAATTGCGTAAAGAAATTTGTTCAACCAATACTTTCTTGGAAATTCCCATATGGTTAATGCTTTGGTCTAATTTGTAGCTTGTAAAAAAGAAGATTCAATGATTGAAACCGTACTGTTGTAAAGTGGGTTTTCTATCTGTGACCGTAGTTTGTTCTACTGAGAAGATATTTCTTTGGCATGCATGTGACGAAATGAGAACCTTGTTTGCCAAGTCAAACTTGGTCAATTTTAAGCTCAAGTCATAATCAAGTGAAGGAAAATACATACTTGTCATGTCAAACCATAAGAAATTTCTGAAGAGGAGCGTAGTTATCCGCATATCTTATTTGCATTCCTTATCTATATCCCTTATTTATATTTTAAGCTATTCAACATAATTTCTAACTTAAATTTTAATATATATATTTTTAAAAAATATTTATATCTAATATTGAATGCATAAAAGAGATGCAAAATTTGAATGCAAGAATAGTTTTTCAATTAATATTTGATTTTTCGAGTTTCCTAGGCTGAACAAATAACTTCAAAATTTTTTTTGTGGGTATTTTGTCTTGTTGCATAGTGTGAAAAATATGGTGCTTTAATTTTCTTTTTTTTTAATGTGAAATCTTCATTTTCAATTTATTTTGGCTCTTTGTATAGCTTGGATGTTCAGAAACAGATTTTCTTATAGAAAATGATGTTATATGAATTGAGCCCCGTTTACAATGGCTTGACTTATTATCAATTTTGAAAGTAAATTTTAGATTAAGTCAATTAAATTTTAAAAACAAAAAATGTTATAGATATTTGTTATTCTTATAGATGATTGCATTTCAATTTTCATACAATTTGGACAATATCATTTGATATATATTGAACCAAATATTGTAAAATATATAGACTATTGAAAATTTCAGCCATTATAAATAAATGGTGAAACTTATGCTTATGTTCACATGAAATATAAAAAAGTAATTTTCTGTACAAGATCAGACAACAAAAAAAATCAACGGTTTATTGTGAATTAATTTATAATTTATTGCACCGTTAATTTTTCTACCAATGTAGAAAATGAACTAAAATTTAATTTCACAATGTTTTCATGTGAATGAATTTCTTAACAAATTAATTAAGATCAACAGCCAATATCTACCATTGAAGATTTAAATTTAAAAAAATAATAAAAAACAGTTTATGTTAGGGGCATAAAAAATGGCATTATTCATTCCATTTCCATCCCTCTTCTTCATAAGAAATTAACAACACAATTAAGTTTCTTTGTTTGACTTGATTATTTTTTATGCTTGATACTGACTTAGATTTCAGTTAACAATTGACAAAGACATGACTTGGCAACCAAGGCTCACAATTGTATTATGCAGAATCCTTTTTTTTTTTTTTCTTTTTTTATATTTTTTGTATCATCTATCCTTTTCTGACTTGGCAAAGTAGATCAAAGTTACTTGAGAAAATTCAAACAAAGCAAGGCAAGCTAAACTAATTTCTTTTACCCAATTACCAAGAAACCTCTCTCCAATTACCTATATAAACTGTGAGAGGTTTCTACTCTTTATCTCTCAACAAATTAAGAGAAATTAACATTTGAGCTAAACACAAGAGCTGAACCAAAGAAGCTGAGATATTCTTACTTAAAAAAGGTTGATATATATTGAGCTGAAATTAATCATGGGAAGGAAGAAAGGATCTAGGTCAGGTATTTCATCCATGTTCTCTCGTTTGCGCTCGGTGATAAGCCACAGTTTTAGTACCACGACAACGGTGAGACGATCCGGCTTGGACGGGCCGACTGCAACAATGATTGCTGGTGCTAAGCATTTCTCAAGTGCTCATAAGATTAGATTTGGTTAGTTAGCTTTTGGGTTTAACAAAGATTGTTTGGGGTGGTTTAATTAGTGAGTTCAAAAATTTTCTATTAATTTTGTGGATTTGTTTCTGTATTATAACAATATATATATAATTAAGCATGTATGTAGTGCAACATTTGTAAAAGAAAGAAAAAAGAGTTCAAGAAGTTAAGACGATTGATTAATTTTTTTTCCTTCTTGTGTATTTTAATTATCACACCAAAATATCTAAACTTGGGAGTTATTTGTTCAGTTGGGCATTTTGGATGATATATTAATTGTCAGATAATGAAAAAAAATGAATATTTCTGTTTGAATTTTTTTGTTGTTGTTGTAGACAATGAAAGCAAATTAATAGTGAAAACAAATAAATTTTAATAAAACACAGGCACAGTATATTTTGGTGTTGAGAATTTAAATTCTGGACCATTAATTAATTCTCATTGGACACAAAAATATTTTATAAATAATTTCCATTACCCATCCCACAAAAGCCTATCTAAAAAACAACCTGAATTCATAAAATGGGTTTCACGTTAGGGACACAACTTGTAACATTTAAGAGGTGAATTTTGTCATACTTGGATATGTAAATAAAGTAAAATTTTAAAAGAATTACGTACGGAAACCATCATGAAATGTTTTTTCAATATTGAACTCGTTTTTCCCGTAATGATTATACAGAAATTCTGAAAAAATTATCAACATCCAGTATATGTTAATTGAATATATGAATTGTTAAAGATTACAATCATACTTTTACCAAAACTCTCGCGATTATACAACTATACAGGGTCTTTAATGCAAATATTCACGCGTCCGAGCCAACAATATACAGGGTCTTTAATTGTTCGAACCACAGAAGATCCGGTCTTCAATTTTTGAGAGGAGAGAGCAATCAAGATTGAAGACATGCTGACGTTGCAACTGAAATGGATGACGTAATAGGTGGGATACGACGCAGAAAGCGGAAAGCGGGTCATCAGTCCATCACAGTGATCTTCTGTGGCTGATTCTTGGCGGCGAAGTATGTTTCTGTGCGTTTATATCCGAGAACAGATTGTTATTTATTACACATTGCATGAGTTCGATTCACAGAAAATCATGGAAGTAAAATAATTCATGAATATAATTGATACTTCAGAGATAGCTAGAATGAATACAGTCTGTCACATTATTTCGAAATTTATGTTAAACAAAATTCGAAAAATTTTTCTTATAAATTCATCCGTTTGTGCATTACGTATCTCATGTATTGTATAACAAAAGATCAGAATCTAATCATATATGTATAAGGATGCATTAGTTAGGCTACAGTTTAACTCCATAATTGAGAGGAAATGCAAATGTCTAGTATAGTTGCAATTGTTTAGCAAATTTAACGCATCAATCGTACGTAAATGTATTTAATTTGGAGGGGAATTATTGAGATGACCCTCTACCTAGAATTAAATGTTGTGTCTCTTCAAATTAAGATTAGCCGTGACTATAACTATATGATGTGCTTTCAAGATTTATTGCAATCACTTAATATATATGACATGCTTTGTGTCATCTTGTTTTCACACATATACGAGATCTGTCATATGTTATGATTTTGGATTTATTTTAGAAGTTCCTTTTGTTTTGTTAAGGACATATTATCAAGTATTTTTGTTGTTGTTTGTTTCTCTAGTCTTCATCGCTGTTGTTTCATTGTTGTTGTTTTTAGATATCCTTCTCCTCCTTATCTCATCATCATCATCAATATTATCTGCTATGCATTCATTTTCAATCTAAATAACTAGAACCTTAAACTCAAATATCAAAATAAATTTATGTGTTATGATTTATATCATTTTTTTCTATTCAGGAATAAAAAAACTATTGTATGTTAATATTATTTTTGTTGATATCAAAAGCTTGAACAAAGGTACTATTGGAGTACATTGAGTTTTGAAGTTGTTAATAATTACTATCAAAACACTCTTTGAAATGTCATAAAAAAATTTACATCCATGCAAAAAAAGCAATATAGATCATCTTTAGTGACTTCAATTAGTTGTTCAAATTGTAAAATTTTTGTTATTGAAAATTTGAAAAGTGGTCACAGATTCGAAATTCGGATGGAAGATTTTTTATAAATATTTAAAATTGAGTAATTTAGATTTCCATCTTTATCTTAAAAAAATAAAAATTCAAAAAGCAAAGACATAACAAAAGATGAAAATAGCTGTCATTGAACCCTCTAATTATAAAATTTTCCTTTGGTTTCATTATTATCTATGTTAATTATATTCCCCATTACTGCTGTAATACATTATTTTTGTATGGTGTTATTTTTCCCCTTTTTTTTTAGCAGTATTTACTAACTTGTCACATATATAACGTATTATTATTATCACTTCAAAATAGTTAGGCAAAGTACCATGACTTTGGAGGTTAGTATATATATAGCTTCCAAAATTTTGTGGGTCAGGATTATCTTTCTTAATTGTGCTAAGTTTTGGAACCATTTCTCTTTAAAGAGAGGTACATTACACCAATCTCTCTCACCTAATGTTCTGATCTCAAGTTAAGACTTTAAGATGCATTATACTGTGCAATAATGTGCATTTTATGTGAGGGGAAGAAGAAAATGAAAAATATTCTCATGTCATATCATGATTGAGGTGCATGCATGCAAAATGTTTTCTTTGTTTATTTTTTTTTATCTTGGAGTAGTATACAATTGCCTATTTATAATTAATTGTTTGTTTCTGGCTATACATGTCCCAGTTGTTTACCTTAGTTATATCAAAATCCTAAGACAGAAAGAACCACATTGATTTGATAAAGCATGAGTATATATCTATGTGAGAGGTTAAATATGTTTGAAGTTCAGTAATTTTATTAGAGATGGATTTTAAAACTTTTTACTTAATTTTATCTCATATTAAAAAAAACTTTAATAGAAATTAGAAAAAGAATGAATTAGGAGCTAGTATTTTTGTTGGATTTATAACTTGTTTATATAGACCTAATGATTGAACCGTAGGTCTAGTACAAAAGTTCTTATTTAATATATATATATATATATATATATATATATATATATATATATATATATATATCTAATGACCTATCATTTACGAATAAATTTTGAGATAAATTAAATTACTGTAGAAAAGCTCTTTAATTATTTTTCACTAGAAACATTTGTTAAGAATCCTTCAATGCACCTCAGTTATACTTGTAAAAGCATCTATGCAATTAGGATTCTTGGGAAGCATGGAACCGATTTTTTTTATTTAAGAAAACTAATATCCAAATTTAATAAATAAGAAAATTAGATGAACAATTATAAATATAGGAGGGACAGATGAAAATCTGTCCCTAAACGTACGGAACACTGTTTTTGGATTTTTTTTATAAAATATTATTTTTTATTGAGGGAAGGATTTTGAATCCATCCCTCAAGCCAAAATATTAATTTTTATAAAAAAATACTGTTATATTTATAAAAGCCGGATTTAAAAAAACTAGCCTTTTTTTTCTGATTTTAAAGGACAGTCCCATTCACCCCAGTCATATTTTTATTTTTTTGAGAAAAGAATTCATATTATACAAACTTTATTTCGATTACATAGAATTTGAAAAAAAATCAACACTGATTAAAATATATGATCCAACATATAATTAAAAAAATAAATTCAATAATTTCTACATATACATTATATGTTGTTAATTATTATCTTTAATTAAAAATATTTATTTTTGAAATTTAATAATTTTAATAATTTCCGCATACCTTTTAAATAAAGGTCAAAATTGAAAATAAAAAAATAGTTGCAGATGATATATAAAAAAATTCTTGAAATTTCAGAAAATTGTAAATAAAAATATTGAACTTCAACAGACATAACTTTTGATAGAAAAGTCTATAGAAAATATTTAATACTAATTCGGAATGCTCATAAACGATATAGGGATTGGTACAACCCATAATGTCCCATTTTTGGGCTCGAAAATATCGTCTGAGCATTCAAAACTTACGATTTAGTTCTCTAAAAATTTTAGAGTTTTTTTATATATCGTTCGAAATTATTTTTTTTATTTCCAATTTTGTTTGTCCTTTAGAAGACATGCAGAAATTATTAAAATTATTAAATTTCAAAAATAAATATTTTTAATTAAAGATAATAAGTAATAGCATATAACATACATACATAAATTATTGAATTTATTTTGTTGATTCTATGTTGGATCATATATTTTAATCTGTTTTGATTTTTTTTCAAATTTTATGTAACTGAAATATAATTTACACAATTTTGAATTTTTCTCAAAAAAATAAAAATATGACTGGGATGGTATTTTGAATGAGTCTGTTATTTAAAATTAGAAAAGGAAGGCGTGGTATTTCGAAATCCGATTTTTAAAAATATATTATAACACCGTTTTAAGATGTTTTTATAAAAAAAATTAAAATAGTGTTCCGTACGTTTGGGGACGGATTTTGAAAATCCGTCCCTTCTATATTTATATTTTTTTTATCTATTTTTTTAATTATTTAATTTTAAATATTACCTTTCTTAAATACAAAAATCGGTCTGTGCATTACATATATAGAGCAACAATTAGAAAAGAGCCGCCGGTGCATGTACACAAACAGAATTTCTTAATAATATACTATACATATATTTTACAATATTTATCACATGTAGTACGGATATCCGACACAATAATATGCCACTAGACAATTTGATGTGCGTTGTTAGTTCAATTTTAATTCATTGACAGATACGATATCAAATTAATTTTGAAGGCTTTAATTATTGACTCATTCATTGAATAAATTAAATTGTATATGCCTACCTAACCCAATTATTCAAGATCGAATAATAAATAAATGGATTGAATATGAATTCAATTATTTTTTTAAAAGTAAAAATGAGAATCAAATCATTCAAATTTAAATAATTTAAATTTTTTGATCCATATATATTGATGTTGGGTCACAAAAAAGTAGTGTTCTTATCCCATTCGTAATTATTTATTGAGAAATTATTAGAGCATCTTTGATTACATTCTTTTAACTACACACCATGAAATTCTTACCACATTTTATATTTTCAAATCCTTGTTTCTTCTATTTTTCATTTTTGAATGCTAATTCTTTTCTCCCTTCTTTCCATGTGTTTTCTCTACTTTGGTCACCTCTCTGTCAATTGCATTATTTTTCCCTCAATTTTCTTCCTCTCTGTGGTTTGCTTAATCTCTCTCTCTCTCTCTCTCTCTCTCTCTCTCTCTCTCTCTCTCTCTCTCTCTCTCTCTCTCTCTCTCTCTCTCTCCTTCTCTAAATCTCTTAGTTATTGCAATGTTGAACCAACCTCTCTCTTGTTTTTTATCTTGTCACTTTTTTTTCTCCAACATCATCTATCTCTCAATGGCAATTGCTTAATTGATGAAACTACGTGAGTTAAAAATATTTATATATCTTGTTTGTTGTTCTCTATCTAGTTTTTCATTGATTGTTGTGTAGTATTGGATTTTGGAAAAACATGTTTTGATTTGTATAAACACTTTTGATTATAGGTTTCAATGCATGACTCTTTTTTTAATAAGTATATGTTTTTTTGTTTATTTTGTATAGACACTTTTATTTTTTTAATTGGGTTTCGCATTTTTTACAAATTCATTTATGAGCAAATTAAAATATTGATATCGAACTTTCTTTCTTATAACGGTCATATGCAAGTTTTTTTAAGCAAGCATAAACATTTATATATATTATAAGCATCATACAATAAGTCTAGTACAAATAATTTTATCAAATATAAACACTTTTGTCAATTGATAATGCATGGTTGGACTGTTCTCAAGTATAAAGAAGTTTGAACGCAATTCAGAAAAAACATTTTATACGTGTTATATACACTTTTACAGATGGGGATCCATCTACAAAGATTTTTCAAATAAATTCGAGATAAATTTTAAAAATTCTTAAAAATAGGGAAAAAAATTATAAGCATAAATATTTTTGAACTTATAGATTGGTTGTATTTTAAATTTCATATAATTTAAAAATAATTTGATATTTCATCAAAGAATATTAAATTTAAAATGTTGCAAATTTCATGATTTTGATTTTCATCGATGAAATATCGAATGATACTTAAATTGCATAAAATTTGAAATATAGTCAATCTATAAATTCAAGAATATGTCTATATAATTTTTTAAATTAAGTTGAAAAATCATCGTCAAAGTTGGCGAATTAATCGTTATCAATGGATCCCTATACTTAAAAAATTTAGAACAAAAAAAATTCTATCAACAAGTATAAACACTTTTGTCCACTAAAAATATGTGAACAAACAATATATTTTTAAGCACAAGGGGTGTCCATGAAATTTGGACATGATTTTAGAAACAATGAATACGTTTAATATAAGTACTTTATTCAGTAAGTTTGATAGCAGATGAGCTGGTCACAATCAGATATTAATTTGATTATTTGAGTGCTGTGTACAAATGATTTCTTTAACTAGTCTATTTTTGGAGTGTAGTTAAGAGAGACATTTATTGAAGTATACTTATCAACCACCTCGTTTATTATTATTATTATTATAATATTATATCATATATATTAATTAGTCTATTTTGGAGTGTAGTTGAGAGATATATTTATTATCACTGTTATTATTATTATTATTTAAACAAATTGCTGCAACTATCATTCAAACTTGAGAGTTATTGGATGGAAGCTAAAAACTCTGGTTAATTTAAGTTAGCTTCTAATTTTGTTATGGTTTTCTCTGTATAAGTTTCTTTATAGTACTTCTCATCATCATCATAGCTATTTGACTTTTTTATATTTCAGTAAAATTTTGAAATATTAATTGAAAAAAGGCAAAATAATTAATACAATATTTAATGCTAATCGGTTTTTATATTTCTTAAAAATGGAGAATATCATAAAAAAAATCTATTTTCAAAATAGTTTTTTAGAATATTAAACAGATTTCACTAGGTTTATCATAATTAACTTCGTCAAGGTCGGAATCAAATAGCAAGGTTGGATCTGATTTAACCAATGTAAAATTAAAATAACAATAAAAACTATTCATATGATATTTATTAAATTCAATTTGACCTGATCAATCAACACTTGTACAAACAAAAATTATATATGTTTGATAAGGATGCAATATATATGAACTACAAAAATGTCACTAGTTACAACATAAATTTTCATCTTACTTGAAATATTTGGACAAATATACCATGTGTGGTCATTTAGGCTGTTTAATTTGTCTATTCTTATCCTTTTAACTTGAAACATTTTTCCTTGATTTAATAAAATGCCCAAAGCAACACAAAATCTGTTTCAAAAAAAAACAAAAATTGTTTCAATACATTTAGTTTTAGTGGAATAATTTATCTTCGGATGTTTATTCTATGTAATTGGGATTTACTAAAATCAAATGACAATGATATAAATTATATCTATTAGTAAATATTTTTATTATTAAAAATAAAAGCTAGGCTTAAAAGTAGAACAAATATTCCCTACTAATTCTTATTTGGTCGTCACATAGTAAAGTTAAAAAAATCAATTGCCAAACTTTTTCTTTAGTGTATTAATTAATTAGAGAATATCACAAAAATATATATATGTTAATTTCAACAAAAGCCTTCTGCATACTTTTTTTTTATATAAAAAACTCTCGTTAACTCCGATATTTATTCTTTTTCAAAATTTTTTTGTGAGACTTGAACCTATATCGATCTCTTCATAGAAAGATAAGGTCTTTCACCATTGTGCTTTCTATATACTTAATATATATTTAATACCTAGTTAATTGACACTTGTTTTCTGCACAATAAAAAAAAATTTAAACCTCTTAAGTAAATTATAGGTGGTTGACTCTAGTCTCTGAATAGTACAAATACGCCAGCTGCATTCATTCACACATTTAAAACTCCATGCACAGTCTCTCAGTCTTCATAACGGACACACACTCTACTCTCTCTAGTCTCTACCCCCACCGCCTCCTTCTCCTCGGCTCTCTCTCTCTCTCTCTCTCTCTCTAAACCTTGTAACGGTTGTCACATATATATATATATATATATTCCCCCTCCACCTCCTCTCTCTCTCTCTCTCTCCCTCCTCTCTCAAGCTAAAAGAAGAATACATATATATGTATGTAAGAAAAGATTCAAAAGAAGTGAGAAAAATGAAGTTAGCCAAGAGTATAGGAGAGATCAGTGGTCTCTTAGTTGCTGGTTTTCTTGTCTCTTTGGTGTATTTCTATGCTTCGGCCTTGTCAGGTCCATTGATCACTGTGCAAAGCACATCTGGTAATTAATCTCTATAGTCTATATATATTGCAACTTTTTTTCTTTATAGTCAGCAATTATACATACTGATACAGTCAACACTTGTTATAGGACTCATGGAAAGGTGCATTACTTTTAACCTTTTTGCATTTAATCCCATTTCCAATAAAACCAGAATTAATGTAGTGCTGGACTGTAGGCTTAATTAATTCAACACTTGATACATGGAAATTAATTAAGAGTGCATTCCTTTTAATTTTTTTCATTTAAATCCCATTTCCACTTGCTTCAGTGCCTTTATCTTCTTAGATTTTAATAATTTTCAATTCTACTTGCCAAAATTCTGTTATGCTCTGACATCGTCGGTAAACACTAAATGCCATATGGATATTAAATTATTAATTGATACAAATTGTTGATATTGTCTGTAGCTTTTTTTCTCTTTATTTAACTCTTTGTCAGTATTATTTCTTTTCGCACTTTTATATTATGGCTTAATGCCATTATTTATGTTTTTTTTTCTTCTGGATAGTAGGATTGAATGTGCAAATTCCGGTTGTGCAACAAGATGATCACATATTATCAGAAACTACAGGTATCTGATAAAGAAACTCAAATAAGTTTTCTCATTTGGGGCCACAAGCTTACATGACAACTGTCTAGACTCTTATATGATAAAAAAATGTGCAATATTGATATAGACTTCAACACTTTCTACAGTAAACCATGCATCAATATTCCACGTTTTTTTAATTATATCATGTGATTTCTACAGTAAATGGATGATGAGAAAGAATACTTCATGATTTTGTTTTTGTCAATTAAATTGGATTGCACACATGATACTTTAGGGTTGAATGTCAATTAGAGATAGAGGCAACATACATGGTTTCTTAATTGGTAGCAATATTCAACATTCCCTGTTAGTTTGTTTCAATTTATGTCAAATAGGTAATGTGAATATGAATTCAACATTCACTATTAGTTTGCTTCAATTTATGTCACATAGGTACTAATGTGAGCATGAATTCAAAGACCCCACCAATACTGTCGTGTGACCTTAAAGACTATAGATCGGCAGTATGTGAAATTTACAGCAACGTTAGAATCCATGGCAATTCATCCTCCATATATTTCAATCCCGACCAGACGATGGACTTGGAAGCAAACAAAACATGGCGAATTCGACCCTACACTCGCAAATTTGATACTTCTGTTATGAAAGGAGTGCGAGAAGTGACCATAAGGCCCCTATATGCTTCCCCGGATGCCCCTAAATGTGACATAGATCACAACATGACAGCAATTGTATTTGCTTCGGCAGGTTACACAGGAAACTACTTTCATGACTTCAGTGATGTGGTGCTCCCACTGTTCATAACTGCTCGACAATTTGAGGGTGAAGTTCAACTGCTCATAGTCGACATGCACCTTTGGTGGATTGGGAAGTACAAAACGGTTCTCGACCAAATATCAAATTATGAAATCATAGATTTCAATAAAGAAAACAAAGTGCACTGCTATCCTCATGTCATTGTCGGTCTCTACAGCCATGGTGAACTTACAATGGATCCTTCTAGAACTCCACATAATTACTCTATGGTAGATTTTGCTAGGCTAATGAGAAGGACCTATTCACTCGAAAGAGATTCTGCATTAAATCTGGCAGGGGGTAGCAAGAACAAGCCGAGGCTTTTGATAATAGCAAGAGCCCATACTCGAAAAATGACCAATGTTGGTGAAATCGTTGCCCTGGCAGAGGAGTTAGGGTTTGAAGTTGTTGTCAAGGATGCCGCTTTTCATACCAATGTCGGTGAGTTTGCAAGAATGGTGAACTCCTTCGATGTAATGATGGGGGTTCATGGTGCAGGGCTAACCAATGAAGTTTTTCTTCCGACAAATGCAGTACTGATTCAAATAGTTCCTTTCGGGAATCTCGAGTGGGTAGCAGAGCATGATTTCGGGGAGGCAGCTAGAAATATGAAGCTTAGGTACATACAATACAGTATAAGCGAAGAAGAGAGCACGTTGATCGATCTCTATCCGAGAGATCACGCAGTGTTTAGAGATCCCAACTCGATTGGTCGACAGGGATGGGCAGTGATGAGCAATATATATCTGCGTCAGCAAAATGTAAAACTAAATACAACAAGATTCAAACCTGTTCTGACAAATGCATTAGAACTACTTAGTTAAATTTGGGCTCTAAGGATCAAAATATAATCATAATTAGTGCTTTAGGTCAGCTAGAATTTTATGGCCATGTCAAGTTTCTTATAGTGGTTGTGTTAAACAGACCAAAAGTCAAGAGAATATATATATGAAGCTTTACTAAAGGAGAACAGTGATTATCTTTTATTTTACTTTTTCATTTTTTTTGATATGAAGATAGAGCATTATCATATTTTGGACAAATAATATGCTAAATGAGGTGCATGAGTAATGATGAAGATACAGAGAGCAGCAATCCTGTATTAATCATTGTGTGATCTTGTGATCATACTAATTAATTCGTTTACAAGATTTAGAGAAGCTCCAGTTAGTTTTTACCTTTACATCCAGATCAAAACAATAAAATTAGATCCTATTTATTATTTTCGTTTGGATTGCTCTGATGAATAAAATTTTGGTCTAGAAAGATCTTTCTGTAGACTTGGTCAATACACTAAAATAAACAAAAGTGCTCATTGAATTGAATAAGATCATTTTTGGATTTTAAATTTTGAAATACAATAGATAATGAATATGGTGATAATCCCATATTGGACTTATTTTAATTGAATCCAAATTCTTTCATATAGGCTCAGGTGTTAGGAGCATAAATTTTGGGCTTTTTTGGGTAGAAGTTGTCAGGGTTTTAATGGATCAAATATAAAGAATGTTAAACCATTCACAATTTAAATTGTCCTCTTTAGCAACGGATCATTGCTCCATTCAAGAACACCAACCTCTGACCGCAGGCTTAGTACAGTAGTGATAAGTTTTGTTTCTCTACGGAGATATGCAGGTTCAAATTCTATAAAAAAAATTTAAAAATAAATAAATGTCAAAGTTAACGAGAGTCTTTATTTCAAAAAAAAAAAAAACACCAACCTCTGATCCTCTCTCTCTTTTAAAAATTTGGTGGCACAGATATCAACAGCATTAAATCAGAAAGTGGTCAGAGCCCCGACAATACATATATACAAGACACATCAGAGAAATTAACAAGAAAAAGAAAACACAAAGAAAGAAAATTGGAGCAAAATCCAAGATGACATTGCTCAGTTGCTCAGTCGGATGCCTAGCGGCTTACCAGAATTTTCCAAAGGTTCTATACTTCCTTTCTTTCCATAGCAGCCAGCAAGTTGCGATGAAGCACATGCATCGGCATTTTTTTGGAAATTATCTGGAGCAGCCAGCATGGTACTGTTGTACTAAAAACCAGCCTTATCTTTTCGTAGCAGTTAATTTTGTCACAGGAAGCATCAGTACATCATGAATAATTAATTTTCTGTCTTGTCTTGGATCTGAGTAACATGAATTAGGTAGAATTGCACCTTAAAAAAATAGAGCAGCAAGGGTTTCTTTCATCTTCCTTTTCTTACAGTCTATTGTGCATTATCATTTTTTTTGTTTTGTTTTCTTTCTAAGCAGATCACATGCAGGAATCAGAGGTGGTTTATATTTCGGATTAGATTACCAGAAAATTATAACTGTTTTTGCAAGGATCGGACCTCCTGATCCAAGTCAGAGGTGACACCACATGCCCGAGTGATGCAACCTAAGATTCTTGGGTTAACATAAAGTTAATAAACATATTCAATAATAACAAGTACTTAGGTTTGAAATTCACATTCACTGTCATAGCATCCAAGTCTCCAAGAGCATTAAGTGCCATTAGATCACTGACAAATTAGGTGCCAAAAATTCATCCTCAAAAAGCTACAGCATGGGACCCACTCTCAGCAATTCAATAGCACCCACTGTACTGAATTTTTTTTTCGAAAAAGGAAAGCTCCTTCGCAGTTCTGTGCAGTGCAATAGCTCAATAGTCGCCATCAGCGCCTTCAAAAGCCTCCTTCTCATGGGTCAGAAAAATCCCAAACACTCCAGCGCTTTGTTTTTCCATACAACTCAATATTCATCAAAGCGCTTTTAAAAATCCCTAAGATTGAAAAGGTTAGAAAGTACCAGTAACCAGATCAGATTTTTGTTAAATGGGTCTTGACCTGACTTTATCCAATGCAACCTGTTTTCTCACCATCTATTGGATCAAGTCGGGTCCATGATTGCCACTCCTAGCAGCAACAGTATAAGAATGGAAAGAGTTTCATTTACTCAAAAAGCACTCGGAAGAATCATGCCTTAGAAACATACAGGAAGAACGAATATCTGAACTCAGCAATTAATTCCTGCATACAAATGTATTTACTATGATTAAGTTTAGGAGTAAGAAAGTAATGTACAGACAAATTCTCTGAATTCAAAAAGTAAAAAACAATGTACAGATAAATCTAACAAATAAAGAGCCCATGTGCAATCTATTATGAAATGAAAATAACTTCAATTATTTGCAGCTTCCTATCTCTTATGTTCATGGAATGAAAATTTGACAGATTTTACATGTACAATTAATTCAGGTCTGAAAAGGGCAAGAGGATACACCACCTCACAGATAGAGAAATTAGATGCTTAAGGTCAAATTGGAACAAATAATGCTAAATTCATTCGTTATCTCTCTCTCACTAAAAAAAAAAACAAGGTATATAAAATATCTTTCTTAAGTTGCAACAGCTCTGAATATTCACTTTCCAACAAGAATAAAAGAACATTTAAAGGGGGAAAAAAACCGAGGCTCTACTGTATCAGTTAAATGTATGAATCCTCTGAGTTGAGATGCTTTAAAGCTTCCATCAGAGTAGGTCTAAACCTAGTCATGTTCAACCTCACATTTTGCTTTGCAAGATAAATTTCATTGATTGCAGTCCACCCTTTCCGGTGTACAGATTGTGGATCAGTGAAAATCGTGTGATTTCTTGGGTATTCCTCAATTAAAGAGCTCTCTTCTGGCGTGACGCTATACTGCAAGTACTTCAGCTTCATCTTCTCAACTGGCCTCCTGAAATAGTTCCCTGCATTTTATTTTATCCAACAATTTATTACATAAATCATAATTTCACAATTCATATTTTCCCCATGGATACAGAAAACAGATGCTTTGGGTTATTTGACGGATGTAATAAGTTCTCAGGATTAATTTTAGGTACCGGTAATGACTTCCTGCATTTTGGCATTGACACGGATTTCTGATTTAGAAAATCCTATTAAATAGTGGCCTCCAAAACAAGACATAGATCACAAAGTAATAGCTTATCAGGTACAATGTCTGCTGGAATAAAATAAATAAACAACTTACCAACCCACTCGAGGTTGCCCCAAGGGAGGATTTGTATAAATACTGCATTAACAGGCAAGAACACCATATTACTCAACCCGGCACCATGCACGCCCATTATTGCATCGCACGAATTCACATCGAGAGAAACTCGGTCCAATCTATAAGTCGCCTCTTTGGCCACCACCTCGAACCCTAATCTTTTGGCTTCATGAATAATATCATCTAGGTTCAGAAACTTCCTTGTTTTTGCTCTAGCAAAAATTAACAACCTTGGCTTCCTTCGCAATGTTTTCTGTATAGGGATTTCGGCTGTGTCTCTCTCGAGATCATAAGCTGTGCGCATAAATCTTGTAAAATCCGCCAATGTGTATCTTTCGGGAATTCTTTCAGGATCGATATCAAAATCATCATGACTCGTAAGGCCTATGTATGCTTTTTTGTAGCACCGAACTTCTTCATCACAATCAAAGTTTATAAGGTCATATTTTGAAAGGTTCTTGAATACTGGGAGGAACTTGCCAATCCAATAGACCTTCAAATCCGTCACAAGAAATAAAACTTCTCCTTGGAACCTTCGAGCGGTTGTAAATAACGGGACAAGAACGTCAGTGTAGTCATGGAAGTAGTTCCCACTGTACCTGAAATGATACAACAAGATTAGGATAGCAACCAATATACATATACTTCTATGGTGATTTCAAAACCATAATGTTACTTAGGTATTACTGTATACCCGCTATCGGAGAACACAATAACCGGCACGTCACTGTAATTTGTGCAAGCTGGGGCTTCATCTATATCCATTGGTTTCACCGTGACCATCCGTACCTGGTCCATTGCCAATTTGTCCTCTTTCCTAGGGTATGGCTTAATATGCCAGACTTTCCTCTCATAATCTGGACCATCATCCGAGTCTGGTGATGGGACCCAAACGATAGTGCCATCTCTTCCACTGATTCTCACATCTCCTTCAATTTCACACTTGTCAATTCTTTTTTGGGAGAGGTCACACAATGGCACTTGCTTCCTGTTTTCTTTCTTTGGTTTGGGTTTTGTACTTCGAGCTTAGCAATCAGAAAGAGAAAAAAGGAAAATTTCAGTAAAGAAAAAGACATTTGAATTTACAATTTTACATAGATGATGGCATCGATCAAATGATGTGTTTGAGTTATCATTGGCCCCACATGACATCCAACAATTAACAGTTCGGGGCAGTAGTTCGTTTCATTCTTTGGACTTATACAACATAATTTTGAAGTTTGGTTGTTGGGCATTCAACTTCTTGACATTGTACAAATCCTACAATGTTTTTAAACTATTTACTATTAACCCATTTCATATTGTACTACAATTAGAAAAAAGGTTGCCTGTTTCTTATCAAAAATTGCAAATTTAACAGCTAATGGGCCATTTTGAGGTAAATAAAAACACATTTCTTATAATCCCAATTACATAAGTAGAAATTAACTACATACTGGAATTAGTTCCAATATCACAATTAGTAGTACAGACCCTCTGAACCTTATTCTGGTAAAAATAAACCTTTTTTTTTAATTTCTTATTGGTGTCCAATACATACCTACTTGATCTGGCAAGATGCCTCTGCTTGGAGTATCTACATTCTTAGTGGATGCAGAGTGTACTGACAAAAATTAACAGAGAGAGAGAGAGAGAGAGCTTGAATTAGAAACAAATTAAACTAGTAGAGATGGAAAACTAAAGTGTCAAAATTGAAGAGCAAATCACAAAAAGAAATGGCGAACTCAGTAACTCACCCACATAGAAATGGAAAGTATCAAACTTCGTCATGGAGAAATACGCAAACGCGAGGAGAAAACATCCGAGCAGTAATCCCACAGTGAGATTTCTCGGTTCGATCCGACGAAAGCTCTTTAGGAAAGTAATTTCATGAGCCATCATTTAGTTAATTCTATTCCGATCTAACTGATTCGATGGAAAGTATACCAAAGTTGTGTTGTGTTTGTGAGAGAAGAGATGAGAAACGACAATGAACGGATCTGGAGTTCTGGACTCAGTGCACTTTGAGCTTGAGCTATGGAGCAAAGATCGTTGTTAATTTATTATTGAGAGCATGAAAAGGAAAGGAAAGGAAAGGAAGATGAGAAGTAGAATAATAGCGTAGAATTTGGTTGCAACAGCCGCATAGAAACAGAGTGAGTGAAAGCGAAAGGGGTAAGGGAAGCGTGTGGTTGTTGGAGGTGGTGGCAAATGATGCATCTCTGCAATTCTTCATTCGTGCAATTGCGTTAGAGAGCGTTTACTTAATAACAGGAAGTCAAGAAGTCAATCCCCAACCACAAAAAGCACTTAAAATTATTTGTGTTTTTATGTGTTATATTAACTAAGATATATGTAAGATTGGAATTTGTCATTGCACAACATGTAAATTATGTTTTACTAAATTCAAAATAAAATGTGAATTTCGTATTACTTTTTGATTGGTGTCAACTCCGTAAAAACCTAAATTTTTGTATATACTTCATATTTATGAACGAAAACACAAAAATAATTCAACATGTTGGAAAGACGGATCTGAAACGAAATTGTCTCAAACAAAATTCAACGGAGTTTATTTGATGTAATTTAACATAATTTTTTTTGAAGAAGTTGAATGACCAATTTAATTCTTTTTAAAAAAAATTTTGAGGATCAATTTGATAAAATACAATTTTAGATATCAACTTGATTTTTTTAAGAAGGGAGCTGATATACATAAATTATTATTGGTACCATCATCGATACCGATTTTGTTATTCAAATTATTAATTATTATTCATGTTAATGATTCTATTATCTAATTTATTTTGTATAATATGTTTATTATTTAATTTAAATGAGTTATTATTTAGATTAATGATATTTAAGTTGAAAAAATATACTTTATAAAATAAATTGCATTATAAATCATTAACATGAATAATCACTTATTTAACGTGAATAACAAAATCGGTATCGATAATGGTATCAATACAATAGTATCTCCTTAACATTTTCTCTTTAGGAAAGTTCACTCAACTCCAAATAAGAAAAGAATTATAAAGATAATAACAACACTAAGAATTATTTAAGCCATAAAAAAGATGCAAAAGAAAAGCAGGGACATGAACAATATTTTTCAGTTTTTTTTTTTGTCACACAAACGAGATCAGACTTTACTTCAAAATGACAAAACCAATATCATGAAATTTGCAATCTTGAAATTCAACTAAAATATTATTTATAAACATCTAAAGTTAAAAATTTAATTCATTTCATTAAAAAAAAAAAGATACTCTGTTACTCTGTTATGGACTTTTCAAATTAAATTGTCAGCCAACGGTCCCCACAACATGCTTTTTATTGACTATTGGATTCACAACGAGAAATGAAATGAAATTAAATTCTACCAACAAAAAATAAGCCACAGAAGACGACACATAAGCTACCATAATGGTTCCTCTAACACCTTTAAAAGCAGCTTGTAGTGATTGCAACCTCTTTACGATAGTAACGAGACAACTAAAAAAAAAACTAGTTAGGGGTGTTTTTGCTTGGGAAATGGATCCAATAAGAGTTTTTTTAAAAAAAGAAAAAATAAAGGTTTTTGTTAATTTCGGTATTTATTTTTTCTAAATATTTTTGTGGGATTTAAATCTGTATTATTTCATAGAGCGACGAAACTTATTATCACTATGTTAGACTTGCGGCTCGGAATGAATAAAAAGCCAATAGGATAAATGTATTGATGTAATTATTAGTTTACTTTAATTTAATTTCTCTCCATTTTGCGCTGCTTGAATGAATGGTACTCTCATTTTTTGAGTTTTTAAACTATCTTTTTAGAATTTTCAAAATGATTTTATTTGACTAAAAAATAATTAAAAATAAAAAAATATTTGTATATTAAATAAGGTTATTTTTAAAATGATAAATTTTGATATTCAACGAGATTTTGCACAAAGGAATTTCGTTAAAAGAGAACTTATTTGATATTTTTCTGTTGTCTAGATGCATGAGTTAAAAATTAGATGTAAATATTCATGTTAATATTTTTACAATTAGAAAAATTGCATCATGTATTTTGAAAATTCGGAATATATAAAGAAATTAAAATGACCGGTAGGATGTCAAAAGTAGCAAAAACAATAAAATCATGTGAAATATATCAGTCATTGGGAACTTTATTTATGTATCACCATCGGAGTTGTTGTATCTTACACATGCTTTTATTTTATTTTTTTCAATCAAACATTTTATTTTATGCTCACATAAAGGTCAATTCTTAAATATGTAAATATCTTAAGAAAGAAGCTAAGAGATAATTTATTGAGGAGTGATAATCGTATTTATTATTTGATAATTCTTGAATAGTTTTGTGATTCTTGATTCGACCTCTGAGCCGAAATAAATAGTAGGTTTATCGTTCTGTATTTCAAATATATTTATATATTTTATACTTATATAAAATTTTATTTGTATTTTAAATATATTTATATATTTTTTTAAAATATTTATATTTAATAACAAAAATATTTTTATTTTTATTGATAGAAGTAAAAAAATTATTTTTAATTATTTAACATAATATCTAACTTTAATTTTTATATGATCATTCAAAAAATAGAAATTAGTAAATATTTATATACTAAATATAAATACTCTTAACGACACATATAAATAATAGTTTGTATTAAGTGTGAAAGCTTTCAGAGTTTGGAAGTTAGAGTACAACAATAATTTTTCTTTCTTTTTTGGTACTTATTATTTATGGTAGACAAATTTTACTTGCTTGGTTAATTAAAATTAAACCTAAAAGATTAGAAGTACCATCGTCAAAAAAACAAAAAAAAAGAGCAAATTTAAACTAATTGATCTTTCCATCCCTCTCTAAATCTTCCTTTCTGTTCAACATTACCTACCATCATCTAAATTGTTTGCTCTAATTTATCAAAACATCTAAGTTTATCATGAAACCTACACATCTTTTAAGATAAAATGCAAAAGATCCTCTCATAATTTCTAATTTTCTCATTATGAACCACTTAATTAAATATTATCAAAACTTTTGACTGCAATCAAATCATCCGTACCAGTACAGACAAATTGCACTGGCACCAACTGGTACACTGGTTAGGCACAATCAAACATTAAATTTAAGTCCTTTAATCTCACATTAGTTATTCTTACATTTATTATTGACTTTGGTTCTGAACCAAATATTTATTACAATTAGATAATTCATCATACAATCAATTTTATTCTGTAAAATCCATGTTTAACTTTCACTCATTAATCCATCAATTAAAATTGTATCAGAACCCATGATATTGATTCTGGTTCATCTTCATTCACAAATGATCTAACAATTGGATCTTGTTTTAATCTCCATCAAATTCATTCAATAGAGCGAACCCCTGTTCTACTTGAAACCCCAAATTGGAGTAAGAATATTTATTATTTATCGCAGGTTCAAAATTCAATCGAAGGATTTCGTATGAATAATTAAAGTTGAAGATTTCATTTTCATTTTTATCTTTTTAACAGATTTATCCTATAACTTCAGCTTCCAACTCAAGTATCAAACTTTGCCCAAAATACTTAGCATGAAAAGACATTCCAAAACTAAAAAGCGCATGCATTTACTTCAGGTCAAAGCTTCAATCACTAAAGCCTAACAAATGAAGTACTTAATTCTTCTTTTTTTGAAATAAGGCTTCTATTAGTCTCGGTATTTATTTTTTTTTCAAATATTTCTTATGAAATTTAAACCCACATCTCTCCACAGAGAAATTACACATATCATCACCGTACTAAATCTGCGGTTCAATAAAGAACTTACTTAGTAGAGGGAAATAAGGAAGTATATGCATATATAGGGGATCTTGATTAAGCAAAAGCTTGTCAAGAGGCAAGAGGAAAACAAACACCATGAAATCAGATTCAAGAGAGAGAGGAGATCCTTGAAGTTGGGGTAAGTGAGCAAAAGATAAAATGGAGAAGAGAGAACACGAGAGATTGAGTGAGAGGAGAGCGATTAGAATTTAGAAACACCTAGAGACGGAGCAAAGGTGGGCTTGGCCCAATTTAATAGAATATTTACATAATACCCCTCGATAATAGTTGTAATTACCGGAAGTTTTCTAATTGTATGAATTCAGATACTTTGTAGTCCTATACGGTATATTGGCTAAAAATCTCTCCCACAAAACGTTCGGCGCGAATCTCGATGTTGTATGTTATAGTAATTGTGTATAATTTCTGCTTATAACATCCTCTGAAGTAGTTGTCCATATAGACTCCTAATTGTATACGGTATTTTTTATGTTTGCAACATAAGCCGATTAGTGTGTTGACTAATGTGATCACTTGTATTGAGAATTGTATATCTCTAATCCCTTTGTTTGAGCATTTATTTTAGTTTTGCTAATTAAGTATCTTTCTTATTCATTTGATATAAGTGCAATGATTAATTAATTTCAATCTTGGAATTTTAGCTAGACCTTAATTATTAGCTAAGCCTCAAATTTTAACAGAAATCTTTTGAAAGTATGAGAACTTGAAAAATACAAATGTGAACTAAAGGAGAATCATGATGATATTTTTGTTTAAGAAAGGCAGCGGATTTTTTTTTTAAAAAAACAATGATATTTTTTCTAATTGTACAAATTGTAGAGATTTAAAAAAAGTTAGATCTTATTTAGAAATGGATAAAGTGGTGAGATTAAACATATTTTTTAGTAAGGTATAATTGAGAGACAACGTTTCAATTTTTATTGCAACCAACCAATGACTTTTTCATTTTAATCAGAACAAAAAAATATTTTTTTTCTTGGAACCCAGTTTTGCTTTAAGACCATTATTTAAATTTTTTCATGACATTATTACTCCTTCAACTGCATATTCCATAGTCTTAATTTTCTGTAGGTTTATTCATATTTCTAATGTATTTAATTTCTTTAATATATATTTTTAAAAATTCCCAAATTCTCATTTTTTTTCCCATTTAAATTTATGTAGGATATATTGGCCGGCTAAGTTTTAACTGCATGTATCCTATAAATATGTAAGCAACAAATCGGAAAGTACATCACTCTTTAATCAAAATATATGCTTAATGTTTCCAAAAGCACTTAAATTTGTCTAGTATAGTAGTACATATAATTATCTCTAATTTAAGGAAGTAGTTTAATTAATATACCAAAAATAAAAATTTCTAGCTAGAGCTTCACACAACACGCTCGTTTACATATGAAGCGCCGCAAATAATCCCTCATGAAGGTTTGACCGTCCATAAGTAAGTGCCAAGTTTCAAACGAGTTATTACTGCCCGTTGCCAGTAGGTGGCCTCGAGGAGATTGCGCCACGTGTCCCCCATGGAGGCGAATACACAACGGCGCATTTAACTGGTTTCTGTTCTCTCTCCTGTATACAACGCCTCTCCTCTCTTCCTCAGTGCGCACCATAAATTTGCAATTTATTTTCCACTAAAAGCACTACCGATCTATCAAACCACCATCCTCGACATATTACATACTCTTTCTCTCTATATATTATATACCACCTATATATGCAACCAAATTCACATCACTCAGGTATGAACTGCTCGAATCCATCGGGGCCTCACGTGATGCCGGCTGAAGCACAAGGCCAAGCCCAGGCGGCGATCCGGGAGCAGGACAGGTTCATGCCGATCGCCAATGTGATTCGGATCATGCGGCGAGTGCTCCCGGCTCATGCCAAGATATCTGACGATGCCAAGGAGACTATTCAGGAGTGCGTATCGGAGTACATCAGCTTCATCACTGGTGAGGCCAATGACAGGTGTCAACGGGAGCAGCGCAAGACCATCACGGCCGAAGACGTGCTTTGGGCCATGAGCAAGCTCGGCTTCGACGACTACATTGAGCCGCTCTCAGTGTACCTGTCAAGGTACCGTGAGTTTGAAGGGGACCAGCGGGGGTCGATCCGTGGCGAACCGCTCCCTCTGGTGAAGCACAGGCATCAGATTGCTACTGCTCCAATGATGGCACATCTCATGCACCAGCATGCACACCCCGGTGCAACACAGGTGGTACCGCCGCATCAGTACGTGTTTTTTGGAGAAAACAGGATGCCTGACGGGTACTACAGAGGACAAGGGGTGCATGAAGATGGCGACAGTGGGGCCGGCGGTCCAAGCACTCCACATACCCTGCCATTGATGAGCAACCTTGATAATCATCATGATAATCCTAACTATGATTTCAAGTAGCTAGTTAGGAAAAGATAATATATAACTAGTATGGAAATTGCAAATGCATGCATGAGTCATAACCTAATTATCTTATGTGTAAGAGTTAGTTAATTAGTACTGAGTCTGAATTTAATTTGGGGAAGTAGTTAACTAGTTATTAATTAATTTTGCGTTATGATGTGTTTTGGGTCAGTGGTAAGAGAAATTAAGGGGAGATATATATGGCAGGAGATATTATGGGGATGAAATTTGGGGGTGTTTATCCGAACATGTTGAGGTCTCATGTATGTATGATGTATGATCAGTTGTGAGCTGTTCTATTTTGTGTTCTTGTGTTTGTGTATTGAATTAAAGAGTTGGAACTTCTATTGCAAATGAACAAAGCAATAACTTGACTGTTTTTGGTTGGGTTTCTCTCTTTCTCAAGCGTTTTTTTTTTCCTTTTTTAATTAGTTTTGTATTTTAGAGCTGGTGCATGCTGGTAGTTCAAGGAACTAATGATTATATATCTGAATAAATTTGTTGGTATGGCACTTGGAATGTTTGGATATCTTTTTTTAATTTTAATGTGATTCTCCTAGTGGAAGCAGGCCATGAAATAAACACTAGCACTATGTTTAAAAAAGAGAAAAAAAATATATATATATAAGAAATAAACACTAGCACTATGTTTAAAAAGAGAAAAAATATATATATAAGAAATAAACACTAGCACTATGTTTAAAAAAGAGAAAAAATATATATAAGAAAGAGTATCATTTTTTAATTATGAAGTACGAGTCACCATTTTTATCTTTTCATTTTATTAAATTATCAAACATGGTCTAATTAAGTATATTCAGACAAAATTACAGAAAAAAAAATTATCAAGGATATTATCCCTCTTTTAAAATTAAGAGTCATTTTTTATCCCTTCTTTTTATTGTATTACGTACCAAACATAATCTAGTAATCAAATCTTCGCAAAATGTTACAAAGATAAGATAAGATAAGATATGACTAACGGTTATTATATATTTTATCTCTTTATTTTATTGAATTATCAAACATATATAATCTAGGTACTCTTTGTAGAAAGTTACAAAAAGTGAAAATATAAGAGATATCATCACTCTTTTATGGTTAAGAGTTATCTCTTTATCTTATTTCATTAATTACCAAACATGATCTAGGTATCTTGGCTATATTATTTACAGAAATAAAGTAAGATATAATTAAGCGTTATCACTTTCACTTTTCATTTTATAAAATTACCAAACATGATGCAAAGATACAAAAATAAACTAAAAATACGAGGAATATCAATACTCTTTTAAGATTAAGAGTTTTCTCTTTATCTTTTTATATTATTGACCAAATATGATCTAGGTATCTTTGCAAAATGTTCTACAAATAAGCAATATATGATTCATAGTTCAATTGAGTTAATTAATTAGTGCAAATCGAGTTATAGTTGTATTGTTTTAACTAGGAGTAATTGTAATTAATCCTGACTCCGTAGCATGTGTGTTGGTACGGATTATTTTTACTCTTTGAATTCATAGTACTCGGAAAGCATTTGATAGTAATGAAATGGATGAAGTAAAAAAAATATTAAAATTATAAAATTTGATGATTTAATTTTATTTTTTATTTGTATAGATATTTTTATTTATTTCATTTTAAATCATTTTTATTTAATTCATTAAAGGATGTTAAATTAAAATTTAATACTTAAATCTGCTCCTCCTCTTCTTCTTCCACTTTTCAAACGGAAATTAAATCATATTTTGTTGTTATTTTGACATGGCTTCTCTTAAATGAAAAGGGATCAAAATTTTTTAACCTGAGGTCAAACTGACAAATGTGGCGGTTTCCCCAGGATTTTTACTGTTACTACAGTTTACATTTCCCAAAGATAACAGAAAATAAGAAAAGAAGAAGAAAAAACATGTTAGTGTTCCCGTGAATAAAGGGTAGAAACCAAGGCGCCTTTTTACTTGCTTTTTAGTATTCCAATGTCCATGTAGACAGCACACAATAGCATCAAAATTTTAAAAATGGAAATCATCTCCTCTTCAAATTACACTAATTTCATCGGATGGTCTATTGATTCTGTTAAATTTGAAACTTTTTTTTATCTCTGATCCAACAATCTAAATCGATATTAGACCATATAAGTATCTGATCTAAAATTAACCATTCAAATCTGTCAAAAGGTTACTGTCAACACAAATCCTAAGCAAATGCTGTTTACTGTGAATAACAAAACAAGCCTCTCCGATACCTGATTACAAGCTTGAACTTATATCCTCTGCTACGCTGCACAATACAAGATAGCATGTTTTTCATTAGGTTGCATTAAAATTTATGTAAAATAAATCTAAAAAAAATCTATAATCCACTCATCCGTACGCTATACAAGACAACGTTGCACAACAGAAAATCAGAACCTTACAAGCGTGCACTCCAATCGAGTTGTAAACAGCCACTTGATTTAAATTAACAGTCCAGATTGAGGTTTCTACCCGGACCCCTGGGAAATGAGCGCCCAATGATTGTCAGAATAATAGATGAACCAGCGACAATCACAAATTTACAATTACAATGTGATATAGATCTCTGTATGTATAGTTATAGCTTTATGGTTTCAACACTTTTAGCAGATACATGGTTGCACATGACAATCTAAATATTCACATAAATAATATTAAGCACGTGATACAAACAAAAAGATCGTCAATCCACACCAGTATATCTGCACCAAAATCAATTTTTCCATGTGGAGAACCGTGCATTGATATACATATCATGCTAACTTACATTCAATAGATTTTGAACACTGAAATATATATTCATGATTCATGCCTTCACCCGCGAGTTTACAGAAGGGGAAAAAAAAGAAGAGGATGAAAATCTATCTACAATTCAGTTAAGCTCCTACCATAGTTCCATGCATCTCCTTCATGTTTGTGATATTTGAGATCTCGACTTGCTGCAACTCAATTGTCCGCAAAACCCCTGATGTATCAGCTCGTGAAAAAGTACTTCCTTCTTTCCTTAATCTTCTTTGTCTTATTCTGGAAATAGCCTGGGTGACATCAGAAATGGAGGGGCGCCTTTTTGGCAGCTTGTGCAAGCACCGATGTGCGACGTCAGCAAGCTGGCGTACCTCTTCGGGATCACTTTCACCTAAGAGATTTTTGTCGACTATTTCGCTCCAGTCAGGTTTCCCATCTCCACCTAAGGAAGCCTGAGTACAGAGGCATTTTAGAACACTAATGATTTAAGAGAAACATTATACATGGAATCATGAATTTAGTTTTGCACATTAACAATGGGTGCTCATATGTGAAGGAGAATCTTATAATACCATATACACCCCCCAGGAAAAATGAGAAATATGAAATACCTAGTATAATTCTATATAAAAAGTCAATCCAAACAAACCCTCTTTTCTGTTTGTTTATGCAAAGGGACACGTGGAAAGAAGAGCACGAGCTTGAGAAAATGGGCAGAGAGTATAGGCAAAGCATTTAATGTATTGTGGGCTTAGTTGTGAGATTTCATACACTTTTGCAGGGTATATGTGAGATTTTGAGACTTTAGAGGATATCATGGACCAAACAATTACTACATGGTAACTAAGTTTTTTCTTTTTTCTTTTTTTACAATAGTATAAATAAGACACTTTCTTCTTTCAAAAATAGATTTGTCCAAGTTCTTCTAGTGGATCTGTTGATACAAAGGGTCTGTCTCGTAAGGTGGTAAATTTTCTCTTTTCTTTTTTTTTCAATTAAAAGGAGGTCAACCATGACTGACAGCAGAGGTGGTTGTACCATACTATGTAGCTGGTCTCCTGTTCCTTTCATCCAATTCTAAACTAGTGTATTGTTTACTTTAATTTTCATGTCTGTATTTTCATTTTATTATTTGTCCTTCAATCTTGTAATCTTTTTTGTAATTTATAGTAGCTATTTTGCCAATTAATTCAGATAATGGAGTAAAGCTAGGTTGAGCTTAAGCTCACCAAGGCCATTGGTGAGCTTAACTCAAAAAACTATCAAAACGACTTCAAACAATAAATCCAAATTGCTCAATAAATTCTTCATATCAAAATGTCATAGAAAACCGAAATTTTCTATTTTTAGGGTTTTCTAACTAATTTTTAGATTTTCTAAAATAACTCTAAAGATAATAATTAAATAATGAATGTTTGTATATGAAAATAGGCCATTTTCAAAAAATATGAAACAAATAGTTAGAAAACTCTAAAAATAGAAAATTTCGGTATCCTATGAGTTTTATATATGAAGAATTTATTGAGAAACTCGTATTTGTCATTTTAAACCAATTCAGTGAATTTTGAGTTAAGCTCACCAAAGGGCTTGGTGAGCTTAAAGCTCACCCTAGCTTTACTCCGGATAATGATAATAAATTATTATTAATAATGTTGTATTCAGAATAAAGTTGAAACAAATTCCAGTAATCATCTGCAGTCATGGCACTGAACATATTGTCTCTTAAATCTTAATTGTTTAAATACTAATCAACAATTTCTCATCACTTTGACCCTTTTGGGTTTTGAATTTGGAGTATTGTTTCTCCTAAGTTTATTTTCAATTGCATGACAATCCATGTCCTGTTCTTTCCTTTTGGTAATTTGTTAAATAACTTTGAAATTATCCACTCAAGCAACCTTAAGAAAATAATGAACCACGATAAGAGAACTTACAAGATTAACGTAATCCAGTAGACCCTGCTGAGGATTAATCGCAGTTATAAGCTCGAACAGTATAATCCCAAAACTATATATATCGCTCTTTTTTGTGAACTTATTTGTCGACATATAATCTGGATCCATGTAACCATATGTGCCTTTCAAGCCTGATTTTCGCCCGTCAAATACTTCCTCCTTAGATAGCCCAAAATCAGCAACCTTCAAGTAAGGAAAGTCAAAAATTTTTCGTGCCGTGTTTTTCTTTCTCTATTTGAATTTGAGGTATTAAACCATACTACACTTTAGTTCTGCCAATAAGAAAACAAAAAAGGACGCTTTGTTTAATTGGCTTGGTACATTAATGCTAACTGGCAAGGGGCAGTGTGTCCGTTACACTTCAGTCTTAATTTTTTGTCATTTATGTACGAATAAATGTTGATTAAATATTAAACTGTAATACCTTGGCCCTCATCGATCTGTCCAAGAGGATATTAGCTGATTTTAGATCTCTGTGAATGACAGGTGGCACTGCCTACAAAAAAGAGCCAAATTCACTAAGGATAGCCAACAGATTTGATCCAAATAGAAACAGAGAATTGAACAAACACGCGCGCGCGCATGCGCACACATATTGAGGGTGTTCTCAACTTTATGAAAAGCACCTTTATCATGCAAAAATTGTAAAACAAAACCTTGAAATGTTCGTGTGTGCTTCTATTCTACTCAAATGAACAAAAAATTTGAGTAGTCTTCTCAAAATATTTAAAAAGGCAGCCTTATGTTTTAAAAAATTCATAATTACTTTCAATGAAATCAAATTCCCTACCCCTTCATGAAGGTACTCAATACCATGAGAAACATCACTTGCTATTTGCAGCCTTTGTTCCCAGCTCAATATTTTCTGATTATTATCACCTAAAAAAAAACAACAATACATCAAATATGTTATTTAGCATGTAGTATGCCAATTCTTCCAGTTACATTGGTGTTTAATATTTGGCCAGAAACAGATGCCAGGCTGCAATTGAGGCTTTGTCAATGCATAAAAAAGATTTAACACTAAGAAGACACGAAAAAAGCACCACTGTAGTACCAGAAAAGACTGGTATGAGATGACTTACTGTATAAGTGGCTTGCCAAACTGCCATTGCTCATGAACTCGTAAATTAGTATCCGCTGGCCTTTATCTACACAATATCCCACCAAATTTACAAGATTCCTATGATGCAATCTGCTCAACAATGCTACCTATATAATAAGAATAAGCAACGAATTTAATAAAAGAAACAAATCTGCAACATGTTCTAATAAAGAAATAACCAGTAGTGAACTACCCTTGTTACTAAGGCTTTTTGAAAGCATTTAAGTCCAGTTGGAACACTAAAATTTTTCAACATATTTGTTTGTTTTGACATGTATAATCATGGATGAAATACACTGTTGCACTACTAAGCATCCCTTATAGGTGTGGTAGGTCATGTATTGGTTCTTCCAAATGCTCGTTCAAACCAATTAAGACTCTCATAGTGCAATTAAACCTCAGGTGGAGCTTACTCTAAGTATGTAAAACGAATGATTCACAATTGTGCAATTTAACTAAAAGTATATTTAGTTTACTCTTAATTGGGTAAGAGAATAAGATGGTCAAATGAACAACAAAAATGGGACTGAGTTGGTTCATGCTAGTGTTTGACTTCACTAAAACGGTACCACAGCTCTACCCGTTAACCCTCGACACAAGCAGCGGCATACCTCTGTTTGGAACTCTCTCTCGCCTTGTTTCGAGTCACTTGCGAGTACTTTTACGGCAACTACTTCTCCTGTCAACATCACTGCTTTGTAAACCGGACCAAAAGACCCCTGCCCCAAAATGGTTGTGAAGTGCTGTGTGGCTTTCTGGACATCCCTAAGTGACAAAAATAAACATTTGTGCTGTTACAGTTTTGTTCTTTTACATATAAGCCAAGAATTATGATTTCATCATACATATGCCAGTGTATTTATCTTCTAAAAACAAATACTAGTCTTGAGCATTCATTTTGCTCTTTGTAACTTTGGTAGGTACTTGTGCATATCAACCCCCCCACCCCACCTCCCAACCAACCCCCAGAAATAAAATAAAATAAAAAGAAAACCTTGATCACTCAGCATCATTAACATTTTAAAAGGAAAAGAAAATTAAACACCCAAACTTCTCTTTCTTTGTTGCTATATTTATCTCTGTGCTCTTTGTACTTTCAACATGTTCAAGATATTCTGGCAACGCTACTACTTTGATTTCATAATTGACTTGCGGGTTGGGTTAGTATTGGGATCAACCAACATGTCCTGCATTATTATCCAAAGTTAATTAAGAAATATCACTAAGCTTACTTATAATGATATCTTGGGATTCCTGAAACAGAGAGAGGCTTTCCGACATCTCTACTCCGCTTCCCTCTAACACCCCAAAATTGTTTCGGGTTCCGGTTATGATTCTCGTCCCCAACTTCCAAATCATCTGAAATTGCCACACTAGAATCCACACTCACAGAATTCTCTCCGTTTACGCGGAAGGGAGCTGTAGAATTGTTACTGATTCGCCTCTCCAAATTGGAGATCCTTTTGTAGTATCTTATGAGGTAGAACGCACCAATGGCTATAGAAACCCCGACTACAACACCTACGGTTACGCCAATAATTGTTACGTCAACTTGGCTTACCATTCTTCAATCGCTGGTTTTGATATTTCAGAGGACTTATCATGTTCTGCGAAGGTGAAACACTCACAATTGTTAGAATCTTGAGAAAGTTTGGAAGAATATAATGTTTACTGGCTGGAATTTTTCTCATCTGAAAAATTATTACCAGAAAGGGAACTTTTTCATGTTTCTGAAATCAAGACAGGCATTTACCCTTTCTTTTTCCTTCTAATCGATGGATTTGTGGAAGAAATTGGCCCACTAAACCTGAACATTAAGCAAATTCTGACTACCACCTATAAGGTTTTTTTTTTTTAACCAAAACCCTAAGAGTCACAAAACAAACACCTCCACAATACTCATAGATCCAGATTCCATACAAATGGGGAAGGAAGAAATACACAACTCCAAGACCTTAACATAAAGTTCTCATCTTTAGAAAAGAAGAAACATACCTCAGTTCCATAAATCCAGGCGATTTCTCCCTGTAATTCTCCCCTCAAGCTAACATTTTTCTCTCAGACGGAAAGAGATGATGAGCTCTTTATCCGAATTGAATCCGTCATTCCTCCTTCTCCTTGTAGAGTACGTCGCGTAGACTTGGCTGAGAGAGACGCCGGGGGGGGGGGGGGGGGGGGTGATGCTAGGTCTAATAAGGGTTCGAAATTTCAAAGAGGTTTTTCTTTTGTTTTTGTTTAAATAGCGGATTATAAGTAAACTAATAATAAATAAGGTAACGAAGAGTTCCAACGCTTATTGTACCAAAATTTAGTCCGATGGGAAAAAACCGTTCGATGGCATCAAGATTCACACAAAAGTTTCCTCCCACGCTTAACAATCGTGCAAGTTATCAAATTTTATGATCCAACGGTGATTGTACCCATCGGACCAAATTTTGGTCCGATGGGCGTTGAAACGCTCCCCCGTTCCATTTCTTGCGCCGAATCCTAATTCAAGCAGAAATTGCTCGTAAAGTCGGAGTCTTTATGGCGGCTTTGTGCTTTAGTTGAATCGATTATATATCGATGGAGATTAATTTAATTTTTGTTTTATTATTCTTATAGGATTAATGGAGTTGCTTTAAGGAGTAGTTATTGCGCAACTCGTCGCTAAATAAATGCTCCAGTCCGTATACGCTGTTATAAATTGGATTCTATGTAGTACAATTCTTTCGAGATTCGTGTATATCTTTAAATGGACGTTTCAGATCTGTGAAGTACTTCATTTCAGGGAAAATATTGCAGCGAATGTGGGCTTTCTTTTGCCTAATAAATATGTCCATTCTGTACGAAAAGGACATTTCAGTAGAAACCTCTATATATACTCTGACGCGGTTCTTTAAAAGGGAAAAGGACATCTCCTGTTTCTTCACAAATGGAGGGGACTTGGAACTCAGCTTGTTTTTATATCTCTAAATGGCAAGCGGCAACCTTTTTGACTTTGGTCAACGGTAGGGCCCACAATGTGGGTTGTTGTTGCTTTTAGGAACCAAAATTTATTACACTAATAAGATGTATAAATCTATCAATTTTTGAAGGTATAATGGCTAACTGATGAATTTATTTTTGATAAAACATTTTACATAGTACTAATATAAAGGGAAAAAAAGGAGAAATGGAAAATTGAAAAAAAAAGAACAATAAATTAAAAAAAAAGATTGTATATCATAAAAATGGATGTACATGTACTAGCATGATGGCTATCTACGAGTCTCTGCCTCTTGAATAAAAAGTTAAAGACCCTTTTTAAAGAATCACATGTGGCAAATTTTGATTTGGCCTGAAATGTTCAATTAAAGCATCTCTCTACAATTGTAAAATATTGTCTTTTCTATTATAATAATAACTTTAACATTTTTTTTTCTAAATTTCTTTCATTGTATCTCTCATCCCTACAATCTTTTTCTAAATTTATTCTACAAGTTAGTAACTTCATAATTTTAATTTTTACACTTCTATAATTGGTTTATCAATTACCAATTTTGTTTTGATAATTCAAATAAATTACTAAGTAAACAAGATAAGATCCTTTTTTAATATTGTTAAATGTTAATCCTACAATAATTTGTCTAGGCGTTGTCTCTCACTTGGAAGACCCAAAAAAAAGGCTTGAATTTGTCCTTAAAATAAATAAGTATTTTCCTTTTTTCTAAGTAAAAGAAGAAATAATTTTCAGATATAGTGAAGGAGTTATGCATAATGCATCTAAAGATTGTAACCACATAGATGACAAGCCTAAAATCTAAGCAATCTTGTGTGGAGAATAATAAATTCCAATTGAATCATAAATCCAACATATTGATGAAAATTCTTGTTTCATTATGAAGAAATACATGTTTAATTAATTTGAATAAAAAATAATTTGAAAAACAAAAAATAAATTTTGGAATTGACAATTATAATAATTATTTGAAAAAATATATAATAATAATAATAATAATAATAATAATAATAATAATAATAATAATAATAATAATAATAAATTCCAACACATATGGTGCACTTGACCAATTAATCCAGGCCCCTTAATTTGACATCTCTCCGCATGACATCCCAACCTACTCAACACGACTTAGAAGAAGTAATTAATAATTTGACAATCTTAACAATTATTTTTTAAGTAATTTCAAATAAATTTTAAAAATAGAAAAAAGTTTGTAGACATATTCTTGAAGTTATAGGTGTGTTTCAAATTTCATTTAATTTAAATATCATTTGATGTTCTATCAAAAACAGTTAAAAATTATATGTAACTTTCAACGATATAAAATTTAATATTTTTTTTTATGAAATATCAAATGATTCTTAAATTACGTGAAAATTGGAGTAAATTAAAATATGTTTGTATATTTTTTCTATTAGAAATTATTTGAGAAAATAATTGTCAAAATTATCAAAATATTAATTGTCAATGGATCCACTCCCATAGTATATTAGTATTCATTATTCATATATGCTAAGGTAAATCATATGTGATCCTTCAAATAGATATATAATTTATTCAGAAAAAAGGTTCATACTAAGGTAAATCATATTTTGACAAATACGCAACCAGAAGAAAGACCATGCACACGTGGTTTCATTTTCATTCCCCCCCCCCCCCCCCCCCCCCCCCCTCCTTCTGACTTGGACTTGGCATCCTCTCAGATCAGGTACCTAACGCCCATTGGACAGATTAGGAGCGTTGACCTGGTACCAAAATTCCCACGTGTTAGGACCGTTGATGATTCCATTAATTGTGGTAAGGAGTGTAGGTGTATGTATAAATTTATATATATATGTACATGCCTAGTGGGTATTATCAATAGAAGAGAGTGTACAGTGATTGAGATACTTACTACATAGAAAACTACATATTGAACCATACATAAAGAAGGGATTAAATCAGAGAGAGTTGTAGTTTATCTGTTTGGGGAACGAACTCTTTTCACCTACCATTCTTAACAAAAAAAAAATTAAAAGATTGTACCAGTAAACTTCTCCTATGGGTTATTTGCTAATCTATCCTTTTCACTCATGGTTAGAGAATTTAGATTAGCTACACATGTCTAACTACTTCGACTGACTGTTCAATCGATCGACCATCTATGATATATAGATCAGATACAAATTGATCCTTCTTTCCAAATCTAAAAAGAGGAAAGTGTAGTCTTCAGAGTTCAGATCACCAGATTTTATGAACAAAGAAATTGTACGCAGAGAAAACATATAACAACTGCCAAAGGTCCTGGACAGATTCTAGAATATCACAAAACCCTGCTAAAACCAGTGATACTGGTACTGACCAATGGTATGGCTGTAGACCAGGTACCAGTGACCCATGGTACTGGTTCCCACACAATACTACAATTATGTGACATGCCAAGTATTAAGTTATTGCATTAAGAGTATTTGAGATTTTTTGGATTTGAGGAGGTGATCGGAATGTATGATGTATCGCCCGTTCATTCCTCTCTGACATGTGGGCCCTGTTACTTAATAAGTCCCACTTTCTGGTTGGAGCCATAGTCACCTTGATCCATAATACATGGGCTTATTCCAAAAGAAAATGAGGCTTTCATTTATTTGATCCTTTATATATGCTTTGGGCTCACACTGTTCTAGCTTAGCCTATAAAGAGTTCAAACAGGAGACTATGAATTAGAGGGCTCATGAATATCATTTATGATATACTTCGTGAATTGTGTATTATATGCATTAGGATTATTGATCTGAACCAGGTGTTACTGGTCATATTTCGACCAGCTCTACCTTCATAAAAAAGAATAAAAGAGAGAGAAATTATAGGTTCTTATTGTTATGATTTTGCATTCTGTTTACTTATGTTGAAAAATTTTGCAACTTTCTATGGGTTTTGTGATTGATTCAATTTAGGTTATAACACTGGAATTGATTCTGATGTACTACATGATCTCTGTTGGAGTGTGTATGGGTCGGAAACTCTAGACAACCACCAGATCTCATGGAGACTATCATTTTGGGTATATACAGGTATCCGGTACCAGTACTCACTATTTGAAATTCACGGGCATGGTACGATACTTTCTGGTACAATATAGTGGTTTTGGAATTAGGATCCCTTTAGCTTGATTGCATATGGAATCTCTTATTGTGGTGTCTTCAGACCTCAATCTGTCATATTCTCATCCTTTTTTTCGGATTTATTTCTTTTGCAGAGCAGCACAGGGTCTAATAACACTAACTGTTTATAATTATAATTGAGTCTCATTTAAATTTTTGGTATGCAAATTCGCCCATATCATAAATTAGGATTTCATTTCAATGCTATATTACATAGAAAATTTATGTTGAAAATTTTTACTAAAAATAAAAAAAACATATATAAGAAATGAAAAATATAATATCACTTAAAGAGAACATGATACTGTTCATGCCAAAACCAAAGTAATTAAACTCCACAGTTGCTTTAAAACAAATATTGAAATGAGCATTCAAATACAACTGTTTTCATGTCCAATTTCCGTCTTCACACAATTCTTTTCGATTGTCAAAAGAGCATAGAACAGCGAACTTGCTGGTACTGAAGAAATACATTCACCGTACGAAGTTCTTGAAACATTCCAGTGAAGGATCCAGACATCATAGCGCCTTACCATCATTGCAACATAATTTTATACCAGTTGAGCTCACTTCATTTAATTTCCAAGCTTCCAGTTCAAGTCGAAATACTAGCAAATTTTCTGGAATATTTCTTCGAACAAAGCAATTTCCTTGAACAAGCATGCCATGATAACCTGAACATGAACTATATATATTTGTACTCAGCAAAGGATCAATGAAAATATATATTTACATGATTGAAATATTTAATTACCATAATTGGATTTGTAAAGACTTCCAAAAACAATTTCAGCATCAGCCAGCAGTACCTAAAAAACTGAGTGCAACACTACAAAACAACACTAGAAATAGAATAAATCAAGGTTTCCTACAAATAACTAATTAAAACAATTTTTTCTGCAGTTCTACAATAATAATAGATTTGATACTAATCTCATATTGGATCCACTTAATATATGTGTGTAAACCACTGATACTTACTAGTAAATACACATCCAAGAGGTCATTTGAGAACTTCAAGGAATTCTTTCTTTTCTATTTATGCTTTTTTTTTCAAGATGTTATTCATGGATGAGCTGGCATTCGATATCTCTTTCGACTTTCGAGTCAACAACACTGACACCCCCACCACACAATTAGAAAATATGGACAAAAGAAAAAATTAAAAAAAAATAATGATTACAATGAAAAATAGCTTCTGTCAGATTGTATGAACTCTTTGATACTTGCAAATCTGATACATATACATGCATATATATTGGATCTAACAAACACTTGATACATGCCAGGTGTTAATTATGCCCTCTGACAAAATCAAACCTATGATTGTCAAATGCCCATGCGCACAAAATCTTTACTTGAGCATACTCTCGCTCGTCACACCAACATATCTCCATTGAATTAATTAGGTGATTGAACTTAAGCACTTGATTCTTTTTTGCAATCACATCCAGTATATACTATATTCTTCTTCTTAATCTATTTCTGAATTTGTTTTTTGGAACAATTCTATTTGTAAACAAAGGAACTGTAGCAGCACAGGCGATATCGATCTAATAGAACTGCACCAAAATGCAGAACGGCACAGTTTAGACGGTAAGATATATACTTTGGTATTGCAGGACACTAAATTAATGTCTAAGAGTTCTTGACTCGGTATATTTTGGATTTTTTTTATTTATCATCAATTCTATTGTAACTTATGCATTATTATGCCTTCTCATCACATGGGTTGGAAGTTTCAGTTATTCCTTTCTGATATAGAAACAAATAATCCCACAATCAAGTATATATGTTGCAATTTTAAAATAAATCAATAGTATATATGTCGCTCCCCATCAAGTTTCTCTCTACCAATCAGATATCATTTCAGGATTAGAATCCATTATTCATAGTTTAAATTGATTATTTTAACAGTTTCTCATAAATAAAATTTACTCTTAGAATCATAAGTTTGATATGTGTTATGTTATTGATAATCATATCCAGATGAAGAACTGTGAAATTAATTTGATCAGACTTTTATAGTTCTTTGAATGCTTAGAAGCATTCAATATAATGATACTTACTGCATTATTTGATACTCAAGATTACATGAAGCTTGAAAGATAAGCATTAATATTTTTATGGCATGTATATTTTGTTCTAGTTTTGAACGTTTTCTATTGATCCCCCCCCCCCCCCCCCCCCCCCAACCCACCCAAAAAAACAGTATATTTCTTTTCAGTACTGCACTGATAAAGATAGGTGGAAGGATAGACATTGTGAGACTTCTATTGAAATGTTCTTGCTTGAAAGAGTAAAGGATATATGCTATATGTACTAGCTGTATATCTAATTTGCCCCATGAAATTGGATGCAAAGAATCAGAACAACTAATAGATTACTATTTTTGGTACAAAAGCATTGGAACCTACGCATATAATTTATCTCATCTTTTTTGGATTAGATGGAGAAGGCACTTTTCTTTCCACATCCATAATTGCTAATTAATACAGATTTCAATTGATGACATGGTCAGTTAATTTTTCACTCTTATCTAGGATTTCCCATGCTATGGTAATACATATCCTTAATTTACATAGAAGCATTTCATCATGCCATTAGTTATTCATGAATGGAACAATGTATTAGGTCCAGTGTCAATATATGTATGGCTCCAAATCAATTAAGACAAGAAATAACCTGCATATTCTACCATACCATATCTGAAAACTGCTTTAGTGATCTCTAATGTAAATCTAAAAAGAAAATATTTCTCGATTTTATATATATGGAATATAGAATTTGTAAAACCTTAATAAATTTGCTACTTTTCCTGAATAAAAATTAGAATTAGAAGACGCTGCTAGCTTGCTAATCTCTTTAACTCCTCTTAATCAAGGCTTCAACTTCACTTCCAAATTAAACCCCATATATATATACAAGGTTAGAACAGATTGGATTTAATTGGTCTAATACAAAAATTATAAAAGGACAGCAATATATATGTATATGCATATCTATCTCTCGACATCTAGATTCTCCGATGACCAAATATCCACTTGAATGGGTGAAATAAGTTAACTATTTTTGCTCAAGGTTATCCTATTACTCTATTAGTCTGTTCATAGCTAGTGATTAGTGACTCAGCTCGTAGTAGGCTCTTGATGAGTGGCATCACTATTTTTTGTCAAACCATTTTGCATCTCTGGATATATTGTTATGAGGTAATTAATTATGCTACAAGACATGAGCAAAAATGAGGCCATGAATTACCAGACATTGTGTGTTTGATGCCACAATTAAAATTCCAGTAAGACAATGAAACAGTGATGATCACTTGACATGGCCATATATGCATCAGTATATAGAGAGACATGCATATATACATACCGCAATGTGTGCCAGATGATGAAATTAATGCTTTAAGTAATGTTCTTCGCTCCATCAACCTCATCATCCCGATAACTATGATCATTACTGCTCACATCATCATCATCATCATCATCATCTGAAGAGAGCCTAGCAAGCCAGCAGCTTCCATGCAGGTGCCCGTACACACAAACAAAGTACTCCATCTGGTCGACTTGGGAACCGAGCCTTCTGGCAGCACTTTTTGGGATGAGCCCAGCTCCGCTCATACTCCACACACGCGCACCGCAGTACGGGCATCTGATCTGAGCATCGAGCTTGGCATTCCTCCCGACCAAACAGGCCCGAGTACGAGACTGCATGAACCCGCAAAACACTCCTCTACATTGAATTAAAATTTGAGAAGAGAATTTAATTTTCATGAAAAGAAAAAAGAAAAGACCTTGCAATTTCTTGTGGTTGTTTAAAGAAGTCAGAATAATATGTATAATACATTCCTCTAATTACTCATCTGCAATGACAGAAACCCTTTGAATTAAATTTTTTTTGAGGAAATAAAAAATATTAAACATAATGGCGCACAAATTTAACACAAAAAAAAAGCTGCTCAAATTAACAAATGAAATGGCTTCGATATCTACAGAATAACAACCACTAATTAAATAGATTTCAGACATATAATTAAGATCCAGATCTTGCATGTAAAGCCATGACAGCAAGTAACTACTATATATAATAACCATCTCAAGAGGACAAAAAAATGTTTTAAACACCAAAGCAAGCAACACACTTTAAACACATGCATCCAGAAAATTAAATCTTACCTGTAAGCTCCTAAATCCTGATCCTCAGACGGTGAAGCATGCTCGCATGGGTCGCTGATATACAGCATGTCACTGCAGCATCTCCGCAGAAGAAAACTCTGCCCAGAAGTTTTCGAAAACCTAGAAACCGGTACAAAATGCCCTGGTGTGGCTGCTGACAAAGAGAAAAACCTTGACGGCTTACACCCGCAGCAAAACAGCAATAGCTTGGCTAGAGCTGGCCAACCACCCGGTATACGTGGTGTGGAACAAGGCTTCCCACGTGGCAGGGTACTGTCGGCAGTTAAGAGGGAGGAGACGAGCCGTGGGGCCCGCGACAAGCAGAGTTCAAAGAAGAGAATGCGCTCGGCCACAGCCCGAAGACGCCGGTTGGTAGATGCAATGGAACAGAGAGTCTCTGGGTGCCAGTTGAGGCAACGAAACACGAGAGAGAGCACTTGCTCGTCGAGAATGCCCGTGTTCGGGTTCGTTCGTTGCCGAGACACGTGGCACTCTGCTGTGTGATGATTTGTGTGGATGGTGTCAGAGCAGGTCCTGGTGCTGGTGTTCTCTTCTTGGTTTGTCTCCGCCATTGGAGGGAGAAGAGGATTGAAGAGAGATTTTAAATTTGGTTTGTAGGGATTAATGTGGATGCCAGAGATGAGGAGAGAAAAGGCTTAATCTATGCGTTTTTTATGCATTGTCAGAGCATATTGGGTTGTGCGAAGGGCTTTTGTTTAAATTTTTTTTAAACTTTTTTTTATTGGATAGGTTAGAGTCCAATTCTACTTCTCGGCCTAAATGCTACCAAATTATCTATTTTCCTAATGCTCTCCCATCGGGCAACATTTTTTTTTTTGTCCACCTAAAATGAACTATTAGTTCTAAGTAGGAATTAATAATGTTTGGTTGGTGTTTTTTTTTTATGAAAGATGAGATTTAAATCATCCAACTTTAAATTGTTCAACAAAAATCTGCATTCAAATTTTAAACATATGACTTTTAATATAAAAAAATATTATTTTTTACTATTAGATTAAAGACTGATTCTCATATTTGATTTATATTGGAATATAAATTACTTGAATTGAAATAAATATATGCTTTAATTTAAAAAATTATAGACATATTTTTAAATTTATAAATTAATTGTGTTTCAAATTTATGTAATTAAGTATCATTTGATATTCCATCAAAACCATCAAAATTATGTAAAGTTTACAACGGTCTAAATTTAATGATCTTTGATAAAATATCAAATGATTATTAAATTATATGAATATTAAAACACAATCAATCTATAAGTTTAATAATATGTTTATAAAATCTTTCTCATTTATAACATTTTCTAAAATTATTTAAAAATTCTTTAAAAATTTATTATCAAAATCGTTAAGTTAATAATTATCAAAGGTTGGATCTCCACCTTTTAAGCACTAAAGATAGGAACTATCAGATATAAGAAAAGAAAAACTTATATATATATATATATATATATGAGGAGACAGAAATGGGGGGAGGCAAGAATTTCTCATTTATATATATATGTATATGTATATAAATCTTGAATCAGCCAAACTACAGTAGAATGAACAATATATAGCTGATCTGGTACATTCATTCACCGTTTACTACAAATCCAAGACTTATGCACATTGAATTCACTGAAGTTTAAACATTACAGAATTTTCAGTGTGCCATCCTTTTCTCTTTCCATTTTTTTTTTGGTTGTCACTTTACTTCTCGCACTCTACTCGGAATTAATCTCCAATGTAAGGATCTTATTCTTTTCATATTAGCCCTACATTTCTATGATTTATTCATCTATTTATTGAGTTCTTTTTTTTTCATAATAGAGAGCAAATAAGTGTGATTTCTTGCTTAATTTTATGATTTTCAATCCTAAACGAGCTAATTGTACCCAATTTTTTTTCTGCATTATCTTCTTCATACAGTTAACTTTTTTGGTGTTACCCCCTCCATATTGCTGGTACTGTGTTTTCTAAGAATTGACTGAGAAAACATCTAAGAGGATATTACCATTCACCTCCTAACATTTCAAACATACCAATTCATAGTTATTACCATTTCTAATTTTTTTATTTGTACAATTGTTTTTTTAGTAAAATTCATAATTTATTCTATAATAATTACATTTTGCTAATCAGTACATGGAATTTATCAACATAGTCCTTCAATTCTACTACAAAAATGACTGAAGAAAGAGTAATTGCATTGTGTTTAGTTGATTATGTCAAGACACTATTACATATTATTTATGTTGCTGTGTAACTACAAAGTTATTCTAAAATAGGCCTCGAATAAGAAAAGATAACATCTACAATATTTTAATTCTTACATTTATTATGTAGCTTTGTTCCCATTACTCTCAAGTCGATTAGCCGATAAAAGAACAATTTCTTTGACATCAGCGCTACAAGAGGTAATTCTGTCATTAATTTATTCAATTAACAAGTTCCAATGTTCTTTTTTTCCTTCCCCTTTTCAAAAAATAGAATGGAATTATGTCATTGACTTTATTCTATCTATGTCTGAAATTTACTGCATTTTAACAAATCAATAAAGTTTGTTTCCTTCCTTTTTTTTTAAATGAGGAGGGATCCAATGATTATAGTTATTGATGCTACATCAATTATCATAAAATTAAATTTCAAATAACTACTTGTTAAACTCTTAAATAAAGCTAATTAATTAGACATTTTGTATATATCATATTATATAGGTATAAAAAATTACACAATTTTAATTATATTTTGATATGTATCAAGTACTAACAAAAATCAATGAATCTCAAATTTTATAATTTAATTCACTCTCTTGATAACCGAAACAAAGTTAAAATCCAATATTTATATATATATATATATATATATATATATATATATTATTGAGATGGATTAGAATATATCTAAAGGTTTATATAATTAACTAAAGCATAAATAATAAAGTATGTACCATAGACATTAATGATTATAGTTATTGAATTTTTTTTTTAAAAAATAGATGGTATTGTCGTTGGTTGGTTGATCTATACCAGTTAAGTTCCATAGGCTGATATCTAACTAGTATGCACTCATACCAGTTGGTTCGATGTTCTTTCTTTTTGTTTATTTTGAATGATTACAAAATATTAAATACCAAATTATATGACCATATATCATATAATGTCAATGCCACTAATCACGTGTACCTAAGATATGATATATGACCATATATCATATCTTCTCTTTTTTCTTGTCAGTGACTCTAGATTCAAAATATTTCTCAAAGCCCAAAGAGAAAAATAGATTTCCTAGCAAGAGAAGAATTTTCTGCTGTCCAAGAAATAAGCATATCTAATATATAACTGAACTTTACCATTTTACACAACAAATATAGAAGGGAAAATGCAAAATATATCTATGTCTATTAGCTTGAATCTATTACGCTGTAACAATGAAAATCTAATGCCCGAATACATTTAATTTGTTGTAAATATGTTCTGTCAACAGATTTTCACAACCTAACAATATTACTCTCAACTGACAGCTTCTTTTGTACAAGTAAACAATATTTTTTAGTAGAATATGTAACACATCCTTTCTATTATGGTCATGTCTTTTCTTTTTTTTTTTCTCTCTCTTTTCTTCTACATATCTGCTTCAAACTACTTTCTTTGTATGTTGCCTACTTACTATCATAATCTTTCTATAACACTTATTGTACTAGATCATGCCTAACTTAACACAAACATCATGTAAAGCAAAATAAACTTTTCAATATCACGCGGAGCTCGATCATGCACTAATTTATAATAAAATAGATTTACATTAATTACTTTCTACAGGGTTCCTACTAGGGGACCATGCATGCATGCCATCCTTTCTAGAATTATCAAATAATTTCAACTTGGTTAGTAATCCTGTTGGAGTCAAAAACACTGAGTCAGTGCATCGACAACTGCGTAATTAAGTTTTGTTTATTTAACAACTAACACCAATGGGAAACAAGTAATTAATAAAGATTAGATTAAATAAATAAATCTGGTGCAATTAAGTTTTCCCCAACTTTGGATATGTTGGTACTTTAAAAGGTATTGTTAAAACACGAACTGATAAAATTCAAACTAAAAGAATGTAATGATAATTATATAATTTAACAAAGAGAAGTGATAATTGTACCCTATATCACAGATGTGTTTATACTTATTTTAAAACTATTTATATCTAAGATAAAAATATTTATAGTTTATATTACTAGAATTAAAAGTTATGTAAGTTTTAAATAGCACCAAATATCAGAGTTTAAATTCAAACTAAAATTTTAATGATTATGTAATTATGATCCCAAATTGCTGAATTTATCGAAATAAAATTGACGAGTTGATCGATTTGGCGTCCAATGCATAGCAAAATTATTCATAACAAGTACTACTTTTTCTATTACTAAATTGATTATGCAACAATACGATTTTTTCTATAATTAAATTGATTATGCAGCCAATTGGTTTTTAAAAAACCACTCACTAATTATCTTAGTGGTACTTTAAAAAATCAAAATCTCAAAATGCCTTTAAATGTAATATATATATAGAGGTAATGGCATGACCACCAAACCTAATTATTCATCAATTGATTAATTAATTTGCCACCAATTTAATTATAATACTTTTTTAGACGGCTATTTGCTGGAAAATTAATTGTTATGCTCCGAAAAAGTAACTCAAAATTCAAAAGTTTTGAAAACTAAACAGATCCGAATTGAGAAAAAAGATGTTAGAAAAATGTAAACGGTCATAGTTAATTTAAAACTCCCATCAAATTTGATATTTTGGAATTGTGCCAAATGTCGACATATGAATAATATGTATAAATTTTATTTTTTTCTGTTCGTTTTGATAATCCTTTTATGAGTCGTTATTAGTTTGTAATTGTCAAATAAATATGATTGTGAATATATTCCATCTTATTTCTAGTAAAAACAAAATATATATCAATTCAATTCTAAATTTGCAACTTTAAATTTGTTATCAAAATATCGAAAAGCAAATGCATAGAAACTAAGAAATTACAAAATAAACAGCATGCTGACTATTCTTTTTTAAGATAAAGCAGGCTCAAATATCCTGTCAATTTTCATTTCATTTCTGAAAGAAAAAATGTTTGGAAGATATTATCATTGATACTGATTTTATTATTCACATAAAATGAGTTATTATTCATATTAACGACTTTATTATGCAACTTATTTTTGACAGTATTTTTATTATTCAACTCAAATACTACTAATATGAATAATAACTCACTTAAGTTCAATAACAAAAGTGTTGTAAAAATAAATTTCATAATAAAATAGTTAACATGAATAATAACTCATTTACTATGAATAATAAAATCGGTATTGATTATGATATCAGTATATTAGCAAACAAGTCACCCAATTACAATAGTTATAAAACCATACGTGAGAATACAGTTAGAGGAGTGCTGATTTTTCTGCTGTACAGTACTGCGCTGCACGACGAACAAACAGATAGACTATAAGAGGATCTTTTATAGATTTATTTTACATAAATTTTGACGCAATCAAATGAATAATATATTATATTATACAATACAGCGCAACAGAAAATATAAACTCGAGTTAGACTGACTCTTTTACGTATTGCATAATAATTTTATTGTATACACAAACTGAAAAAAAAAATATAAAAGAGGGACATACTCACATACATGTATCCATACCAAGTCTCGTAGATGATTCTAGCAACACACAGAATCGCACAAACTAAAACGACAAGTGGAGAGAAACTGGGGAAAGGAGCGTTGTTTTTCTTTCCTTTTCTTCCTTCATGGATTGAGTTGCACAATAAACAAAGGAAAAAAAAAACAAAAATTAAAGAAAGTGATTGATCCATGCATGTGTGCACAGCGCCGCTCTTTTGTTGTTTTTCTCCTTTTAATAAATTATTATTTTGTTTAGGTCCCTATGTGGCGCCACTTTCTATAATTAGTAATTTCCTTTTCCTTAGATTCGTTAGGACCCACTGATTTTTCAAATTCAGTATGTTCTAGCTTCTAGGCCTCTAGTTTATTTATTTTATTTTATACAAGAGAGAGGGAAAAGAATGATATAGTGCTCCTATCACTGTCTCCAAATTTCATTTTAAAAGGGAACAAAGTTTTTCTTTTAAATTAAACTTCTGAGATTTTAAATTAAGAAACAAGTCGTCACAAAACCATTATAATTTTGTTGATGAACCAAAGCACCTAAACTCCTAAAATTTTTGAGTTGGAAATTTTTTTTTTGAAATAAGGACTCCCGTTAAGCTTCGATATTTATTTCTTTTCAAATATTTTTTATGAAATTTGAACTCATGTCTCTCCGTAAAAATATGAGGCATATTACCATTATGCTAAACCTGCGTTGTATATATCTTCTTCTTCTTCTTTTTTGGTTTTTTTGAGAGGTATATATTGTGTTGTAAGATCATTAAATAAATTATCCAAGTATCAAACCTTAATTTCAAAATATTGTACTTTCGTTTATTATAATTATTTCTTTCACCTAATAATTTATCCATGTGATGTTTGTTTAGGTGGATAGAATTCTTTATTGATGGGGATAACTTTTTAATTAAATTAAGCAAGGGTATCCTTCTTTTTCCTCAACCTAAGATTATATAATGTTTTGCTAGTACGAACAATAGTATAAGGATTCTAAATAATTTTTTACAACTTAAAAAGCCAAAGGACTTAAGAAAAAAATTTAGTATCTATTTCAAAATCTATGTATTGGAAATTTTGTTAAATATTTGCTGAAGGCTTAAAAAGTCAACAAATGGAATACTTGTTTTGAAATTTAAAACCTGTGGAAGAACTAATAATTTTGCTAACTCTAGAATCTTCTTATTTTTATAAACAATATTGCAAGAAATTTTATACAATTTAAAGAATGTTGGCACTTAATTAAATATTCTTGTTGCACCAAAGTATTTTGGTTTTATATGCTTTATTATATATATATATATATATATATATATATATATATATATATTTAACAAAAAAATAGTCTATATAATAAAAAAGATATAGTTTCATATGTAATTTATCATTAATTAAAATTGATATTAAAAGTTATGAAGGATAGCAAGAGGGATTCAACATCGGAAAAGATGTACAATGTTATAATGTATAATAAAAGAATAAGCATTTAACAAAAATGCTTAGGCATCATAGATTCTGCTATGGGCAAGTTGTCCACATGGGTTTGGTCAAATTTCTGTGAGCCTCCTGATATCAGGTCATGATATGGCATTAAAAACAGTTTTGCATGCTTTGCTGATCAATCAAACAAAAGTGTGTTTATCTGCTTCCATTATAAAATTAAACCCTTCTTAAAAAGAGAAACTACATCATACGGTCTGGACGGAATGAAGATGATACGTGTCTATTTCGGACAGAATCTCGCTAGAATTTCATGTATGTCTCTCTAAAAATTCAAAATTACGTATTCACATTCTATATCTCATAATATCATATTTACTATTTTCAAACTATCAAAATTTCAAATTTATGAAAGAGTATTTATCTGCTTCCATTATAAAATTAAATCCTTTTTGGAAAGAGAAACTACATCGGATGGTATGGACAGAATGAAAATGACATGTATCTATTTCGAACAGAATCTCACTAGAATTTCATGTATGTCTCTCTAAAAATTCAAAATTACGTATTCACATTCTATATCTCATAATATCTTTCAAACTATCAAAATTTCATATTTATAAAAGAGTATTTATTTGCTCTCATTATAAAACTAAATCCTTCTTAGAAAGAGAAACTACATCGGATGGTATGGACGGAATGAAGATGACACATGTCATTTTCTAAGAGAATCTTACATTTTGTTTAGGTAGAATTTCATGTATACCCTTCTAAAAAATCAAAATTATGTATTTGTCATTCTAAAATTCATAATCTCATATATATTTTTTCAAATTATGAAAACTATCATATCTATCCAATAAAATATTATGATTTATCAAATATTCAAATATATTTAAAAACTCCAAATAACCTTATCAAATGTTTTAAAACTTAATTTAAGATCTTAATATATATCTCATGATTATTATATTTTTATTTCTTTCATTTATATCATCTTAATAGTAATATCCTAAGCACCAAAGTATATTTCATCTCCTGCATTTTCATTTATTAAGAATTGAACTTTAATTTTTTAGAATAAAAAATTTTCGATGATTGATATTTATGCTCGATAACTGTATATATATATATATAGTACATTTATTGATAATTTAATTTCAAAAAAATTATTTATAATTTTCAATAAAAATAAATGAGAAATTTACAAGTCTGAAATTAGTTTTAATGAAAAAATAATATATTATATAAACATGACAGTTTAGTAGTGTAAATATAATATTATAAATTTGAGAGAGAAAAATACGTAATTTTAAAATTTTAAAATATATATATATATATATATATATATATATATATATATATAATTTTGCCTTTTTATTTATTATTTATTGGTGGCATCTGACGGGCACAGATCAAATGTTAAACAATAGTTGTAGAGACAAAGCTTCGGCGCAATCGGTGTATTCTTTCAATAAAAAAATATAGAAAGAGCTTCTCTGTAGCCTGTAGTTTGCTTATTCACTTGCCAGAAAAAGAAAGCCTGATGACAGTGACAGTAGTTGGATTCGTTGAACTGCGGAGGGAGGTGATGGGAATGCCATCCCAATAATAAATGCACCATGCACATGCTTAACTTGATGCATGCGATGTGATTATATATGATTTCTGATACCATGACATGACATGATATCCGAATGATAATGTTATCAATGCTGCAATGCACATGCTTAATGCTTAACTTGATGCATGCGATGCGATGTGATTATATGTGATTTCTGATACCAATGACATGATATACAGATGATAATGTTATCAATGCTGCAATGCACATGCTTAATGCTTAACTTGATGCATGCGATGTGATGCGATGTGATCATATTAAATTATTTTAATACATAATAAGTAATATTATTTTAAATGTAAATATTATGAAATTATGTTAAATGTCATCGGAGAAAGTGGAGTTTGTGGGTCCCAGCCTTCTAGGCAATAAAGGCTTGTTTGTTGGCTGCTTGTTTCTCACGCCATCTGTTCCCATTAAAATAGTGTAAAAAGTTTTTTCTTTTTTTTGTTTCTGAATCCGGACTTCTAATAGTAGTCCCACAATCGTAAAATATAGAACAATGTGGTATGTATTATGCAGTGCAAAAAATTTTAAATTGGCTTTCGCGCTATTTTTTTCGCTATCTTACCGCCATTCCAGAAAAAAGAACATAGGCTTTTCCACTACTGTTAAGCACTGTAGATAAACAGGAACAATATCGAGGAGTTCTATTATTGTTATTATTATTATATTATAGATTATAGATGCTACAAACTTTATTATGTCACAAAATATTACGTTTTCTCTTTTGATCTTATATTATAAAATTGGAAATCCTAATCTCAAATTCAAATTGTAGATTTAATTTAATTTGACATGAGGTGAGTTCATGTAAATTTTATAATTTTTTGAGCTCATGTTATTCCAGATACAGAGAAAAAAAAAGAATGCTCTAAAATTAATTAATCATAATTAACTAGATTTGTTCATTTTTTATCACTTGGTCTAATATAAACTAAGCTAAAAAAATAAATTTATATAAACACATCTTTCGTGTAAGTTTCATGATTCTCCTTTTTATATTATTTACAAATATCACGAACCCTTGTTTATTTAACACAAAGTATTAAGAAGCAAAAACACATATGTGTTTATTATATTTTGAAGCATGAATTTTAGACTCATATTAAATTATTATTGAATCACTACTATGCTACAAGATAAGTCGTTCTGCTCCTTTATTCATTGTACACGTTACAGAAACAAGAAAAGCCTCATGTCATGGATCACACATCACTACTATGTTAATCTCTTGCTTGTAGGAAATCCATCTAAACACTTGTTGGGTCCTCATGGATCACACATCACAGGGAACAGTACACCTCCGCTCACATTAGCCCACAAAAGGGGGAAAAAAAAAGGAAATAAAATAACTTGGGCTATTTAATAGGCACGAAACCATAATCTCAAACTTTTTCTAGTCTGGCATGAACAATAATTGGGCAAAGGGTCACTGCACTGGATCCCCGAGTAGATTGGTCATGAGAAAGGAAGCTGAGCACAGATCCTAACACAGGTTCAAGTTGTGTAGCTTATATCCCCACAAGCTTGTTTCTCAGCACACAGCAGTAAGGGGGCTTCTCATTGCTCTAGCAAAGACATACACTATACAGGAAGGAGAAATTATACAATCATCAACCAGCACTAACTTGGCCAGACTTTTCTGTAAATACAGATTCAACAATCTCATGCAAAAAGGCGTGGAAGCATTGCCGACAAGATCCGGGCAATAAATGAGATTCAATCTCCCCACGGTGATTGCATGACGTTCTAGCGAAAGGCCAAGCGGCTGATTTAGAGTGCTCCATACCACATGCAGCCAAGATTGTATGGGTTGATATTCTAGCGATTTCCTTAAATTTATTGGTTCCTGGAAAAAAAGAAAAAAGTTTCGAGAATAAAGAGACTATACTTTTAATTCACTGGCCCAAAAGTTTTGTAATTAAGATTTGAAGCTTGCAAATACTATAATTGGTAGAGGCACATTTAGATGTACAAAACTTCTGGTAGTTGAAGATGAACAATGATAATCAGATTGAGTACCAGACAAAAGCTGGTAATTTCTGTCACTACAAGTTACATATGAAACCAGTAAAAGACAGCTCAATCTCAGAAGCAGTAATGTTATTATTATTTTCTTTTATCAACATTCAATCAAACTCAACCTATATTAGAGGTTGGTAAGAGAGCAGTAGTTCAGATATTAGTAAAAACCATGTCATCAACCCAAAGAGAAAGGACAATACCTAGTTTCTTATCTTTGTCCAACGCCTTTAAACTGAGCTTAACCAGGGTGCGAACCTCATCTTTATCACCATCTCTTCTGTCTGATGTTGCAAAAACCTCTCTCTCTTCCGAACGTGGGCCCATCTCAATCTCTCTTCTCTTACCCAGATCTGAAATATCACATCCAGAATCTCTATGACCACTGCCAGTCTGGCTTCCCCTTTTGCTTTCTGGTTTGACTTGAAAATAGAGCCCATCATGCACAGGCCCCAATTGTGGCACCAATTTGTTGCATCTACCTTGAGTTGCGTCTCCCTTTGGGATCTTATAGTGGCCATTATTACAAAGATCTGCAGCAGGATTTGAATGATGAGTGCTTGCACTTACTCCTTTTTCTTTTATTTCTTTCTGGACCTGTTTAGAGGCCCGGAATTTGGGGCATACAGCCTTTCCACCTTTAGAAGGCTGAGACCAGGATTGGCTAGGGTTTTTAGGTGCTCTATCTGCACAAGAGGACTTAGCTATGTCCATCATTTTCCAGGCTCTACTAGCATCTGCTTCTCTAGTACTCTGCTCTATTGTTAGTTCGGAACTGGTTGCTGTACTAGTATTCCCTCTTCTATCGTCTACTGATCTATAGTTAGGTTTCAAAACCTCTGAGGAAAATTGCAACTCACCGGACCTTAGCCGGTCCCAATTCTCACGCAAACGTTGTATGTACTCTATTCTATGGTGACTGCAGCTCAGAGGTCTTGCATCTCTGCGAATATCATAATGTACCGAGTTCACGGTACCATCATCATTCGGGTCAGCTACTAAGTCACTTATCAATATAGACGACCCACCTTTCCGAATCTTCCTTATTTTTTCCTTGGTTTCTTGATCGGCAAATGGAGACTCATCATCAGGTTGGATTTTCAAGTACTCATTTTTGGCAATGGCACAGTCAGGGCAAAACCATTCGCCTTCTGGTATATCAGCCCCAAGACCAACACAGTGAGTGTGGTAGGTGGAACTGCATAATTCACACAGCAAAAGATATGCATCCTTCCCTGACGAGTGACACACGATGCAGTTTGGATCCGGTTGCAGATTATTCACAGCTGAGCTTTCAATTCCAAGAGGATGGTACACCTGCTTAAACACAATACATAGAATCACAAGTGAGGGAACTAATATGTTAACGAAATAAAGAACGCATAATATTTTTAGCAACAGAATCATAAACCTGAGAACTTCATATATCAACTACCGCATAAAAAAGAATTACACGTGCCCACAAAAGCATCAGAAATATAACCCATTATATAAAACATCAAACATGCCATTTCAACAATTAACTCTCCTTTATTCTTTAAGCGTGCTGAAATTATGCCTCTGAATGGTCTACAGAGGAACTTGAGCAATTTCGGTATATTTAGAAATACAAAGAAATAGGCATACAACTGAAGTAAGGGCATATTTTAATAAATCCCAACATTTATCTAATTTAATTAGACTGCAACAATGGTTGGATCATTTCTATTTGCTACTACTGGACCTACTATTTGTTACATGCAGATACCAAAGTGGTAAGCCAATGGCAAAATCGTCCATGAATGAAAAATATTCGAGATAGTTAAAATTTGGTAAAGACTCAATCAACCTCTGCAGTCTAACTATATAGTAAATCAAAGCTTACTCTCAAAATCAACCAATAATTGTTAAATTTCGCGTGACTACTAAAACGAGCAGCAACCAACTAAATAATAAGCAAAATGCATCCTATATGTATAATTATACCACCTACAATCAGCAATTTTATAATCATAATCCGTCAAAATTCTTTCTTCCATAGATTCTTCTGCCACTCAAACAACACACTCTTTGTAAAGACTATTAATAAAGCACATAAAAAATCACCTAATTGTCTGATATATCTCCATAAAGCTTTGCTTTAAACAAATAACAGTGAAATTCAGCTAATTGAGCAAATCAGTCATGCATCTAAGTTCTAACATGCAATCTTAATGCTACCAGTAAACCAAAAGACAGATCATTCCTCACCTGATTACGCTCAGAAATTTTGACAACACGCTCGGAGGGGAACAATCCAGGTACAGCGGGTCGACGGATCGATCCGAACCGCTGTTTGCAGAGGGGGCAGCGTGACTCGATCTTGGCCCATTCCATCACGCACACGAAGCAAAAATGGTGGTTGCAACTGTCGATCTGGCCGCGGATCGACTGGGTCGACCCGGTGAGGCAGATCCCGCACCTCTCTTCCTCTTCTTCGAGTGTCGGATTCGAGCCTGGTTGAGGAGGATCCGCCTCCAATTTCTCTTTGCCCTTGGAAGGAGGCGAAGTTAGAGCTTTGACTTTGAGTCGCTTGGTCGAAGGGAGAGGAACGGAGGCGTCCAGTTCGTCAGAGACTCGCTCCATTGTTGCCTTGTGAGTAGCACGGATCAGAATTGGAGATTTGGGGAGGATAGGGGAGTGGTTTCGCGCGCGCGCGCGCTAGAGAGAGCGAGAGAGAGCGAGAACGAGAGATAGAGAGAGATGTGATAGATCAATGTGGGGTTACCGAAATACGCCACACGTGGACTTGGGTCGTGTCAGAAATTTGCACCTGTCAATTCTCGTTTTGTTTCATGAATGGGGATTTTTTGTCGACTATAATTTTATAATTTTAATAATTTTAATAATAAATTTTTAAATAATTTTACAAAAATTTAAAAATAGAAAATATTTATAAATATTTTATTTAGCTTATGGATTGATTGTATTTTAAATTTTAATAATTTAAATATTATTCGATACTATTAAAATTATATGATATTTATAATAATTTATATTTAACGATCTTTGATAGAATATCAAATGACTTTTAAATTATATAAAATTCGAAACATAATCAATAAGTTAAAAATATATTTGTCAATTTTTTTTATTTTTTTTCTTTGGTATGTATCAAGAATTCAAAATTAACTAAGCCATCAAATTCTCAGGCTTACATGGCACATAATACATCAATTAAATCACTACAAAGTACAAACACATTACCGATAAGTTCTAGATAAACCAACTTAGAAATAGTATCAGAAAGATCAAATAGATAAAGCATAGTAGATAGTTTAAAAAATCTACTATTTGCAATGCTTAATTATTACACATCTCACATGCATATATATATTAATCATGTTTCCACCACAACTTAGTAGCCTCCACACGTCTCATCTTCATTTAAATCATATCCTCTTCATCAAATGGATCATCATCTTCTGCTTCAGGCATGCCATTAGACATATTAACACATATGTCAGGCACAATAGAATTCTCTAATTGTGATTTTAGTTTTTACAAAAAAAATGCAACATAAAACTATATAAAGAAGGGGACAAAAGGAAAAATGTTCACCTCCTCTATCCCTCATATGAACATTATTTGTCCCTTCCATATTAGAAGAATTAATTTTCTCACCCCTTCCATCCTTCCCCTATCATTTAATCCCCTTTCCTTTAATATTTTTTATGGAGCAAACATATCTGTACTTGGACCAATATACCCAAAGAGTTGCATCTTATCAATCCCCGATCACTAAATTAGATGTATCGAACTCGGAATTGTTTAACTATTGAAACAAGAGTTGAATCGTTCCAAAAATTAATATCATACTTACTAAACATGTATCTATTACTGGCTCTGGTCTTTCTTCAAAGAAAGCCACATATTGACGGTTTGTCTACGCCATTCTGCAGCTGGCATCTGTTAAACAGTTAAGAGGCATAAGGTCCCAAAATGATGAATATTTTAAATACCAAAGATTATTATAGCATCAGTTAAAGACAACATAAACCTAAAACAAGAATCAAAGTCCGATATGCTAGTACTTGATATATACCACAAGGTGAGTACGATTAGAGAAATGTAGAAAAAGAGAGGTTAAGATAAAAACCGCAGGAAAACCAGCATAGTCACCAGGTGCAGTAATATTGCTTGTGACACCACAGTTTGCCGCAAGTCGAACCTGAAAATGTAGAATAAAATATATGATAAGATCGTTATCCATGCATGTCCTCCCTCAAGCACCATGCACGAACAGTTAATTTATGTTGGGTGTGATGAGAACATCCGTTCATATCCTATTTTTGAAAAATCTAATTTTGTAATAAGGCTCTCATGGCTAACTGAACTTGTGTACCATACCACTAAGAGGTAAAATAAGTGAGCCAGTACCATAATAATAGTTAACCATAATTTTTCTGTTGTTACCTTAGAAGTAATTTCAACATGGTCCTTTATTGCAGCTCGACCTCCCATTACTACATAGTCACCTAATCTACACCACAAAGGTAATCAGCAATTAACAAAAATAAAGAAATCAACTCTATCACAAAGTTACAATAAAGAATCCCAAATAGCAAATAATTAGTTCTTTATTTGCTAGGTTTGTTTTACAAACAAACCTAGCAAACAAGTGTCCTATCATTCTTCTTTTTAACTATCTTATTTATTTCATTTCCCAATTATGTTCGCACTTAAGTTTATGGCTGGAGTGAGGTTAATTGAGGTTATAAGATTGTCTTAACCAAAATATTAAGCTTAAAAAATCATTTCCGAGAAATACTACCGACTACCATGCCATACTTTCCAGGTCCAGATCCATTACCTTTAAGCAGGCGAGCAAACAAAAAGAAATAAAGAAACAAAACAAATGAATTGGAAAGTACGTAGCAGAACCGGCAATGCCAGATTGGCCACAAATAAGGCAACGTTTTCCAATGATCACATTATGGCCTATCTGAAATGAAAACAAATAAACAAGATTACAAAAAATAATAATGTACGGAGCACTACAACCTCATCTGGGAAGTGCTGGCATGAAGACTGACTGGCATTGCGCAAGGCTGCAGAATGGTATCACTGTCCCAAAATGTCCAATTATTCCCCATTAAACTGTATCTTATGCAATTGAGTCTCTAGTCTACCTAAACATCATCCTGACTTACACTAAATTGAATAATTGATGAACTAAACACCGAATAAGTACAGAAAATGATTAAAGACAATAAAAAGAAGGATAAGAAATCTCACCTGAACAAGGTTATCCAGTTTGGTAAAGTCTCCTATAACTGTGTCTCTCCAACTGCACTTAAAGAAAAGATATTGACATGAATGCCTGAACATGAGTTTAAGGTTTCTCAACAACTAAGATTCACTAGTCTGATAGTATTTCTTTTGACAGGTACCATGAAAACAAGAATGCAATAGATTAACCATTAAAGCTTTTGTCAGCAAAAGCATCCTTCATTCTTTTAGTAATTACTTGTAACTACTGTTGATTTCCTCAACCATTCGGCAATTTATAATAAGAACATCAGAGACTAAAAAAAAAGCAGTCAAAATGTTCCAAAATGGCTCAGAACTGATAGGCATGGTACAGATATGTCTCGGTATCAAAACTAATCAGCATCTTCTGTGCAGCTCCGAGCCTGACTTATTCATAAAATACCAGGAAATTCAGCTGTATTATGTTAAACAATATACTATAGTTCAGTTAAAAAGGGTTGTACAAGTGCACCAAACCTGCCTCTGTCGATGCATGTATTAGCACCTATCTCCACATGGTCACCAATTCTAACATTTAGCATCTGTTAGACAAAGCAAAACGGGTCACACCATTTTTACAAATTCTAGTAATCTAAGGGGTTCATGTGGAAATATAACAATTTTACCTGAGGTTTTTTCACCACTTGCCCCTTATCATCTACAAAAAATCCAAAACCTGCACAAAAAGATCAATTTTAGTACATAGATAAAGACTTAAAATTGACAGAGAAGAGGCACCAGAATAATTATAACTAGGAAAAAAAAAGAGAAGGCAGCAGATTGTAGAGCCTACATGTAACATTTATAAAGAAATATGATCTAGTTCCATTGTACTAAAAAAAAAAAAGCAATGTCCAAGAAATTAAATTATTCCTACCATCTTGACCAATGCACACGCCATGATGGATTACACAGAACTGACCAACTGAACAATTACTTAGCGCCACATTGTACCTAAGTTCATAGTAAACCAAGAGGCAAAAAAAAAAGTTTAATTCTCGATTTTTGTAAGTACCTTGCTTTTTAGCAATTGATTGCAGATACTGGTTATAAAAATATCGTCAAACAAGTATCCGATTGGTGTAACAAATACCCTATTTTTGTTGATTCTCCGATTGAAATTGAAGGACCAACTACTGTACCGGAACCAATTTGTACATTTTGGGCAATGTTACAACCGGAATGCACGATTGCACCAGTCTCTATTAGTGCAGTACGATCAATGCATGCCGAATTGTGAAAAATACCACCGCCGTTTTCCCATCTCATATACTTTGATTGCTCCAATTTTTTCCCATGATGTCCTGATATTCACAGATAAATCATAATATAGACTGAGTTTACCATAATCCTAAGTATAACTATTGTACACCCAAAAGGGACAGCCGGTCTACTTCCAATTCTTAAAAAGAAAACTGGAAATCAATCAAGAGGAAGACCAACAGCACAAATAAGAATTGATCAGCAGCATAGAGATATTTAATATCACCAGACTTGAATTTTTACCAGTTCACTTACTGGCAAGTTCATCAGAAATGCCCGACCCGACTTGCGTGTGATAAGTGTTCTTTTGTAATAACATCAAATTGAGGGGCTTAACTGAAACTCTCCTCAATGCCATTGCTAGTTTACTCCCAACCTGAAACAGCAATCAGACCAGGAGGATTGAAACTTCAAAGGGAAAAAAACCTAGGCACAGGTTTGAAATTTGGAATGGCAATAGAGGGGTATTACTGTTGATTCCTGGTGTGGCCTTCAGCGGTGTAGTCGCTGGTGATGCCGCCTGATGGACTTCGACTAGGTGGCCTGAGAGAGAGAGAGAGAGAGAGAGAGAGAGGTTCCTTTTATGTTGGGGTCAAGTTAAAAGAGTCCAATACTTGTAATAAATCCAATTTTTATTAAAATAAGAATATGAAAATGAAAAGTAATTGTAGTGAAATCGAAATTGAATTTTATGTAAGTTTGTATATAATGTTTGTAAATTATTTTTTTATTTGTAAATTTTATCTGTGAATATTTATAAAAATTGTTGATGAATAATGGATGTGAATCATATTTGATTTGCAGATGATAAATGTAAATTTTTAAGTTTTAAAATTTATAATTTCGGATTTCAATTTTATTCTTCAATTTTTTTTAGTTTTGAACTATCATATTAAAAAAAAGTGACGCAAATCTACATTTTTTTAATACGAATTTGAAAATAAATTGACAGATAGCATGTTGTGACGTTAATATTATTATCTTTATGCTCAAAATATATTCTTTGCTAAAACAATAAAATACATTAAATATTATTCAAATAAACATATTGCAATATAAGGTTAATTTTTTATATATCTTTTAACTTTTATTCATTTTTTTTATTTTTCTCTCCAGTCTTTTATATACATTATTTATTTATCTTTTGATTTTTTTTTAACTCCCTCATTTTTTTACCTCCCCCTCAATGCATGTAAGATATATTCAAAACGTTCATTTTTTATATATATTTTTGAGTTCATAGTTGATGTCATTTTTAATATATCATATTTCTTCTTCAATATTCTTAATTGTTTCATATATGCACATAAAGTTAAAATTTAAATATAATTTTAGTACATCAAATAATGATCTAATTGTGATAAAAATAAAAATAAAATAACTAAAAGATTTTTCTATCTCTCTCTTCCTCTCTCACAACATAGACCTCATCCACCTATAATCCCCGCACAATCAACCTCTATCCTCTCCAAATTTTTTTCTGAATTTTTTTCAGATCTTTTTTGTATTTGATTTTCTGTGACAAAAACAAAAAAGATCGTCTGTCGGGCGAAAATGATAGCAGCCGTTGTAACAAACTAAATGTTCGAAAATAATTCAGCGAGGTCTAAAGTTCTTGACTCGATCGGATATAATACGAATATCATTCGGCAATCGTTTTTTTTTTTCACAATAGAGAGATATATGAAAATATCAATATTTTCAGAAAGTAAATAAAAATATTTACAATTTGTTAACTAACATGATTATAAACAAACAGTCTACAAAATATTTTAGTATTTTTATACTTTATCTCTACATTTTTTATAACTAATGAACTATGTAGGAATTATCTAAATAAATAACACTGTTACTCATAATGTAAATTGAGTATTTTTGTTTAAAGCGAAAAGAACACTGTATCATGTTTCTGCCACATAAAATCTATTCATGAATAATTTGAAATTGTGTTTTATGAGCATTTAAAAACTAAAAGAAGTTGCTCAAAGTCACAAATCAATACGTCATAATAGGTGTGCTAAATAGGCTTTCAATTCTAGCTTTTGTAATGTTCAAAAATAATTTTACATTATTCAATAGATTTTATGTGGGAGAAATATGAAGTGGCATATATAACAATTTAGGAATAAATATGACATTAACTCTATTTTTTTGTTCTAAAAAATAAAATGCATTAAATATTACACTAGTAAATTTATTGGAATGCATTTAAACATTCTATTAGGTTTGGAAAGAAATGAAATTCCATATTAGGTTTGGAAGCAGACTCACATGAACTATATCTAGTGTTCTAAAAACGTGCATGTTGTACTGTATCAAAACACGGCATGCCGCGGTGCGGCACGGCACGGGAGTTTGAAAATTTTTTTTGACGTGCGTGCCGTGCCGTGCCAAAAATGGTGAGAGGGCGGCACGGCACGGATAAGGTACGGTACGGTTAAGGTACGGCGTGCTATACGTACCGTGTCGATTCGACACACCGTGCTAAACGTGACGTGCCTTAACCGTGCCGTGTTGAGTTGATATGCCATGTTACATATGCCTTAACCGTGCTAAACGTGTTTAGTGGAAAAAAAATCCGAAAAAACGGAAAAAAATTGTAAAAAATTCGGAAAAATCTTAAAAAAACATAAAAAATAAAAAAATTTAAATTTATTTGCTGCTAAAAAATTAAACAAATAATTGGAAAAAAAATAATATTTTTATAAAAATTGCCAAAAAATTAGAAAAATCCGAAATTTTTTAAAAAAAATCCGAAAATTATTTTTGAAAAACTCAAATTTTTTTTCAAAATTCAAAATTTTTTTTACGTGTCTTAACCGTGCCATGTCGTGTCGAGTTGACATATATTATATTAGCCTATTTTTTAGTCCCATTACAAAATCCCGCCAATAAATTACAAAAATCAACCGTCCGATCAATATCCAACGGCCCACAATCCGTGCATACTACGCCCATCAGTGCTAACCGTGCTAAACATGCATGTCCGTGCCTATCCGTGCTTATCTGTGCATATACGTGCCATACCTAATTATGCCTAACCGTGCCTATGCGTGTCCCGGTGTCGTGTCTATACATATTCTGTGTCGTGTCGTCTTCCTTATTCATACATGCCGCGCCATGTCTACAATAAAAAAAAACCGGACACGGCACGGATAACAGTACGGCACGTGACACGCATAACACGACACACGGTGACACGCCGTGCTATTTTTTTATTCGCTGCCTATATCCGTCAATATATCCATGCGATGCAGATTCATATGCTACATTTTAGTTACATTATCAGAAATCATTGAACTATATTTTAACATACATGATACATAGTTCCCTTCCTCTCTAAGAGATTTTAGAAAAAAATTTAAAAAAAAAGAGTACATAGTTTTCTTTTTTCTCAATAATTTCTTATGTTTTTTTTAAATAAAAACTTCCACTAACCTCAGTATTTATTTATTTTTAAATATTTTATAGAGAAATAAGATCTATCATTTATTATATAAATGCAAACTGTAGGAATTTGGCTTCACAAATAACAACTTTTATGCACATCAATTGGAACTCAACATTCTACCACAATCATGTTAAAATCAAAGGATGGTAATTTATACCAAATACTTCCAAAATAAATATTTGACATAGGACATGCATGTCAAAAAAAATTCTAATATGCAAGGAGGACTAACTTGTAATTTGGCATCTTGGTATATAAGATCACATGGATTGCTACTTTGAGTTAGATTTGAATTTGAATTTCGCATAAATTTTCATATCAAAGCTAAGAAAAGGCTGAAACAAAATTAATACAAAAAAATAATTATTATTTAATAATTTGATTTTACTCAACAATTGATCTTATATAATTATGTAACAATTTGATTTTAGGAGTTTAAAGTTTATGGTATATTATATATTCTGGAAAAAAATTATTAAAGCGCATTTGAGACATGACAATCATATAAAAAATAAATGATTTGTGTCAAGGATAAATCTATACTGGACCAAGAAAGTTGAGTCTTATAACCTCTCATCTAATGTCACATTAGTAAATTAGTCATAAATTATATATTAATTTCGATGTAAGGATTAATTTTTATTTAATTCCTTAACAATAAATATTTGGCAATTAATAGTGGGGCCAAATTAATATCTTTTTTACAATAATTTAATGCGAAGGTCTGAGAAAATCAAGAAGTTTATTTCTACAAAAATTGAGAGGATTTAACTTAGCAAAAACAATGAATCAAGCTCTCTCATTTAATTATTCCTGATCGTATTTTAATTTTTGTAATATTTACTAATTAAAGAATTCTTAAAAACATATATCCAGAAAAATCACATAACTATTAATACACTAAGCAATCTTATTCCTCAACGAAACATTGGGGCTAAACCCTAGTTTATTATATTGACTTTAGCGTTTATTAATTCGTCTAAACTCAATTTCATTAGATAACAAAGCACAAATTTTTTATTATTTAGGTAGTCCGTCTAATAAAATTGGGGTAATTCGAGCATCAATTTAGTCACTGATAATTGTCGATAACGCCTAATCATTCGTATTTTTTTTAACAGTAAAAAAGTAAATTACAACATGTCAAAACCACAAGGATATATTTATAGATTTTGAGCATTTCACTTAAACTGAACCAAAATGTATACGAAGTCATACCTAAATTAAATTGAATATATGCTCTCGTTCAGGCATTTTCACAAACACTTGGATGTATGATAAATATCCTTCTATTAGTACCTTTCTTCCATCAATTTCCTTTCAGCTTCCATAGCTCATGCACCAGCTCAGCTAGGTCCTTGAAAGAGCTTCTTCCTCCTTCCCACACCGCCTCGGCTGCTATCCTCTGCATCTCCTTCGACCGCTCCCTCATGGCCTTTCCTCTCTCCCCCATTGCCTCAGCCATGATCATTGCCAATGCATCCTCTTCCGGCGCCACAAAGCCTTCCCGTGCACTCACCGCCACATCGGCCTCATCCTCTTCTGGCGAGTGAAGCCGCTTGCTGTGGTGTGAGGATTGCCTGGCTGCCGAAACAAATGTACAGTACGGATCCCTCTTGACATTTGTCAAGCCACGTGGCAACATCAGAAGAAGAGACCGTGTTGGGCCCCCCACGGTCTTGTACTCCACCATGACTTGGTGCCAGAGGCCCCACTGCTCAGACCCGCTTGAACTCCAGATCCTCCAAGTGGGCTGTGCAAATATGCCTCCTCGAGCGCCTTAAAGGTGTTCGATATAATGCCCCAGCTCTTTAAATTCAACAAGAAATTCCACTTCACCGATTCACTTACCTGATTTCCCTCTACATAGGTTCTGTACAACATGAAGAGATTGCGCCATTCATATGATGGGGCTTTGGGTATGGCAGGGAATGAAACAACAAACTCATCATCGGTCGGGTCGGGTCGTTGCGGCATTCGACGGAAGAGAGAGTGCAGAACTGTGGTCTCAAGAACGCCGGATGGGGAGAAAACAATTCGAGCGATGCCGAGTTTGTCGGCTAAGGTCTGCGTCCACCCATGAAAGAAATCTGCAATAATTGCCGTGACGGGATGATGCGATTGAGACTGAAGCCATGCAAGTAGGGGGTCATGGAGGCCGGTAAGAGCGTGCATTAGAGTGGCGAAGCTGCTGGGAGGCATTCCCTTGGAATTCTCAACACCAGGAGGGATGGCAGGGTTGGAAGGGAAGGGGAGGGAGAGGGTTTGAATGGAGGGGCATTTGGAAAGGAGAGGGGTGAGAAGAGCGAGATTTGACGGGGTAACAACGATTGTCAGAGAAAGCTTTCGGAAGGATAGGAGATGAGCCAAGTCAAGAAGTGCGGGCAGGTGGCCTTGTGCCGGATAGGGGATTAGGAGGATGTGCGGTGGTTGCCGGAGTTGCTCTTCCATTGCCATTGCCAGTGTGTCTCTGCTATTGCAAAATTAACAAGAGAGTTTGACAGGTCAAAAGAAAAAAAAGAAAAAAAAAGGATGAGAAATTGAGTTGTGAGGTGAGTTGAGAGATGTCTAATGTTCATATATTTTTAAGAGGAAGAGAGAAACAGAGAAAACTCGAGCTTGTACGTATCTTGTTATTGGTGAATAGCTTATGAACAACCTAAGTACTTAACAAGGAAGCTTCATTGCATTATTGGCACTCAATATCTTAATTAGAAAATGGGAAACTAGGCACAGCATTGACTATGGCGAGATTCCATACATGTGGGTTGACATGGTGTTCAAACTGTTTTATATCGACGCCCAAGTGCAACAGCCACGGGATGCTACAACAGCAAAAAGAAATATGGAAAATGTTTTAATACCATAACGATATTAATATCTGATATGTGGGTCATGTGCTCACAACGATATTAAATTGCATGGGCCTAGAGCATCGCCCTTGCGCTGCACTATTGCATGGGACTGGGGCTCCCCAACCAATACGAAATTAAAATTTCTAGTTGTGTTTTATTATTAATTTAATTAATGTTTCGATGGAAATATTATAATCTTTAACTTGGAAATAATCTCCTGCAATAAGAGGTTTCGTTTACATGGAAATAGAGAGAAGGGAAAGCAGCTACCACCTACCAATTCCCCACAATCAAAGCGCCTGGCCGTGGCCATGGCCAAGCCACGCCGGCCACCACATATCCTCCTCATCCCCTTCCCAGCACAAGGCCACATCATCCCGTTCCTCGACTTCTCCTACCATCTCTCCCTCCAAAACCTCTCTCTGACAATCGTTGTAACCCCATCTAACCTTGCTCTGCTCTCCCCCCTCCTCTCCAAATTCCCCTCCATCCAGACCCTCACCCTCCCCTTCCCCTCCTCCCCTCACCTCCTTCCCGAGAACTCCAAAGACCTTCCTCCCTCCATCTTTGGCCTATTCATACAAGCACTTGCCGGCTTCTACTCCCCTCTCCTCTCTTGGATCAAATCCCAGACTAATAACCCTGTGTCGGCAATTGTATCAGATTTCTTTCTCGGGTGGACGCAGCCCCTTGCAAAAGAAGTCGGCATCCCTCGGATTGCGTTCTCATCCTCTGCAGTACTTGGAACCGCCGTGTTGCATTCTTTGTTACGCCGGCTCCCTCAAAGACTTGATTCAACTGATGATTTGTACCCGATTTCATTTCCTGAAATACCTGGCTCGCCGGTTTATGTCTGGAGGCAGTTGACCTTGTTGTATAGGAGCTATAGGGAAGGGGATCCTGTTTCAGAAGCAGTGAGGCAAAACTTCATGTGGAATTTGGAGAGTTGGGGATTTGCGTCGAACACCTTTAAGGCACTCGAGGAGACCTACTTGGAGCGTCCGCTTGAGGATCTTGGTTTCAGGAAAATATGGGCAGTGGGCCCGCTGGCCCCAATTGATGGGGGTATCAACCGTGGTGGGGACACATCAGTATTTGATTCTGAAGTGGTGACATGGCTGAACAGGTGGGATCAAGAATCTGTGGTGTACATCAGTTTCGGTAGCCAAGCAGTATTGCCCCCAATGCAAGCTGCTGCACTGGCGACAGCATTGGAGAAAAGTGGGGTCCACTTTGTATGGGCCATGCGTGATAGTACCAAACTGCCAGAAGGGTTTGAAGAGAGGATTGCAGAGAAAGGAATGATAATAAAAGGGTGGGCCCCACAAGTTGCAATACTGTCTCATTGTGCGGTCGGGTGGTTTCTGACACATTGCGGATGGAACTCAGTGCTGGAGGCATTGACTGCTGGCGTCGGGATACTGGCATGGCCAGTAGCAGCTGATCAGTTTGTGAATGCAAGGCTGCTGGTTGAATCAGCAAGGGTGGCAGTACCAGCATGTGACGGGAGCTTTGAGGTGCCGCGAGAAGAGGAGTTGGCGAAAGTCTTAAAAGAGACGATGTCGTCGAAAGGGACGGAGGTGAGAAATCGAGCGAAGGAGATGGGAAGGAAAGTGGCCGAAGCAGTGAGCGAAGGCGGGAGCTCATACCAGGAGCTCGAGGGGCTTGTGCAAGAACTTCAGAAATTGGAGGGGATTATGTGAATCGAGAGAGTAGAGAGTTTCCACTTGTTAAAAAACCAATTTTTAGGTTCTTAAGGATACTGGCTATGGCATAAGAGAGCTGGATGTGATATTTATGAATGTGTTTGTTTCTTGGTTCGTCATAGTTCTTACAGAGAATTAATGAACACTTTAAGGTAATTATAAGATTGTAAATGCAAATAGGTTTGGCTCCTGGATCAGAAAGGGAAGTTAGTGTCTAATTATGTAAAGAGGTTGCTTTTTGTTATTGAATTTAACGAAGTTCAAGTGGTTTAAGCAATTATGAGCATCTTTCATTACAATTAATGGTTCATGGGTCACTTTCACAGAATAAAATTTTGTTATGAATGGCTATTAAAGAATTGAACAGCAGCTTGCTCTCAAACAGGTTTAATTAACTGGTGCCTGGTGGTAATGCAAGCCTCCATTAATCAACCATCAAAGGCTTCAACAGGGATATTCAGTTATCAGACTGAACACAGATGACAATGGTATGGACCACATTCAGACAAGATGTGTTGGAAATAATTGTCCTTCCAATTTTTTTATATGAATTGGAGAGAAAATTCTATTTATTCATCAGTTTTTGTAAAATATCAAAGGTGGTTTGCTCATATACAAGATATAATTATATGTTGCTAAATAACAAAGACATAAGAGTAATTATGTTTACAGAATAATTTTATTAATATTCGCATTTCAGATTTAATTTAACCAGCTATGTGTTGTATCAGTATTGTGGAATTTTCATTAGGATGATAAGTTCAGTAAAAGATAAGAACAGTCTAGGTGAGAATTTCATAAATTTCTTCATTATGATTTAATACATGGCAGCACCTAAATTAGCCCCAACTAAGCCTGAGCATCCTAATTAAGAAGATAAATCACAAGGTTGGATGATTTCAAATTCAGTATGAATGCTTGTTGGTGAAAACTAGTCATTATCAAAGAGAGAAGATCCACTGGTACTGATTTCCTATATGATTCTTTGATGATCTGTCCCAGCCTCTTCTCAGTTTTGTATAAAACTACTGAGATCTGCTGCTCCTTATCGCGCGTGTGATTGAGATCGTGCGCTTCGGATGAGCCAAAGACAAGCTGTCCCCTAAAAGGACAAGATGGTCTTAGACCTCTTTGTCTTGGGGCAATCTCAGCCGTTGGATTTCTGATAAATGATAATTATATTATCAGTTTGTCTCAGTTGCTTACAGAAAGCATCGTCCATCATTCTTCAGTAAAATAGAAAACAATGAATGGGCCGGGTTTTAGTCCAGCCTGCCTGGTACTGTTCGAAATAAGTGTACCGTTCCCATTTCTAGATACCGAGATAATTTCGTAGTAGCAAGAATGCAAGATCTTACTTCTGAAGAAAATATACAGTAATATTATTTGGTAGATATTATTACTGTAATATCTTTGAACCGCAAGTTTAATGAGTAATACATTTCATCTTTTTTTTCAAAAAGATATTGATATAAATTTAATTCTTGTAAAAAATATTTATAAATAAATAAATATCAGAGTTAATAGAAATTTTTTATAAAAAAAAAATAAAAATTGTTTGGTAGAGTTTGAAAAACAGTCGTAATTTGGTTTCTGGAGAACAATAAATAAATAAATCTGCTCCAATTTTGTAAAAAATGGATCTGTCCATTCAAAAAGAAACGGAGAAGACTGGAAACCCTTAAACCCCAACCCCATAATATCTCTTGGCTAATTCCCATCTCTCAGCCGACGCTCTCCCACTCGTCAGAGCTCTCTGTTCCCGTTGTAAAACAAACAAAGGTAGCAGATACCTTGCGAAACCCTAACCCTAGACACTGTCTCCAGGTAGCTAGGCAATCACCGATGGCGGCGGCACCAATGCATATCCCGTTTCCTCTCTCTAGTTCGTAATGCTTTTAACAGCCTTCTTCTTTTCTAATTTATAGAACGCTTCTCTAATGGCGCACCAGTTTCGCGGCCTGTTTTCTCCCAGCTGCGTACAGAGAAGTTTATCTAGTCAGTACAGGTTTCCTCCAGCCATGGTATTTTTTTATCTCCTTCTCTATTGTTTTTCCTAATAACTGTTTCGTTCTCTATTGTTTTCGTCATTGATTGGAATTGACTGGAAACCTTGTATTTATTGTTTTCGTCATGCCGGTAATCTGTTTGTAATAACTTATAACCTATTAAAACTGCTGTTTTATAAATAATCTCCTCTGTCCTTTAAGAATCAAAGTTGTTTATGTGATATCAATTGGCATTGTGCAGATACAATACCAATCATTCAGGAGCTCTCCTTTTACCAGTTCACTTTACACAACCCTTGAAACTAGTGTGAGATGGAGAAAGCCTTTGCAGCATCCGGTAATTAATTGTAATGCATTAACCCGAGCCGATTTGGGGTCCACTTTTAGATTCCCCTTGCAGTTCAAAGGCTGGGTAACTTATTCTAGTCATTCAGGTAACATTATTTTTATTTTTCCAACAGTGCCTAGCATACAGGTCACTGTACAATCATATAAATCTACTATATCCAATTAGGACCTTTGAACTATTTGTTTTCTGCACTTCTCACTTTATTTTTTTTTTGTATTGGCTACTTTTGGTTCATTTGAGCATTCAAAATTCAAGTTGGGTTAACTTGTACCTATGCAATTGTTTCCTTTTTTTCCCCCCTTGAATTGAAGTTCAATTGGGCTAAGTTGGTGATCAGTTTCACCAAGAATATCTGATCAAATATTTGTATATACCAGCTGAAAGCTTGTTGTTCTTGCTGAAACTGAATTTTTTTTTTTAAAGTAAGGCCAGGAGACTAATACTGATATTTGTAATTCTAGGAAAATCAAAGGAGCTTGCTGATAAAGTATCCACAGACGTGCCAACGAGAAAAGGCAGCTTCTTTGCACTCTACAATAGTCTAAATGGAAGAGTTAGTACCACATCAGCTAGTAAGCCCAAGAAAACAACCATAAAAACCGCTAAAGCTGATAAAACCATTTCAAAGGAAGAAAAAGAAGCCAGTATAAATACCAAAACGATTTCTAAGGAAAAGAAAAAGGCATCTAAGACTAGTACTTCTCAAACAAGAAAAGATGCTGATGCTGAGAAAGCCAGCAAAACATCTAAAGAAAATAAAAAGGTCTTCAGGGCTAGTACGTCTCAAACAAAAAAAGATGCTGAGGCAGAAACCCCTAACAGAACTTTGTCGAAGGCTGAGAATTCCACCTCAGTCAAGAAGAAAAAGAAGTCAACCTCTGCTAGTTCAACAAAAGAGGTGGTGGTACCCAAAAGTTCAAAAAATTCATCAAAGGCCAAGAAATCTAGCAACAGTGCATCTCCACCTGAAAATTTGGTCAAAGCAAGCACAGTAAAAGCTACTTCAAAGGCCAAAAATTCTAGGACAGATAAAAAGGAAAACGTTGCTAAACCGTCTAGCTCAAGAAATGGTTCTTCTAGATCCTCTTCTAGAACCAAGGAATCTAATACTGTTGCGCAGCCAGTTAATGGGCCAGTGAAAAGAGGGAGGTCCCACGATTTCAAGCCACTATACCCTCCAATTGGGAAGTCAGTGGTGGTGGTGGAATCAGTGACGAAGGCAAAAGTGATTCAAAATTATCTCGGAAGTATGTATGAGGTGGTGCCAAGTTATGGCCATGTGAGAGACCTAGCTGGGAGGTCAAGGTCGGTACGGCCAGATGAAGATTTTAGCATGGTTTGGGAGGTTCCACATGCTGCATGGACCCACTTGAAGAGTATTCGTGATGCACTAAATGGGTATATATATATTATCAGTGCACCTTGATTAAACAACTGGGATACACAGATTAAATACAAAGCAAATTTTGGGAGTTGGGGTTGGGGGTTGCTTAGATCATAAGTGTGTAAACTAGTGATATTCTGTTGCTTTTATTTGTCTCGGTCAATGCTGGTACTTGTGATGTTGAAATTATTGGTAGGGAAACTTGGTGCATGGACGCTTTTTTCTACTTTTATATGTTTCCTCTGAGCAGTGGAACATGAATGCATGAATTCACATGATTCATATGGTTATATTTCACAATAAAGTCAATCACTCAATCATTGAAACGTTTATCTGCCAGTATTAGTAAACTTCTCAAATTTGCTGAACTCTGGTTTAAGCATCTAAATCATGTGATAAAAAGCTGAAAAAAAATTTCCCCCTTTTTTCTTTTTCAGAGCTGACAACTTAATTCTAGCATCAGATCCAGACCGGGAAGGTGAGGCGATTGCATATCATGTAGTTGAGATGCTCGACCAACAAGATGCTCTGACCAAAGACATTGCGATATCAAGAGTTGTTTTCCATGAAATTACCGAGAGTTCTATCAAGGCAGCACTGCAGTCACCAAGGGACATTGACATGGACTTGATCTATGCTTACCTGGCTAGACGGGCCCTCGATTACCTTATTGGTTTTAACATCTCTCCCGTGCTCTGGCGGAAGTTGCCAGGCTGTCAGTCAGCCGGACGTGTTCAATCAGCTGCACTTGCCCTGATATGTGATAGAGAGAATGAGATAGAGCAGTTTAAGCCGGCAGAATACTGGAATGTCAAGTGTTTGTTTTGGGCTAAGAAGAGGGGAATTGATACACATTTGACACATTTTGGGAAGGAGAAGTTGGACCAGCTCTCAGTTTGCTCTGAGGAGAAGGCAAGGGAGATTGAGAGACGGGTTTCGAGTTCGAAATTTGAGGTGTTGAGTAAGAAAACTAGCAAAATTTCTAGGAACCCACCCATGCCATATATAACATCAACTTTGCAACAAGACTCGGGGAATAAGCTGCAATTTAGTGCCTCTTATACAATGAAGGCAAGTTTTTGTACGATGTACTTCTAAATTGTTTGTTTAAGTACAAAATCAGTTTCTTTCACTGTAATATTTATTACCTGGCGTAATTGCCAGAGAATGAATAAATGGTTATGGTATCAAAGGTGGGGAGGGGTTCCATGATTTGACTTGTCCTCTGTGTTTCTTTCAGAGCTGCAAGCTTAAAGATTTTTAAGTAATTTTCATTAGGTGTCCTAACTATTGGTGTCATTCTAATTACAGTTGGCTCAGAAGCTTTATGAAGGGGTTGAATTATCAGATGGAGAAACTACAGGACTAATAACCTACATGCGTACAGATGGCTTTCATGTATGAACCTTTCTTTTTAATTATGTTTAATTTTCTTTTTCCTGTATGAGGGGGCTTAAATTTGAAAATTGTGTGTAGCTTGTCTAATAATATGTTTTTTCTTTTTCTGTTGAAGATATCTGAAGGAGCGGCAAAGGACATAGTATTGTTTGTTAAAGAAAGGTTTGCACTTTTCTCATACCAAAAGAAGGGGGTGAAAGTCCATATCTGTCTGATAACTACAAGTTAGAACTTGCTACCACTTATGGGGCAGAAATCTGTTCATAAACTCTATATATCTCGACACAAAAAACATGTCTGGATTTTTGTACATTCAATTGTTTCCATTAATATTGTACTTAAATTTGAATCCATAACACTCTTCTCTGGTGCTGTATGGATTTTATCTGTTTCTGGTATTTATTGGTACCAGGCAGAGCTGCGAATGAATCTAGATCGAGCGAGTTGATCCTAGCTCAAGCTTGATCTGATTAGAAGTCGATCTGAGTTGAGCTCGAGTTGGAATCAATCAAATTAGCTTGCATGAGCTTGAGTTGGGTATCATTCAAATTAGCTCGCATTAAGTCGAATTCAATCAAGCTCGAGCTCTACACGAGCTCTGCTATTAGCTTTTGTTGTTTTTCTTTTCACATTATAGTAAGAAATTGGAGTGATATTATAGTAAGAAATTGGAGTGTAAAAGAACTGTCAGTCATTCTTTTCTAGAAAAAAAATATTTAATTTCTATTTTGTTGGTTTTATGATAAGATTTGGACAGAATTATTTAATTTCTATTTGAAGAAGTAAGCATCTTATATGCCATAATAATTGCTAGATAACCCAAATTGAATAACATAATTATATATCAAGTTATTTCAAGTCGAGGTCATGTAAACCCAAATGATTTGAGTCTAATTGACCGAGTTGAGCTGGAGCTAAATTTTGAATGGAACTCAAGCGAGCCATGAGCACTGAGCTAAATTTGCAGTCTTGGCTACAGCTAGTATGCCTCTCTAAATACAGTTGGCTTAAAAGCTCTGCAGTGGAGATTTTTTCAACTTGCGTGTCTCGATGAAATTTTGTTAGGAGGCACAAATTTACCTGCATTATGCTGGATCTGTCCTGATCTTTTCTTTTTCCTTTGATTTTATGTAATGTTTTAGAAAATTTTTGAGTCTTATGGAGTATGCTTGCTTTGCTGCAGATACGGAGATGAATTTGCTTCTTCAGGGGTACGCAAAAATTCCAAAAAGGTGAAAAATGCACAAGAGGCACATGAAGCTATCAGGCCCACCAACATAAGGAGATTACCATGTAAGGGTTTCTTTCCAATTTATCTTATAGTTTAACAGAGTACCCCAGACGGTAAGCATTGTTTTAACTATCTGGTAGCAGCACACGTGGCACTGGTTTGTGCATTGCTGCAGTTTACATGAAGTGGTTGTCCTTTAACTTTTGAAAGGGTGAAGAAATATCTTCTCTGCCTAATCCGAAATGTTTCTGCTGTACCGGACTATATGAATCTTACCTGCTGGAGGTTTGGTATGATACTATTGTTCTTTGCTAACTTTTACAAATATATTCAGCCACTTTAAGAGGGGTTCTTGATGAAGATACTTTTAAGCTATATTCACTTATTTGGGCTCGGACGATGGCTTGTCAAATGGACCCCGCAACGAACAACATAGTATGTTTGTTGATTTGTGATTTGTATATACGTTTCTTATTACTTGGTTCACATCCTTAGCTATTTTGGTCAAGTTTGTGTCATCTGATTAGCTTAATTGTTGAAAGCTATTTTTCTTGCTGTTAGTATAATGATTATCATTTTTTTCTTGATTTGGTGCCATTTAATTTTCAATAGGAAGCTTTGTATAATTTGAAATTCAAGAATAAATAACTCAACAACAGGCTAACTGCTGATTGTCAAAGTTCTATATGTTAAATAAAGCTGATCAAGAAGCTAATTGAAATTTCTTGCTAGATTCAAGTTGACATTGGTACAGCTGACAAGGATATGATTTTTCGCTCTGCGGCCTCAAGACCTGATTTTCTTGGATATCGAGCTGTTTATGAGGTCTGTTCATAGTTTTTTGTGAATATACATCTTAGATGCTACATGGCTGATATGCTTTTCTTCCATTACTCAATGTGGAATGCTGTAGCAAACTGTAGTCCATTCATTCACATAGCAGCTGGTGCTAGAATGGACAGTTATTTGCTAAATATCGATAGTGATTGGAGAGCTGAGGTTTTTTTTTTGTACTGTTTGTTTCATTTACAATTGCAGAGAGAACCAAAAATAATAAAGATATCCATTGTAAATATCAGGACAAAGAAGTGGGAGCAATCGGTACTAACAGTGATGAAGATGGGACTCATGATAAGCATTATGAGGTTCTAGAAGGAGTCGAGGTAATTTTATTCTATGTTTATGGATATGGATGTGTATGCGCATTTGTAAGTGCATGTTCTGTTATATTCTGGATGTTGTGACCAAGTAAATTGTGAATATGCTAATTAGTTATTCATCTTTTTAAGGTCAATGAATCAATAAAATTGGGAGAGGTGAATCTCAGCCAGCATTTCACGAAACCACCACCACGTTATTCTGAGGGGGCGTTGGTTAGTGATTAGTTCAAGACAATTATGACATGCTTAATTGGCATGTAGTTAAATTATCATAGTCATTATTGATCCTTAAAAAATTCTTAAAAAGGTTAAAAAGCTGGAGGAGCTTGGAATTGGAAGGCCGTCGACTTATGCAGTGACAATTAGAGTCCTGCTGGTACTTTATTTTTTTCCATTTAGTTCCTTTCTAAGTAACTTATTTCTTTTACATATCTTGCCAATTTTTAAATTGATAAAGGATCATTCGGGGTGACAATCTTATAATTTTGGTTTAAATGGTTGTAATATTCAGGATAGAAACTATGTTACAATGAAAAGCCGGGCGCTGCATCCTGAATTCCGTGGCCGCATGGTAAGGAAAATGTGCTAGTTTTTCTTTATATTTTTGAATTTTGAATTTTTTGTTTTCTTATTTCTAATCTATGGCACACTTCTGTTGAGTCATTACAATTTCTTGTTGGATACTTCTTATTATAGGTTTCAGAATTTCTTGCCCAGCATTTCTCTGAAGTTACTGATTATAGTTTTACTGCTCATATGGAGACTGAGGTATGCTTCCATGATAATATTTGTGTACATATTTATATGTAATGGCATGAATATGGTAGTACCTTTACTTAGTAGCTTTTTCTAACACATACCTGACAGTAGCAGTTGCATTCTGGATATGAGAGCAAATTTGATTAGAGGATGTCAAAACCATTATGTCTCATATTTTTCTCATGTTCCTTTTGTCACCTCCTTGACTTCTGTTGTTATCTTCTCATCTTCTTTCCTGGTTAGTTGGATAATGTCTCTGCTGGGACCTCACAATGGAAAGCACTTTTGAGTGATTACTGGTCACGTTTTAGCAAGTGCTGTGAAGTTGCTGGCAATGTCAACCCAAGAGAGGTACTTCATTTTGATCTTCTTTTGTTCCTGTACAAACTAGAAAATAGCATACTTCTTATCAAATGATTTCAAGAAAAGTACTGCAGTTGGAATAGTTGATTTGAAATCTGTTCCTTTCTTTTTGTAGGTAGAGAACCTGTTGGAATCTAAATTTGGCCATATATTGTTTGCACGACTCCCTAGCAACAGCAGGGTATGCCCTAGGTAATGGCATGCAGTTGCTTTCTTTATAATCATACAAAGCTATTTAACCTTCATATATATCTACATACATCATGCATCCCTGTGAAATGTATAGATACTGTAAATTAAATGTTCAAAAAGCCACGTTCTTGTATCCAAAATGTCAAAAAATTGATTCATGGTTTTGAGTATGGTTTTATAAGTTCTTCCTTTTGTATATGCAGTTGTGGAACTGGTACTTTGAGATTGAAAGTGAGTAGGTTTGGTGCTGGCTATTTCATAGGCTGTGACCAGCACCCTAAATGCAAGTATGTGAAGCCCCCCCCCCCCCCCCCAACTCTTTCTCTCTCTTCTTTTCTCTCAAGAAATAAAATAAGATAATATAGAGACAATAACTATAATAATAACCAAGTTTTCTTCAATTAAAGATGATTGAAGCTGTTTGCATGATATGTGTCAACAAAGCATCTAAATTTTGCCTAGAATTGCTAGAACAATTAAAATATGCAGTATAGAAAAAGAGAATTGGAGCTTTTGTGATCAAGCTTGTAGCAGTATGTTGCTGGAAGGTAATACTTCAACAACGGCAGAGCCAGAAATTATTTAAATGGGGGTCAAGCACCATATAGAATATAAATATCAATACAATGATCATATCAAAAACACAAATTGTAATTATGGGGGTCAACAATGAAATGATTTTTAATCTTTTATGGGGTTCAATTATGAATTTCTTAAAAGAATACTAGTATATCATAAGAAAACACTGGTATTGATAAGAAAAAAGAACGGGGGACATGGACCCCCGTTCTTAGTGCTTAAATCCACCAATTTACTTTATGTAGGTGTAGACTTGTTGAATTCCATCTTGTGTTACTTTTCTCTGAACAAGGCTATTTTTTCTTTACTGATCATTTATAAGAATTGTCGGTTCTATGTATAATAGGTACATAGCTCGTACGTTATTTCAAGAGGATGATGACACTTCAGACACAGAAAAAAAAGAGAATTTATCTTTTCCTCCGAAGGTTCTTGGGATTTTTCCTGGTACAGACCAAAAGGTAAAAATTAATTGCTGTATCTTCTTTTGTTATATATTATGTAGGTGTATTCAAAAGAAATCGGTGGAATATCATTTTGCAATAGTTATCAATTTAAGAGTTCATTAACCATTATAAGAATTTGGTCTAGGTGGTCATTTGTTTTTTATATTCTTGACGTTCAGCTGTTAGTAGGCCAATGAAAGATTTTCTTGATTTTCTTGAGGTCGCAAATGCCATTATGAATTAAGAAAGGTTCACTCAACCCTAAACAGCTACTGATATCTAAAATAAACACTTTGAAGTAAATGAAGCAAAAGAAAGCAAAAGAAAGCTCTTCTTTTCTTTTTCAGAAAAAATATCTTTACTGTCACTCACTTTTTTTTTACAGGTGTTTGTAAAATGTGGCCCTTATGGGTTCTATGTCCAATTAGGAGAAGACAACAAGGGATTCACCCCAAAAAGAACCCCTCTTCCTGTAAGTTTCTGGCACATTAATGAAGCTATTATCTATTCCTAGTTTCTCAGAAAAAGGTGTAGCCATACAATCATGATACAGACTGTACTTTTAGCACAAAGTTCTGCTTTATTGGTATAGAAATTTGGCATGTTTGATCATTGTACTTCTTAATTATGGTTTGGGTATGCATCTGAGAACTAGATCTCATGGTTTTAATGTTTTACAGAACAAAAATGTCAGCCAGCTCACTCTTGAGGATGCCATTGAGTTGCTGAAGTATCCTATTGTTTTGGTGAGTATTGCTTCAAAGAAAAATTCATTTTGGTTCTTGGTTTTTCCAGTAATTTTTCATTTTTCTTTAGCTTCTTTTTGGTTGCTTTGATCTTTGGTGTGTACCTTGTCTGATCTTGCAATTTTCTCAGGGAGAACACCCTGATGATGGCCAACCTGTTGTATTGACAATTTCAAAAGCTGGCTTTCATGTAAAACATAGAAGTATTATTGCTCCAGTACCTAAGGTATGAATGATTTGATATATAATTTTTGTGTTGATCTATATTTATGGGTCTTTTGCAAATTAAACACAATATTTTATTACATCACAAATGACCCAAGAGTTTTCATTTGCCATTAGCACCCAATTTGTTGTGACTAACTTGTAAATACTTCGTAGCTATTACAAGTTACTTGGCACAAGCAAAATGTTTCAGCTGTCTTAGCACATGTCCATTCTTTTTTTTTCCCTTAAAAATATGACTCAATAACAAAATCTTTTGACAAGTAGTTATAAATTGGCAACCAAACATGTAAATATTGTTAGCTTTGTTTTTCTGTTACCTTTAACTTGCAAATCAAGAATGGCTGGTTGTTTCAAGGACAAGGTCGTGCAATTTAGCAGACTGGCTTTATAATCACACTAATCGGGTGTCATTTCCAAGTAATGCAGAAAATGTCGGCTCGTAATAGCAAATTCAAGGATTGTGGGGTCATTTAAATAACAATAGTTAATTTATTTTGCTAAGCAATAAACTTAATTGAGATTTGAGGCCAATTGCAAATTTTATATTTATTTTGAGGTGGAATTGAACGATTAGGGCTACATGGGGTTATGCAAGATTGTCTTACAGGCAGTTCTTGAAAATGATCATACCAGTTTTATAGCATTAGCGAAAGAGTAATTGTTACAAAAAATTGATTAACAGAGCAATGACCCAAAGGAGATAACACTTGACACCGGATTGAAGATCCTTCAGAGTAAAAGAGCAAAGCATCTCGGCCGCCCAAAGAACAGCCAACCCATAAGGCCCAAGTTAGATAAACTCCTTGCTGACCAATTAACGTGATCCCTGCTGCTAATTCTATTAGCTCATATGTGAAGATGGTTATGATTTTGCTGGAGAGTATAAAGGAGAAGGGCCCTTTCCAAGTGATATGGTGAAGAAAATCGGTATCTTCTCTCTGAAAATTCATTTGTTCTTTTTTGGAATTTTATGAGTAAGAAATTACAAGTTCATTTTTAGAGGCAATGGAGGCAGGAGGTGTCATCATTTATAGGTTAGAAAAATAAGGTGAACTTTCCATCTTTTAATACACAATGGAATGAGATAGATCTTGCAAAATTTATTTTGTTTCAAAGAATTGATTATGAGTTGTCAATTTATAGAATGCACAATGTACTATTTTTTATTCTTTTTTACTTTTGTAGTAGTAGGCAATGGCCTTTATAATAATAGAGTGTACATTGTTACTGAAGTTCAAATTGTAAACGAGGAATTATTTTTGCTTTAAACCTCAAACTTCACGAGATTTACTTTCTAATTGAGAAACTGAATTTCAAATAAATGTTGCTATTAGCATGTATTTAAGTTGTCTATTTTAGGAAACTTACAGAAATGCAACTGTCGGTTCTTTTTCTTTTAATGAAAAATCTATAACGCTTAGTATATAAGTATCATATCACCAATTAGTTTCAAAATTGAAAAAAAGTAGTGATTACTCGATAGTTGCACAAGCTACCTGAAGTTGTTTTGGTAGAACAACTATAATTTGCAAGATTATGAGACTACATAAATATGATTTAGCTTAAATTGCATCGTTGGCAAAAAGAACGGTCTGATGATTGATATTGTATGGGTATAACCCTTGTGAAAAACAACTAGAATTGGAATCAACTGGTACAAAAAGTTTCATGCTAGGTCATATGAGAAAAGCCAGCGCAAATCTCCAAAAAGAAAAATTAGATAATGAGAAAAGAAAAAAAAATATGATATTCTCAAGTTGACCTCAGTGTGACTTCTAAATCTTATCATCTAGTGCACTAGAAAAAAGATCGCTACAAGTTCTTTCTCCTGAAAAGGTGACAGTCAAACAGGTTAAACAGATACTTTCCTACCAGAAGCAGCAAAATAAACACCGGCAAGCTCTGGCACAGCCTCCTTGTATGGCTCTATATATTTCTTAAAGAAGCTCTTTTCTGAGCAAGTACATGCAGACAAAAGACTACAATTTTTCCTCAGTCCCTTTGCAATCAGGGTGTGCACCACACGATGCCTCGGTACCAATCTTTTTTCTAGGCTAAACCCAAGCAGTAGAGGCTGAAAAGCTATGCTTCTTTGGTCAAGCTTGGCCTTTTTGGTAAGAAAATCCATGTTTGATTTTATCTTCTCCTCGGAAAATCCGAGTATATAGGGAAATTTTCTGAAAGCAGTGTACACCTCTTCCTTTGACCAGCCGTACGTCGTCTGGTAGAACTCCACCTTTTTTTGAATTTTATCTTTGCTCAAGGAACCTACTGCTTTTAACGCCCATAGAAACATGCTGGATTCCCTCGCAAACCCCAGCTCCTCAATTAGTTCAATTGTCTGCCTCAAATTTTCCGAGTCTCGATTCATACAGCGGCTTCCACTCCCAAGCAGGCCAACCATATCTGGATGCGACAATCCATATTCTTCCAATACCCTTAATCTTGGGACAATATGCTTATCAACATCATATAGCATCAGCAGACGGATTCTTGGAATAATCTTTAATAAACCCCGGTCGCCATCACTGATGAAATCTCTCCAAAACATGAGCCGTGACGAAACGTCTTTCATTAGAAGGACATTCGGGTTGTATCTGATTAACTGCGCCAGTACTTCTCCAGAGAAACCCTTTGCAATCAATTCACGTGCATTTGGTTTCAGGGTTTTATCCACATTGCATCCCAAAAGTATCGGCTGGAAAGAAACGGTAGCGGCGATCTGGGCATCTGATAAGCCAGTCTCTCTCAGGAACTTTATCACTGCATCAGGCCGGTCCGGAGATTTGATCACCTTGAGGCGTTTTCTGGTGGAGATCTCGACCGCTCGGTCAGGGGAGAAGCCTAAGGAGGAGATGAGATACTCAGCTAGAAAAGGCATCTCCGTTTGTGGCGCGGGAAGAGGTTGCGTTGAAAGGTGCCGTCCAAGGAGAGGGCTAAGGATCGCCAGATTGTGATTGTGGTGGTGATGGCGGAGGTGGTAGAGAGGAGAAGGCGAAAAGAAATGAGAGGAGAATCTCTTTGCGAGGAGCGAACACATGGTGAGCGCTCGGAAGGCGGAAGGAGGAAGATACGGATGCTATAATCGGAAAGGAGAACTTGGAAGGGGAAGGAGGCAGCGCGGTTCGATCTCGACTTAAAAAGAAAGAAAAACCCTAGTCGAGTCGACTTGACGCAGCGCGCGGTTCGAAATTGAACCCGATTATTTTGCCATGAGTCGCAACTCACGAGTGGTTCGGTTCGTTCGTTGGTTTCTTATCCTTGATCTAATCAAAGTTTGTCCTAATAGTGTAATTAATTACTCATTAGGAGCTTTTGACGTCCTCTATTCTTTGGAAATTTCATGCTTATATCTCTCAAAATCTCTCGATCTATATTTATCCATTTAAGATTAAATTTAAAATATTTATCTTTGACACCTCGGAGGAGTTTTTGGATTTGCTCATTCAGCGCCTCAGAAAAATACTTGTCCTTCCACGTAATGTTGAATTGTCTTTTATATATTTTTCCGATAAAAAAAACTAGGATTAATTTTATTCGATAAATTTTTATATCTTAAAATAGTGAATAAAAAACGTGACGTGTCTCACTCACGTGACGTGAATAAAATATTTTTTTCACGTGACGTGTCAAAAATAATAGAGTAAAGACACGTCATGTTTAGACACTTTGTATTATACCGTGATGTGTCAATATGTGACGTGACGTGATACATATATAACACGTCACTTTTTTTTATTTTTTTTCTTTTCATTGAAAAAATATTAAAAATTATTTAAATTTGTGAAAAAATTATAAATTTTAGTGTAAAGTATTGGAAAATATTAAAAAAATTTATGGTAAAAAATATATTTCATATTTATATTAAAAATTAAAAAAATATATATATATTTAAAATAATGGATGTATGACTTCACGTGATTATGTGATGTGCCATAATATGACATAACAATTTTAGTTGAAAGGAGACACGTCACGTAATAGGCATACGTTCCGTGACATGCTTGTGATGTGCCGTAATGTTCCGTAATGCGACTAATCACGACGTGTCATTTTTTTAACTCTCTTAAGAGATGAAAAATGATTACTGGAAATAGATTTTTTAATTTTTTTTACATTTTTAAAAGCAGATAAAAATTATTGAATTTAAGTTATTTTAAATAAAGTAAGTATTTATAATAACTATTATTTTATTATAATACAACAATCGAATTGGCATATCATTGGGACGTAGAAGGTTGGTTTCAAATTGCTAGGATATAATATTGATATGTCGCCTCATAAACAATGGTTTTTATTTCAGGCTATACCTTTAATCTAAACCTTGTGTTTTTATCTTCTTTAATGAAATAATTAGGAGGCCTTCTGCCTGCTATCTCAAAAAAGTTGGTACCCGAAAAAATCTTTTATGATAAAAAAGAATCTGTCATCGTTAACAATTTAATTGGAAAATGGTACACAAGCTTTTCGGGCCATAGAAACTCAGCTCTAAGCTTCAACCGTGTATAATGAAATACGACAGGGACAAGCTAAAAAAACTGGCTCTAAAAGATCCATTCACATATAAAAAAAAAAGATTTGCACGTAAAATGTGCCTACAAAATAAATTATCATATTTACAATCTCGCTATGGAACATTAAGACCCTCATTTCACTTGATATAAGAAATCCATCTTGTACCGGTCATCAGGTATTCAAAATCTTGGAGCAGTCTCAATAACCGAAACGGTCATTCAATTTTGTGCGCCCATCGCCAGTTTGACCTGCCACCATAAGATTTGACATGAGTTCTGGTCTTGAGAAAAACGATATCATGTTTTTTTTTATCTAGTACTAGATTTTATTCATGACTCCTACCTGCGTTTTGTGCACTGTCTAGTACCAATTTAGGTCCAATGCTCAACCCAAAATGCTTATGCTAGCAATATAATACAATTAAAATAATAATAAAGATAAATACAACTGTTACACAAACATGGTGACAGTGCAGATCTAGTCAGCTTCCTTGACAATTACCGATAAAAAAAATGAGTAAAAATTACTTCACAAAATTACTGTAATACTTGTACAAAAATTACCTTCAGGAGGCACCCAAGCTTCATAGTCCGAGCTTTCAAGAAAATCAGGTCTAGAAGGCCCCAAAATCCGCTTTTCCTTTTTAGTTTTCTTCTCCTTGTTATCACCTTCTTCTAATTCATCCAATGCTTGATACCCTCTCTCATGCTTGAGCAAAAGAGCAACCACATCTGCTACTGAGCTCTCAGGCTCAGTTTTAGGTGCTTTCGTATCCTTATTATCATTACCAGAATCATCACTTCTAATGGGTTCTTTTCTCTTTCTCACTATGAGACCAGGCTTAGCCGCCTCAATTTCATTAACATTACCTGATTGGGACAGAAGCACTGCTTTTCTATCTTTGTAATCCACAAAAGTATCAGTTTCTTCCATCTCCGTGCTTTCCGGTTGCACCTCATTCGCCTCAGTTTCTGTGCTAACCCTGGTAGCACCGAGCCATTGGGGCTTCGGTAGGGTAAATTTAGAAGCAGGTTTCTCTTTTTCTTGATGTTCTATTTCTTTGGGAGGATTGGAGGGTTCTTTTAGTATGTCAGAAGGTTCTTTGGGATCTTTAACTGCTGTTACATCAGGTTTTTTGGGCTCTTTAAATTGTGCTGCACTAGCAAGTTTCTTGGGTTCCTTGAATGTTTTTGGAGCAGTAGGTTTTTGGGGCTCTTTAAATGGACCTTTTTCAGACGGCGATTGCTGAGATGCTTTAGCGAGTTCTCTTTTTTTGGCAGCATCTCCCATCGGGTCAGCTATTTTGATAAGATATGTAACTTTCTCTAACTCAGCTTGGAGATCAGCAAGCTCTTTCTCTACCCGTGCAACCTTCTCACGCACTGTAAAATTAGGGTTACAGAAGAGGAAAAACAATATTTAAGTAAATTAATCAAGGTTGTACTCAAGGAAGTTCTGATGATTAGAGAGAGAGAGAGAGAGAGAGAGAGAGAGAGAGAATAGTATACAGCCAAAATTAGAGAACATAAAACCAAGATCTATGAGAAAGACACAAGCTACTGTTTGGGCACTGTCATAATTCCATGTACTGCATGGACTAGGTAATGAAATCAAAAGCTAAAAAGATGCATTAAGTGTACTAAGGGGCAAAGGAAAGTTCAAAACTAAAAAATGTCAAGCAAACCTAATTGAGAAGAAAGCCCAGTCATATAAGCATCAAGATCATCTCCATCTTCATTTTTGCTGCCTCCGGTGGATGCCAATTGTTTTTTCTCATCTTCGAATGATTTTCTTTTCATTTCCATCTCATTAATTATTAAATCTCTTTTATCAAGAAGTGAATCAGCTGTCTCCACTGCTTGTTGTTCGCCACTAGATGATTTCTTCTTTTTCTTAGTTCGATCATAGAAGTCATCCTCGTCACTGTGAAATCCAGGTTTATATTCAGTAACTCAAATTAAGGGAACAAAACCTACCTTAGCATAGCAACTGTAGAGTTAAGGTTATTACTTCACTCAACCATTTCGTTTACGTCATCTTACCTTTTGCTCTCGGAGTATGAAGTTTACTTCGGAACCAACTGGCTTTCTTTGACACACACAAATATATATATATATATATATCCTCAGCTGTTTGAGAGACAATTAACAAACAAGATAATATCCTGCTGTTCAAGCATCAACTGAGCTACTATGTAACCCTAAGTAAAGGATTAAAAGAAACAAATATTGAATTTCAATCAACAAAAGCATAGCATGTTCACACCATACCTGCAAAACTTGAGCTCATACCGTTTTGGTTTATGAGTAAATATAAACATACAGTGTGCCCATCACTTGCATCAACACATCATAAATGTAATTTGAAAAACACCATACCTAATGACACCATCGTCTTCGTCCTCAAAAGCCCCTTTCTTCTTACCATAGGCTCCTTTCCCAGTACGAGCACCCACACTTTCCCTAATACTCTCATTCAATGTTTCCTCTAAGTTATCCAGCTCCTCCATTAACTGTATTCAAACAATGACTATTTAATTAGCTTCAAGCTTAGATTATTTAAATTTTGAATTAGCTGATTTGGTGTTGAACAGGTCCCAGATCAAATTTAGATTTTACAACAGAGTTGCCTAAAAATGGCTGCAATCAGGGTGATCTGAAAGCAGAGAGAATAAAGAGCAACAATAAAGCTCCAGAGTTCTACTCAACTGACATATCTTGGAAGTGATAGAAGCAATAACTCACCTCAGTGATTCTTAGTTCGTTTCTCGCAATCTGAGTTTGTTGACCTTGAGTTAACCCACCTTGGCTTATATCCTTTGCTCTGATAGCATCTATCTCTTTCTTCATGTGCGCAACCTTTTCAATTCTCTTTATTATTTTGCTCTTGGTTTTCTCCTGCCTTTCAGTGAGTTGCCCCTTGTAGGTTTGCCATGTTATTTCATCAACATCAGCCTAGAAGAGTGCAGTATGAAAAGAAAAAAAAATTAGTACAGAGGAGAAAAGTAATAACAACTTCAATAGAATAATTGTACATACAAAAAATAATAATGTACCTCAGTGGTTTCCTCAATAGCATCCTCATCCATGCCCCATGAGATACCCTCTGCAAGAGAAGCTTCCCTTCTGGCACGAGCAAGTGACTCTTCACGGTCCCTCATCTCTTCCCTAGCTGCCTTTGCCTCCCTTATTTTGTTCAAATCACCCTCCTAATTTAAAATAAATAGACAATTAAACAAAAATGAATAAACTAATTTCGCTGTCTCATAATTAAAATTATAAGGCCAGTTTTATTCTTGGAAAGGAACTCTTCATTAATAAAAAAATGGAACTGAAAATTTCATAGTTATTGAACAAAAGCAAAAGAAACAGAAAGAACAAAACAATGTGCAATATCGAACTTACTGGAGGCATCAAGTCAGATGGACCTTGAAATATGTAGAGACGAGTCGACCTGAAAGCAACAAGTTAAGAAAGAACCACATCAGTGTATCTGCTAATTCAGAACTCAGGTTAAGAAAAGTGTAGGGATCCGTTGACAATGCTTTAATTTGACAAGCTTGACAATGGTTTTTCAAATAAATTCAGAGAAAACTTTAAAATAGAAAAAAGTCTGTAGTCATATTCTTGAATTTATAAATTGATTGTTTTTCTAATTTCATGTAATTTAAATTTCATTTGATATTCCATCAAAGACTATTAAAATGCATGAAATTTGCAACCGTCCATATTTAATGGTCTTTGATGGAATATCAAATTACACTGAAAAATAAATAAATAAAATGAACTTGAAATAGCAAAAGGCAAGCAGCGGTAGATAATTTACTCACATGCCAAATCTGATCACATCACCAACATGAATTTCTGTGTATTCCTTCTCGCTAACCTGAGTTTCAAATATAGTAAGAACCATTGGAGTAAAAATCATCATTAAGGTGTGTTAATTAAAAAAGTTTTTAGCCAAACTCAACCTATTAATATTCAAATCAGTTCAAGGAAATAACAGCCAAAATGTTTACAGTTAAAAAAAAATGTTACTTGGGGATATTAACATGTTATGAATTAAATAAAAGGTGGGCATATAATTAAATAGAAAAAGTGTATATTAGCAAGGCAGCCAAAACTATTTACCTGATTCTTGTTAATAAATGTGCCGTGTGTACTACCAAGATCAAAGAGAAATACTTCACCACCTTCTTTGAACTGAAGAACTGTTGCATAATTAAAAGCAAAAAAGCTAAGTGAGAAACTTCTAACCAGCTCATTTTGTAATATTCAAAATACAAAGATTGACAGCATTGAAGAGAAAGCATCACAAGAAGTAATCTTAAGAGACGGACAGACATATTTCAATCATTATACCAGTCTTACCCAGTACTCATTGCACAATGCCATTACCGAAATCTACCAACTTAACCAATTTACAGACCCTAATGCTTATGCCCAGATACAAGCAATAAACACTAAAATATACTAAATTTCATAAAACTTTAAGAGGATCAAGTATTAGTTATGATATGGCATACCAGCATGAAATCGGGAGATGGTGGGATGCTCCAACACAAAATCACAAAGTTCTGTTCTTCCAAACATGTAAGCTCCTTTCTGTGACCTGTACCACCAATGCCTTTTATTAGGATTGAAGGTTGCAATTTCAGTCAGCAAATACCAATAACAGTACAGTTATTGCACCAACATCCTACTGGTACTTTTTGATATCATTATGTACAATTATTCCACAAGTATTTTTTAATACAAGCATTGACTGGTACAGCATGAGTGGAACGGTTCCTTTACAGCATCAGTATATGTATAAACCTCACCCTTACAAACAAAGGAGACAAAAATAGACAAAAGAAATTAAATAAAGGGAATACATACACATCTAACTTCTCTATGATCGATCCTTCTTTAAGCACTTCAAAGAAGAAAGGCTGATCGGGAGCCTCGCTCCATTCAGGGATGGTATACGGTACTTGTGACCTAGCACTTTTCGAATTCAAACTCGCCACGCTGGCGTTGTCATCAGATTTAGGTGCTACATTCAGGTCTTCAATTTTCTCCTTGTCAGAATCCGGAACGGGAGCGGCAGGTTCGTCGGAGCTACTCGGTTCCTCGGGAAGAGGATCATCGGAAGGCGGCGGCGGAGGAGGTGGAGGCTCTGGTTCTGAATCGGAGCTAGAGATAGGGTTAGGGTTAGAGTTCGGAAGGGGCGGAGGCCCCATAGGCACCTTCATCTTCTTCTCCAACAGGTTTTAGAAGGAAAGGGGAAGTGAACCAGAGGAGGAGAGAACTCAGAAAATGGCGTAAGACGCGGATCCGGAGCGGGTTACAAATATGTATAAGAAACCGACATGGTACACGGTCCAAGATCCGGGTTCGGACTTCGGTACCCGCTAAGAGGATTAGGATCCAAATTTGGCACCCGGCCTAGAGGCCTCTCCTAATGGGCCTAAGCCTGTATAAACCACAACGGCTATTATTGTTCCCTTTTTCTTCCTCTGAGATGATGATACAAACCACAGGGCTCAGTTATATTTGGCAATGAGCAAATCAAAACTGAAAACCAGGAAGAGCTAACCCTGGTTTTTCCACAACAGGGTTGAAAGCCTGAGATAACACCTGACACAAAACTTGGAAGTTCAAGGGTACTAAATAGTTGATACAAAACACTTGAAACTGCCTGATATAGAATGGAAATCTATCATCAATCAGGCAGAACTTCAAAAAAAAACAAGGATCATGACAACTCAAAACGAGGATAATACTCAGCTTGAGAAAATATTTGTAACATTGGATTCATGATTTTACAATTTTCAACTCATCCATAAAGAGGAAAATTCTGTTATTAAGCCAAAAGCGCATAATTCTACTTCAAGAAACTCACAAAACACAACACTTTACAAGAAGCAAACATGAACATAAGATTTTTTTAATATGCAACTCAACTAATAAAATTGAGTCAAAAGAACTCTCAATACTCGATTATGACACTCACAAAACACAACACAAATATTGTGTTTCATAATACACTTTACAAGATATGAATATGCACATGAGACAACAGAATTTCAATTTTTTTTTCTTTTTATTATCCAACTAAATTGAGAAGGTGAATCAAGTTTGGGAGTCATTGCCCTTGTTGAACAGGGATCGTGCATCGCTGTACACTGCTACCGCATTTGAAAAGACAGCAATAACAATCATGAAAATAGACAGAATCCTATCCTTCTTGCTTGCTATGCCATGGGGATCCCTAGAAAAATGTAAATAAAAAGGAATCAGCAACTAAACATTACAAAATATAAGTTCTGTAATTAAACGGTTACTGAGATAAGTATAATTATATTTTAAAGAATAAACTTTTTTTCCATATCCAGAAGACTGATATAACCTTGGACAAGCAAAACCCCAATATTAAATTAGACATCTAGATAATAAAAATTCTGAAATAGAAAAGCACAGATCCAGTATTCAGCTTTTCTGTTTATCCAAAACAAGAGTGCTGAGATAATTCATCCCCTCCACCCCTCCACCACCCCCCCCCCCCCCCCCCCAAAAAAAAAAAAAGCAAAAAAAAAGAAAACCAAGGAATAAGAAACACAGCAAATAAATGAATTAGTTAACTAGAGAGAGAATGAGAGGAGGGAAGAAGAAGAACAAGAAACTCACTTTAGAGTAATGGCAGCAGGGAAAATGAAAGCAATGCAAACAGCAGCAGTCGCACCAGTGAACTGGAATGCATCCCAGATACTTGGTATGAAATTTGCAGCCAAGAAAATGACCACCAACAATGCTGCAGTGACACCTGCAAACCGTCTATTATCTGTTGACAATGGCCGGCCAGAAGGGAACACGAGGCCGTCCAAATTGAGCCTCAGTGCGTGAAAAATGATAGGGAAAACCAACATGAGATGGATTGAATAGCTGACTCTGACAGCATCATCTAAGATAGAGCTGTATGGGATGCCGAGGTTGGAGTCAAAGTTGGCGAGCACATCATCAAGGGTTTGCTCACCGAAGAGGAGGAAGCTGAAGAAGCTTGTGGTGATATAGACCGTCGAGCAGAGCAAGAGAGATGTTCGCACAATTGGTTTTATTTGGGACGAATCATCCAGTTCATTATCGATGGTGTGAACTGAGTGGTACAAGAAAGTTCTTAGTAATTTTCCAGTTCTTAGGAATCAAGATAGGGCATTACAGTGTAAGGAAATGTTATTACTATGAATACTGTACCTATTGGTTTTTTTTTTTAAATAAAATATTGGAACCTTAATCAGTGAATACCAGGTTTCATCTGTAATGTAAAACCCAAACTGAAGAAAAAGTGAATTTAAAAGAAAAGGCAAAAATCATCTTGTCTGGTGCACTTGTTTCAGAATTTGCCATCAATGCATAAGATTGGGATTATAATATTTTCAAGACCAAATTACTACTTTATCAATTAGTCAGATCCTGCAAACACAAAAAACATTATGGCTCTGGTAAACTAGCATTATATCCATTTGAAATTAACGGCTTCTTGATACTAAAACATGGTATTAGTTAACAAAAATATCATTGCACAAAAGAGCACACATAATTACCATTATAGTGGCAAATATAAGCAGTGACTAGAACCGGAACGGCAGTGAAGAGATTCCACACAGAATTCAGATCAGTTACCTCAGGAAACAGCTTGGGCATGGAAATGCCCCCGCTTATCAACTTGACAATAGCGATGCCAGCTGTGATCACGACGAAAACAACCGCAAGCGCTACAGAGATAGCTGAGGTGTATCTCAGTGAATCTGCAAAACAACCAAAGTTTCGAGCATTAGAGGCCTTATTTCAATTCAAGAGGCTGTCTTTTTTTCATACAGAAAAAATAAAAAGCAAGCAGCATCTGTGCAATCTGTAAAATAGATTCAACAGACATCTTTTACAACCACAATAAAAAGAACAAACAATTTGGGTTTTGTAGAATCTCAGTTCGAGATAGTAATTACACTCAAGCTGCACTTACCGACACGCTTGAAGCATGCAAGAGGAGTAAACACGCACAAAGTGGTGAAAAGGAGGGTGACAAATCGGCTGTTCCACCACTGAGCCCCAAACCAGCCCTCTAGCACCCCAAAATGGTGGACCCCACTCGAAGAAGTTCCCGACAGCACGTCCCCTGCAAGCAACCTTGCATAGTTAATATTTCTAATGAAAAAGGAATTATAAGATATGCCATATGGAAGAACTGAACATACTCTTTATAGTTCCAAATTTGAAATTTTCACATGATCATTATATTAGGAAAAACATGAGTAAAGACATTCTCAAGTCTAGATTCGTCGAGTACATACCAAATAAAGAACACAGCTTATGCTAAAGGAAAGTTACAAAAATTAATCGAAATTCTCCGGCTAACAAAATACTCAAATTAGAAAATCATACCAATTATAATCATGTAGACAATCATGACGCCGACATTATTCACCACCACACAAATTTGAAGCAGATTCTTTCCCACCTTTCCAAAGGCATCCCCCATAACCTCCCCATAAGACACCGCCTTACAAACCCGGCTAAACTTGACGAGCATGTCGATTGACGATTCCGTCAGAATTGCGCCGAAAACTATCATAAGCAGCCCTGGGATCAGCCCCAGAACCTTCATCGTGGCCGGCAGGGCCATGATTCCAGCGCCGACGATTGTCGTTGAGAGATTGAACACGGCGCCGGCGAATGAGGCACCGTTGAATTCATCGTACCCGCCTTCTCCATCTTCATGCTTTGTTGGTAAAAGGGGTGTCTTTTCTTCTACAATCTGCTTGTTCTTGCGATTCCCCCTCTTTTCAACTGGATTAACACTTCCCATCGTCATTCTCAATTTCTGATTTGCTGTTTTGGGAAAAAGGGGTGAGAAAATAATTGCAAAGACTTGAGCTTTTGGTGGATTGATATTTGATAAATAGACTAATCAGTTGCCTCCCGTGAGGTACAAGCAATACGGAGGTCTTACTCTTATCCGTTGATTTTGACTGAGAAAGGCGGAACAGAGAACCAATCAATCAATCAATCAATTAGATAATTTGCAATGAAATTGCGGAACTTTGGAGGGTTTTATCGGCGCTAAATTTCGAAATTAAACAAGCAGAAAAGAGAATTTGAGACGTCTATTCTATGAATGAATTTTCTCTCTTCTCCTTTTTTTCCAGCTCCTCTCCCCTCAAAAGGGTCAGAAATGGTGCTTCCATCAGAAAAGAAGGGGTCGAGGTTAAAGATGTAATTTCGAAAGACCGTGTGGGACCCATCCGTCCTTCTACACGTGGTTATAAAGCGTGACCAGGATATTCTACGGTGTGGTCAATTACGGATGACGTGGCTAACTTCCATTGGTTCAATATTCGGTGGCTATTGACCTGACCAATCAACTGGTGACGCGTTGGTACTGGAGGGGGAAGAGAGTCTAAATCACTCGTAGGCATGGCAAGCAACCAACGAAAAGAATCTCCTGCTCATGATTTCCCAACTCGGGATTCTCTCCAGTTTTCTTTATCTCCAGTGATGTAACATTGTTTTTTAGTTCTTTGTCCGGTTTTTCACAAATGGAGGGGATTTTGTACGGTGTACTAAAAGTGATTGCGACATGTTTGTCCGGTTCATTTCTTTGTCGGGTCCCTGCCCGCTGCCCGCTGCCCGGTTGGTTCCTATTTCATCACCAATCAAGGAGAAAATAAATGAGGGGAAATAAGAAACCAAAAAACAAAAAATGAGGGAAATAAAAACTTAGATGATAAGACAGATACAAGGTCAAAGCGGGTAACCTGCCCGAGAAAGTCTCAAAAAGAAAAAGGAAAAAAAAGCAAATAACAACAAACAATGAAAAGGGGGAAAGGCATGAAAATACATGCAACTAGTTGATATAATATAATACTAATTTGATTATTTTACAGTTTTACTATTTTAGTTTCTTGCTTTTCATATTGTATTATAGTATTATGAACAAGATTATTGTTTTATTTTAAAGTAGAATTTTCAATTTGGATGGATCATAATAAATGGTTTTGACAAGATAATTTTAAGGGAAATAGCCAATGATTAACATGATTATAATGATGTTTTAACACATAATATAAGTAGTGTAGAATTTGGATTTTGACCTGATTCAATTTGAAAATAAAATGTGATACTGAATAATTTAATTTGAGGATGACGAAGAAATATTATTTGAACCCTACTCGTTCTGATAGCATCTTTATTTATGTAATAATAAACCAATCAGTTTATATATATAATTAAATAATAATATTCTCTCTTTTGACTGAAATATATGGTTATTTTTTAACACTTCTCAAAATAACCATGTTAATTCTTATATTAGTCATTCTCAAAATGACAAACCTATTTTTTTTAAAAAAAGGGTTAATGATTCTGATTATCCGAAAAAATCGTTTGAATTTCATTCGGTACATAATTTATCCTTTTTTTCATTCGAAAAAAAAATGAACTGTGTACATTTAAAGAGTGAATCTTGCACAATTTTAAAACGAATAAAGATTGAACCGTATATTAAGCGAAGTTTCGATGAAATAGTTAACACCCTTCTTTTTAAAAAAAATTGACAAAAAAAAATGATTATGTGACTAATTTAGTTTTTTTTTTTCAAAACAGTTTTAAAATCAACTCTCTATTTGAAAGATTCAAAAACTAAATTGGTTTATTTAAAAAAACGAAGAAAATAATCTGAAATTTTCAAATTGTAATATGAAGTTCTATCTCTGAATTTAATGTTAATCATTGCTGAGTTTATTAACACATTATATCAAACCAGTATGCGAATTAAAGCAGTCTATAATTTATTTTTTTCAACTTTATATTTAGAATGATTTGTTGTGCCTGATCTTAAAATTTAAAAACATAGGTGGTGGCAGAAAACATTAATTACTTCTGTAAATTGATAAATATATATTGTGACCACTGACGTAAATGTTTAACCAAAGTAATTCTGGCAGTAAAATAGATCAATAAACTAATAGTAAGATTTTATTACATATTTTTTATTCGTATCTGACCTTTTTTCGGATCATTGGAGATTGGATCGGATCGAATTGGATCATAAAATTAGATTAAAAATTGACATCCCTATTATTTATCAACAAAATCATATCGCAAGTTCAAAAAAAAAAAACTAAAGAAAATCAATTTCGTGATCTAGTGTTAAGAGCAATATTTATCATCATATGTAAGATCACACTATATAAAAAAAACTTGGTAAAATTTTAATTTCAATTATTTACCTTGACAGGTTATTTTGTGCATATCATGGTAATATGATTTCAGAAAAAAAAATGAATAAAAGAAATCAGATCAGTTATTAATTTCTCCATCTGCTCATGTCTGATGATAGTAAAGAGCCATGTTCAGAGATTTATTTTGTTCTTAAAAGATGTGATTGCAAGTGCCTGAAACATGAAGAATAAATAGCACATGTTTCTAATAAGTAACGTTAAAATAATATATACATATATATATATATAGTTTGTATATATCTGGAATATGTAAGTTTAGAGAAATAAAATAAAAGAAGAATGTGCTGTTCACTCACAACTATGATTAGATTAGACACAACATTCCTTAAAAATATCATGATTTAATTTCATGATTTAAACTTTAAAGATTTAAAAATTTTACACATGCATGAAAATATACATTTCATGATCAATTTGTTTTGTTCACTTCTTTAATCTAAAGAGAAAATTAATATTTTCTGAGATCTTGATTCATTATTTTTGTTCAATTAGATCCTTTTAATTTTTGTAACATGAACTTCATTTTTCTGAACCTACACATTATATTATTATGAAAAGAGATAAATTTCACTCTCACATATTAATGATCAAATATTTATAATTAAAGAATTAAGTAAAAGTTAGTCCCACACAATTATTTGCTAAATTAAATTAGATTGTACAAATTATTGTATTATTTGCTCCATTAACCCATAAAACCATATTTTTTTGAAAAAAATTTGGATGATCAATAAGCATGAACATCAAAAAAAAATGGTGGTGCATTTCCAAATAAGCTATCTGATATGATCAACATTAAGAAATAATATCATATGAACACAATTCAATTTTAAAATAAAATGAGACTCCAATTTTGTTTTGAACTTTGAAGCATCCAATGTTTCCTGTTTACCTAGAATCCAAAACATGTCATGTCATCTTCTATTAAGTTAGGAAGAATACAAATTAAGGCTGAATAAATGTAATTAATATAGTGTAATTTCATTACACGAAGGAAACAAAAAAGTATTTAATTCTTGTAAATTTTATAAAGTTCAAAAGGAGTCCGGCTACGGTGCTTCGATAAGCATTTCGGTCAGAAAGGCTTACGGATTGAATTTCAAAATCTCACGTCCAAAATGTCAATTTAAGTAGTTCGGTAAATTATTCATATTAAAATCTTATAGAATATCAAAATTTATCATTTTAAAATTTTTGAACTATGATTTTTTAAAAATGATCCTATTTTAACATTTAAAATATTTATATTTTTCTATTATTTTTAGGGTCATCTTTCAAAAATCATTAAAAATAGTTCAAAAACTATAAAAAATAGTAAATTTTGATATTCTACAAGATTTTAATATGAAGAATTTACTGAGATACTTGAATTAATATTTCGGTTATGAGATTTTAAAATTCGACTCTTAATCATTTCAAACCGAAATCTTTATGGAAGCACATTAATCAAACTCAGGACATAATTACTAGTTTTCAATTTACTAGCTAAGCTAGTTATAAAGTTCAAAAAGTATTAATGCTTGAAATTTCATTTGCAATTATTAGTTTTTTTTAGATAAATATAAGAGTTTAAATTATCTATCTTTTAAATATTCATAAAAAAACTCTCATCTAAATTTCAAATATGTAATCTCCTATACGAAAAACATTAATTACTTTTGAGTTGAAATTAATAATTGAAATGCTGGTTATCAATTTGCAATTACTAGTTGAAAGAGAGCTCCTACCTATCTAAAATTCTAAATCAAATTTTGTCCAATCTGATAGATTTTTATTTATTCGCATCACTAAATCTTTTTCAGAGAATTCAATTGAGCTAATAATTAGATCTAAATCAGACGGTCCACAACTCTCCAATATTTGCACTATTTTATGAAACGAGAAATATATAACGGACAAGAATCCGTGGTTGGTTTTTTTTTTTCCTCTTTATTTTTGTTGGGGTCAATTATTGATCATGAGGATTTTGGAGGATCTCTCAAATTGGAAATTTTTGTTGTTTATTAAATTTTAGTGGTCACCATCATTATATTCATTGATTGTGCGCTTGAGCATGAAAATATTTTTTTTCTGTTATGTTTTCTAAATGTTTTTTTTTTAAATAAGAGTTTATGCTAATTCTGACATTTATTTTTTTAAAATATTTTTTGTGAGATTTGAACACGTATCTCTCTGTAAAGAGAGAAATCTATCAATACTGTGCTAACCTATAGTTCTTCTTTCTAAATGGTTGATAATAATATTTTCATTTTTAAGTATTTGATAAATTTATATCAATTATATGAGTGAATAGATGTGTGCATAAATGTATGAACATTTACAATAAATCATATGGTAATCCGTCAATTTAGTAGTATGTGAAGGTATGAATATTTCTAAACAAATAGACTACCATTTGATTCATTCTCATAATATTTTGGGAATATATATGTTCAGACATTTGTCATTAATTCAATATTTAAATAAAAAATCAGGATAATTGACAGATAACATGACATAAAAATATGTGCATCCACATGTACATATTTGTGAACGGATGGATTTAAAAAATACACATACAATTATTAAAAAAAATTGAAAACAGAGAAATTACTGTCATAAGTTGATTTTCAGTTTTCACTATTATATCAATTATTTTCAAAGAAATAAATTATATAGAACAAAATTATTTGGAGTCTTAAATAGTAGCTATATATGTTGCATATATAGTGTGGTCCATGAAATTGTTGGCCAACATGGCAACATATATCTTTCATAAAATTCAAATAGTATGATGAATTATTTCTGACATAAATTGTTGGAGACCATTATTAGCTATTACAATGTTACATGTAGTTGGTTTTTTTTTTTTTACTTTTTTTAATTTTTTTACAATTTCTAATTAAATTCATCTTTTGTTAAAGCTGACTTTTTTTATTTCTAATTTGCTGGAATTAATTAATTTCATATTCAGACCATTTAGAAGTTTAACCATTATAAAAATGTCTATTTGATTTATTTTTCTGTTTTTTTTATGACTAGAACCCTAGATCTACTCATTTACACAAGTAGGTAGATTTGTGATTTAATCATTTAATTAAGTAATTAAGCAAGGTGGATGAGTGGTCAATTTATTACTACAAAAATCAAGATTGATTATATATGTTTTTTGTTGCATGTATTTGTATGTGCCTATTTATTATTTTCTTTTTAAATTTGGGTTTCTTGAATTAATCTTTGGTTTCTTTTAATAATTTTGATATAATTTTTTGTAGGCAATTTGACAAAAGGCAAAAAAAAAAAAAGAACTTGTAACTAATTATGTTGATAACCATAAACCATGATAACATGCACAATAGCACTAGAATAAAAATGAAAAAAATATATATATCAATATGTTCTTTCAAATTTATAATTTTATATAGACCAAGGATCAAATTTGGTGCATTTTGAATACCAATTTGTCATCCAATGAAAGATTTGAGAAAAATCTATGATTTACTTTAATCATTATTTGATCGGTGATTAAATAATTCTCAAATAATACCAAATATAAACAAATCTATCCGAATAATAAAGAGCATATCATTAATTTATTTTTCAATTTTGACAAAATTTTACTTGTATTATTATGGTTATCAAAATAAGTTGGTTGTCAATATATTTTTTTCTCTATAATATTTGTGCTAAAATAAATTAATGCACATTTTTTTTTCATATAATCCAAATATTATTTCCGTACTAATAAAAATAGTAAACCTTCTCAAATACAATTGTATGAGAAACAAATTAGCTCTGCTCATTTTTGCATCAGGGCCCAGATATCTTATAAAATTACCAACTTCTCAGCAATTATTTCTCAGGACAAACATTGTCTCCTACTTGTTGCCTAATAGGCCAATTTTATTCTTACGTGAACAAATTTTGTACCAAAAATGAATCATAAAATATACAAATATATAGTTTCTGTTTGATTTATTAGAGCTAACTCTGATTTTGAACCACACATTAGAGATTCCACTGGGCCCAATTGGATGCATCATACATCACACCTTTTATTTAATTTTATTAATGAAAAGCTTTCTTTTCTAGCTTTTGTTGTTATTTGAGAGTTTCAGACTCAGGTATGATCCCTTTTTCATGACAATGATGTGCCAATTTTATATGGTTATTATTAAGGTCTATGGGCCTCCTCAATATAAAATAAACCAACAAAATTTTAAATACCTCACATATATTTACTATATTTTTCTTTAATTGGAAATACATTATTATGATGAATTCTCAACACATTCGGCGCAAAAGTGCAGAAACATTTCCAATTGTCTGTTAACATAGCATTTTTTTTTTAAATTTGAAAGATAATTTTATGTACTTCTAATTTTCATGATGCATTCATTTGATATCTCAAAAGGTACTATTTAAAGGAAAATGTTTGGGAGACATCAAAATTGATACCGATTTTATTATTTATATTATATGAGTTATTATTTCTATTGACTACTTTATTTATACAACTTATTTTTTTACAGTATTTTTATTATTCAACTCAAATACCGCTAATGTGAATAATAACTCACTTAAGTTGAATAACAACTCATTTAATCTGAATAACAAAGTCGATATCAATTTTGATATATGTATATTACTTCCCTTATTTAAATTAAATTACATAATATTAAAATTCTAGACACGTTTTCGATTGTTTAGATATGGCACGTCTCGAATTTGAATCACATTGAATATTAACTGGTCATTTATCATAAAATCATTAAAACTCTACGGTAAAAAATTTAAATTATTTAAAGCAAAAATATTTAAGAAATATAGAATACATCTAGGTATTTTCTAACACATAATTATCAAATTAATTTAAATATACACTAAAACTACCCTTAATTTTTTTAAGGAATCCTCATAATTAATCTTTAAACAGTTGACATTACCAGAAAAATTCTTTTACATCCAAAAATAAAATTCTGAAAAATTCATTGAAAGGGCCTTAATAATCCCTAAAAGCCCATATATACCCATTTAATACTGGTACTGTCTACTCAGTATATATATGCTCCAACAGTAAAGGACCATATATATATATAAATAAAATCTCAACGCTTCTTTTCTAATCTTACAAAATTTATCATTTTCTACTGGTAGCAGCAAGCGATATACTTGCAGAGGCACTGTTGCTGGTACATAATAGGATGCAAAAATCTAAGTCAGATCAGTAATTTTTCCATTATTTTCTTTTAACAGGTCAGATTAGACTAAGTCTAGCTTCAAACTAGAGATTTTGATTTGCGTGCGATCGATCGTAAAGTCATGATAAATCAATCCGATCCTATCTGTTTAGATTTGAAGAAATGATTTCAATAATTTCAGTACTTCTTTGCCTAATTCCTACTACAAACCATCTCATGAAATATCTCACAAAATTGAAAACATAGTTAATGGATCAAAGTAATAAGGTTAAACAGATCATCATAACCTGATCCATATCTCATCAGATATCATCAGGTAAACAAAAATAAAAAGGAAAATCTTAAAACTCGAATCCGATCTATATATTCTGTCATCATCAAGCTGGAACAGGTCAGATCAGATAGACTGGACTCCTTTGCTAATCATTCTGTCATTGATTGCTATTACAAATTACAAATTAGAACGAATTGGTCTAAGATTGTACATATTATATTATATATATTCAATTGAACTGTTCTCAAATACATCATAAATCTGAGCGTAAGTCAGTCGAATTGGTCCCGATAGAGACGGAACTCCTCCGTGCACAGAGGTCTGCATTTCAAGTTTTCAACAGCTTGTTGTCATCAGCAAGAAAAGGAACCAAATTCCTGATAACTTTCATCTCCCCAACTAAAATTGCTGTCCCATTCTTCCTTTCATTTTGAAGTACCTTTTGCCTTGAAGTATTTTGTATTGCGAGTCGCTCTTTTTCTGATTAACTCGACTTTCTACGAGACAGTATTTGGGTCGGAGCGACGAAGGAGAAATATTTTTGGGCAGAAAGAACTTATGTGTCTGTTTTTGATATTTTATCTAGTCTTTTTTAATGTTCTTTTTTTGAAATAAAGTTCCATTAATTTTGATATGGGAGTTGATATAATAACTTATTTACTTTAAATAGCAAAGCCAGTATCGATAATGGTGCCGATGCCCGATCATTATATTTCTTTAACATTCGACTTTTGACATTTATTTCTTTTCAGATATATATTTTTTAATGAAAATTGAACACATTTCTTTCAACCTACATTATAAATCGCTACATAAAGAACATCACATAAGATCTGGTGATTGGGTCAAAGAGTATAAGCAACGCTATGAGCTTTGGAAGTTCAGTGTGGTGTGTATATTAATGTGTGGGAGATGCATGATACCATAATTGATAATGGCGCATTCAGAATTGTAAGTTAGGTTGAGCATATAAATAAATGCATAGTTTTTTTAATTTAAAAGTTCAATGAAGCTCAAATAAAATAGAAATTCAGATTATATTTTTACAGGTTTTGAAAGAAAAATTGTTATATTAATAGTTATTTTTGAAATATAAGAGCAGATGCTGACCTGAGCTTGTTTATACATAGATCCGCCCTTAGTAATTGATATCGACTTTATTATTTATATAAAATAAATTATTATTTATGTTAACGATTTTATTATATAACTTATTTTGTACAATACTTTTATTATTTAACTCAAATATCACTAATCTAAATAATAACTCATTTAAGTCGAATAATAAAAGTAATATATAAATAAGTTATATAATAAAATCACTAACATAAATAATAACTCATTTAATATGAATAATAAAGTCCGTATCGATAACGATATTAATGACAATATCTATATATCAGCTCCCATATTATTATACAACTCAATCATGTTTTAGCAATTAATGCAGTAGCTTAGCTCAACTAAAAATTAAGATTGCATTAATTATTTGTCTATCCCACAAATAAATGGTCAGATTTGTGCTTCTCTGACTAGGCTTTTTAGTACAACATCAACAACAAATCCCTGTTATTTTGTTGCTAATGATAACATTAAATGTTACTTGATTAACCAACTTCTTTTAAAAACAAATGTAACTAATTGTTTCCTAAAAAAAATTTAATAATTGAACTTTCTGACCTCGTACTTGCTTTTATTGAAAAAAATGTGATAATATGATTTCCAAATGTAATGAATAATGATGCATAGTGCGCACGTTGGAGAAAGTTATTTCAACATCAAAATTTTTAATAAAGTCTAATAACCAAGACCTCTTCCTTTCAAACTTTCAATAGGAAAAAAAAAAAGATAGTGCGTAAGGAAATGGTGTTCAACCAATCAGAGAATTTTGCGTATACAAAGCAAGAGGAATTGAGGAACAGATTGCTTGACTGTGTCAATTCAGACTTTAATTGGTTGATAGTAAAAAAAATCCAAAAAATGTAAAATTTAATATTCTACGAGATTTTAATACGAAGATTACATTGAACGGCTCAAATCGATTATTTTTTCTATGAATATGAGATTTGAAACTGTTGTTGTATGAATCCAACTATGTAACATGTTGTATTTTAATTTTTCCTATATATATATATATATATATATATAGAAAAAGAATTGTAACTTGTTTTGTTAAATGTGTATTTCAAAATAACTCGCTTGGTTAAGTCAGAAGGGGAGGTTAAACTTGAGAGGTAATTAAATTAAATAAATTGGAAATGGAGGTTTTGAACTTACACCACCTACCTTTTGTTGATTGTTATTATTCTAATCTTTCTCTTGTAATATACCCTAATTTAGAAAGTGATGTGCTTTTTAAGTTCAAAAAGGTTAATGGGTTATATGGACTAAATCTTAATTAACCTCCTCTTAAAAATATAGATTGACATGAGATAAGTTAATTTTATCTCCTCCCCTTCCATCCCTTCTCCTATCCATCAACCAAGTAAGATACAAGTGTGTAGCAAAACTTGATACAACATCATTTCCAAGACCTCTCCATAATTCCATTCTCTTACATGTGTTAGGTTCTCTCTCTCTATCTCTTTCTCTCTTTCTCTCCTCTTCCCCTCCTATCTCTGGTTTGGAGCAAGTGTTTATACTAATTCCAGTCTGATGTACGCATAATCAGCCGTTGAATAGGTCATGTATGTGATCCTTTTTTATCAAATTTTAAAAACTCTAGATAGAGACATTTATCATGCTATAAGTATGTATTCTGACTTTTTGTTGTTGTTGTTCTTTTGCTTATTTATTTCAGATGAATGACGATAAAAGTCCTAAAGTTGGAGTCTCAGAGTCGATCCGAAGTACCATATCAGAAATGATGAACTCTGTTACCACAGCCGAAACAGAACAAGATAACCTCTTAGAAGTAGGCAGCTACCTTCACCGGGTCATCCCTTCCATAAAGGAGCTCCAATCAAACCGGAACCCACCTCCTGGACTTGCCCCGATTCTCAAATCCCTTGCAACTAACGTCAACAATGCCAAGGACCTTGTTGCGAAGTGCAGCCGTGTAGCACAATTCGATCCAGATGAATATATGAGGTCAATTATCCAGAATCTACAGAAGGTAATCCTGGCAATCGGGGATGATCTGAGTAAGATACCTGCATCCGCTTTTGAAGAGAAATATGCCAGTACAGCAGTCGGTTCCCTTGCACAAGAAATGCAGTATGAGCTCTTTCTTTGATTAAGTGACAAGGAATTGTAATTAGCAGTTCTTTATTATTATTTTTTTTTGAAGGAGTTGGCAAAGTACCACAATTACAATTTTGAACCGGTATACCTAGCTGGTGCCGAGTCTATCTGGTACTGTGCCTTTTACCAGAAAGCAATTAAGACACAACTTTGCACAGAGAGTACCTTAATTTCTTAACCCATTTACACTTGCTGAAATGCACCAGTTTGGCCTTATACTGAACCTGGCTCTTGCAGTATAAGGTATATGGAATCAATATGTAAGAACTGATGAGGAATAGGTAAATAATTAATCCTAAATCATGACAGGAGTGTGCGGCTCTACACGAACGGTAGTGTTGTCATTTCAGATGGGCAATCCATGCCCGATTCAATGCAGATGCCGGACCCACGACTGGGAGATTTCATCCCTAGGGAGAGCAACTACAGTGGTGCCGAGTATGTCGAGCCGTTGTACGACTCCTTCTTCTGCCCGATTACCAAGAAGATCATGGTGGACCCAGTAACTATAGAAAGTGGCATAACATATGAAAAATCCGCTATTGTGGAACTATTTGAGAAGCAGGAGGGTGCATCAGAGCCACTGGCATGTCCTGTTACTGGGATGAAGATGGAGAGCAAGAACTTGAACACGAATGTTGCCTTGAAGGCGACGATTTCAGAGTGGGTTGCAAGAACTGAGATCACCAGGATAAAGATTGCTGGTAAATAATTCTTTTATTTTTTAAAAAAATTTCATTAAAACGAAGTAACCGTATTGCCAGTGACTATAAAACTTGGCAGATGCATTCTCTGTTGTTCAAAGTAAATATTTTTTTGTTTATATATTCAGAATTTAGTTTATATGACATGAATTGATTTGAATTTTTGGATTTAGCTAACATCCAGGACTCCGTGTTTCGCTAAATTTCAATTTCTCCTCTTTACCATTTATTCTGATTGCAGGAACTATGTGTGGTTTCTGTTGTTTACAGTTTAAAGAAAATGTTTTTTCATGTATATATTCAAAATTTTAGTTTTATGGCCTGCATTAATGTAAAGTTTAGATTAACCTACCATCCCTTATTGTGCTAATTTCTCCTCTTTACCATTAATTTATGACTGTCATAACTATATATATTCTGACATAAGGTAATGAGCTGTTAAAGGGAGATATGGTGTATGATGCCATACAAGAGCTGAAGTCTCTTTCTCGGAAGAAAAAAAAGAGCATCGAGCAGATTCACAGAACTGGCGTAACGAAGATACTAACCAAGCACTTGGAGAGCTTAGATGTGACTATAAGATGTGAAACCTTGGAGCTTCTTTCTACACTGATTCAAGATGATGAAGGAAAGGTTTGAATGATAGTGCACCTTATAAATTAAAATAATAAACACATAAGAAAAAAGATAGAGAGAAAAAAGTAACAATGCTATACTCATTCGTTATCTTAGGAAATTATGGGCAAAACAAATGCAATCAAAGTGGCAGCAAAGCTTATATCGAGCAGCAACCCAACGGAGAAGAGCTTGGCGCTCTCTTTCTTGCAAGAGGCCAGCAAGTCGGAGTTCCTCGGGAGAATGGTCGGGCACACAACTGGCGCGGTTTTGATGCTTGTCACCACGAAAGTCAACCAATCTTCTGATCCCGAAGCCGCCAAGATGGCATCAGAGATACTTAAGAACATGGAGAAGCGACCGAAGAACATGAAGTACATGGCGCTTAACGGCTATCTGGATCCCCTCTTAACTAATCTTGTGGAAGGTAGAACTACTTATTAGCTTTAATCAAGTTTTTAAGTCAGGTTAATTAAAAAGCTACCAACTACAAATTCAGTATACTATTTATTTTCCCTGTATTTTCAAATTATAAATAAATAATTAAATAAAAGAATAAGTAGGTTCTCAACTTAGTATAATGGAAAATCATTCTTTGGGCAAGAACAATCTGCACCTGGTATTGAATGCGGTATGTAAATAATGCTGATGCATTTTCTGAGGCCCAAATTGGTTTGGGCCCAAACAAGGCCTACAAACCCATGGATAGAAATTGTGTTTGTGCTGTACTGCTGCTGTGGTTTGAATGATAAGAGTTGTTGGACCTATTTGATTTTAAAGATTGCAGGATGAAACAAAAAAGAAAAGAAAATCAGAATTTCATGGTGGGTGGAAATCTTAGATGCACATAAAGGGTTTGATGAATGTTCTTTTTAGAGCGCTTGTAAGGTTTTTGATGAATTGTTTCATAGACATCTATTATGCAGAACATTCTTCCTTTGACATAAGTTTCTCTTGTTTTTGAATCCGTTGGAAGTTCAGAAAGTTTTCATTATCTCAGCACAGTTACAATGTAATTCCAAAAAGGAGGAAGAATGCAAAAATTCGCCAGAAAAATGTCAAAGATATAGGAAAAATAGTAAATGGTCCATGACAAGTAAAACAAATAATGAAACCAGGTACTGAGGAGATGCAAATGGAGATGGTGGGGTACCTAAGTGAGCTGGCACAGAAGCAGGACATATGCTTCACAGTCGCACATGAGAGCCGTGCTTGCGAGGCTTTGATTCGCATGGTGCATACCAAGGCTAACCCCACAGGTGCTGCCACAACTGAAAGTGAAGTGGCAGTCGTCACTTTAGACTCCAAGAAATCGGCTGTGCGCAAGGCGGCATTTGACGTGCTTGTTTCAATTTCCTCTCACAAGTCTAATGCAATGTCCCTAGTAGATGCCAGGGTTGTACCCGTAATGGTAGAGGAACTGTTTTTGAGAACTCCTGGAGATGGAAACCCCTTCCCTCCTAAAATTGCTGCTTCTGGCGTGCTTGCCAATTTGCTCGAGTCTGAACCAGACATGGATCCAGACAAAATTCAGGTATTGTACTTTACAACTCATGCATCTTTTGTATATGTTGGTTTACTGTATTTTGATGTTTTATTAATTGGAAACATGCTTAGTAATATACATGGCCACCTATGCTATCATATCAAAATGTCGCTTTACATCAACTAAAATTCTTTTTAAAATAGTTCTTTATTTGTCAAAAGCAATACCTTATGGATATAGCCAAAATACCCTTTATTCCCATATGGTCCTTTTCAACAGCATTTTTCCAGTACAGTAATTACATCCTTCTAAGTTCTTGCTCTGTGTCGCTACACAACAGGTTAACAAGAATGGCCACAAGCTCAGCTCTCAGTATACTATGTATAACTTTGCTCACATGCTCAAAAATTCCATGCCAGAACAGCTCAACATCAATGTAATTCGTATCCTTCTCGCTCTAAGTGCAAAACCAAAACCACTAGCCTCAATTGTGGCCGTAGCTCGCGATACCGAGATGGTTCAGACAGTTATCGAGCTCCTGGATGTGACATCAGAAGAGCTTTCTGTGGGTGCAGTGAAACTACTAACCATGCTGTGCCCTCATATTGGTCACACCATAGCAGATCGCCTGTGCAGCACCCAGGGGCGACAAGGTAATTTGGTTATCAGGTTGGGATCTGGTCAAATCAGGGAGAAGCACGCTGAATGGTCCAATTTTCTGGCCAAGCTTCCGCATCAAAATATAACATTCAATTTGCACTTGCTTCATCAAGGTGCCATCCCTGTGGTTGTCAATCAAATTCACGATATTTTGCATGGAGCATCAGCAAACCAGTAAGAATAGAGTTCTCTTCAACCCTAATTTTTGTTTGGATTTAAATTTTCTTTTGTTTAGTTTCACGGCTGTATAAGATCTGTTATGTTAAGAATATGAAAGACAAATGACTGCTTATTCTGACAATATCTTACTACTGGCATTTCATTTGGGTTCTGATTTCCGAAGCATAAATTAAGTCTGGTATCCTTGTGCTCAGATTATTTTGAAATAAAAATAAACTAAAAAAGCTCCTAACTTTTGTTTTCATCTCTGAAGCTGCAAGCTTTCCAGATATGCAACGCCTTACATGCAAGGCCTAGTCGGCATCATGGTTCGTTTCACGGCAACTATGTATGACCCTGAGATAATGATAGCTGTCATGGAGAACCACTTTATGCATATCTTTAATGAACTCATGGTTCGTCACACACACTGTGAAGAGTTCCAGGAACTTGCATGCACCGGGATCATGAACCTCTCTTCCCTATCCATCAATCTCTCCAAGCCATTTGAGGAGCAGAAGCAACCTGTCAGAAGGAAGAGCTTCTTAAACAAGGTGCTCTCAAAAAGCACGCAAAGGGAACTCGTGATGAAGGTCATGGTGTTGTGCCCAGTTCACCGTGGTGTATGCAGCATCAACGGCACATTTTGCATTCTAGAGGCCGGTTCGGTTGAGAAGCTTCTCTATTGTCTTGAAAATGATAAAGAGAAGGTAGTGAATGCAGCCTTGGGTGCACTTAGCACATTACTTGAGGATAAGGTCAACATTGAGAAGGGCGTACAGGTAATTTTAACCAACTAATATTGTTAACTTTAATTAACTACACATTAACATTCATTCAAATTACATAAGAGATATCCTAATATTATGCTGTTAGACTCTTACGCAAGGCAGCTGCATGTGCAGTCTATGCATACAGAATATTAGCTGGGAAATAAATTGACAATATTAGGCTCAGTTTCTCCTGATTCAATGTCACATGAACCAATTTATATGCTCAAATTAAAGTTCAGAAAAAAAGAGAGAGCAGGTTAATCTTCCTGCTTTTTTGTAACTTTAAACAGATAATGCATGAACGAGATGGGATACACCGTGTGTTGAGGGTCTTAAGGGAGCACAAAGAGGAATCAATTTGTTACAAGGCCTTTTGGATTATTGAGAGGTGCTTATTGAGAGGTAGCGAAGAAGTGGTCAAGGAGATAAGTGCCGATCGGGTGCTGCCAGGTCGGCTTGTGAGTGCATTCCACAGTGGGGACGTGAACATGAGGAAAGTGGCTGATAGCATACTCCAGCGGTTGCACCACATGCCAGATCACTCAAGGTGCTTCGCATCAATGGATATGTAAAAAATCACTTGAACTTAATGCTGATGCTTATGTATAGTGGCACTTGTACATATATATTTTTTTATTTCTTTTGGTAAGAATGACAGTTTGGTACGCTTTATTTGTAATTTGTTATTCGACAAAGCTGAAATTATCTGGATATAAAAATATGAGGTATGTAACCGCAAGGCCAAAGAGAAAAACAAAAAACCAAAGGAACTATTAGAAGGGAGAGGGGTATGAATGTAGAGAGAGTTGATGGCATCCACCTTGCAGAATATTTTAGTGTCACAAAGTTTCCAATGCAATAAAGATGCCAGGAATAATACTTTGTAACAAAGCTCTCTGAATTATTAGTCACTTTTGGAATGTCAGATAACTCTGTTTAATTTCGAAATATTCAGACATATCAGATTTTAAAGTCAAGTGTCATTTACTAAATAATACCACCCTGCAAATTTTGGTTCATGTGAGCTGAAATCCTGTCTTATTATTTGGCTCAAATGGCGGGATTATTCCTTCCCCTTTGCATGAATTTCTGGGATTTCTTATCTTAAAATTAAGTTTGTCATAGGTGTAGCATCGGGTCTATACCGAACGAAACCACAAAAAGACAAATAATTTAAGAAACAAAGCAGTGCCAGTACCATACCTTTGTAACCATTCAAAATGACGAATTTTGGCAGAGAAAAGGACTGAACAGTGTCCATTATTAACAGGTATATTTATGCTTTTGATGCTACCAAGCTTGAATTTTAGATGTCATTCTTAAGGGTAACAATATGATCGATTTTTTTTCCATGGACTTAGAACAAGTTTTGGTAAAATTAATGGCAAAACTGGCATGTGTTCTATGATTCTCTACAGTTAGACGAAATCAATTAATTTCTCAAGGTTTTTCCTACATTGGGCTTCTCTTTACACAGATACCAGTGTGTTTTATACCTTTGTCTATCCCTCCAATTCATAATATCGTGTACCATTGATGAAATTGATCGAGAACTTACCTTATCATTGGTAACCACATCAGTAAATATAGATTTAGTTGCTGGTTGACTTCTGATTTTTCTTTAGAATCTTCAAAATAATGAAAATCAAATATGAATTTTTTTTTTTCAGAAGAATTCTTGAGCAGGGAAAAAAAGAAGAAGAGAGTTATATAGACTGATAGACAGCAACACACTATCATGATAATTGAATTTTTAATTCAGTACATATATATTTTGATAAAGAAGATCAACGCTAGTATGTTCATTCTATGTATATAGAAAGGTACTGATAATATCCACATCACAGTCTTTTCATGAGAAACCTTTTTGTAATTGAGAATAGACATTTTGTCTCTCTACACTAGTACTCCTTAATTGCACAACTATTTTTTTCAAAAAAAAAAAAGATACTACAAGAAGGTATACACGGCTTTTTTGCTGATATAACACCAAGAAACTCAATATTTGATTATTAATTGAGTTTTCTTTTGCGAAACTTCAACGAGATAGATTTTATTCATTTGGAATTTTGGTCCGGGTTTAATTGTTTAAATCTTGGTAAGCAACTTGCATTACATTTTGATAGTCCCCATCCCAAGCATTCGACATCTGCTTAACAAAAAAAAAAGGTTCAGTTACATACTTATATCCTGTGGATTTTTTGTGTGTGTGTGTGTGTGGTGTGCGTTAATCTATTAGAACCTGAGGCAGAGGCTCCTTCAATCCAGTGTTAGAGATCAGTTGAGCATTAGCTATTATCCTAAGAGCATCAGATGGGTCAACACTACCGGCCATACCAGCATGTAGCAGATTCTGCTGAGAATGATGCAATTGGGTCTGACCCGGATCCGGTAAGTAGCCCATAGAGGATGATGGGCCCACATGGGGGTTGAATAACTGCTTGAGATAAAAAGTTAAGAAGAAAAAGAGATACTTTAGTTTTCACCAATTGTTATTTATTTTGTTAACCAAGATTGCAATACTGGCAGTACTAGAGTAATTCAGGCTTAAACATGCTGTACACTGACTGCTATTTTATCAGTATAATATACCGAGATTTGACTGGCATTTGATGACAAACAAGCTGGCATATGATACATACAATTGGATATGAGTATAATATACCAAGTTCACTTACACTTTTCGAAAGAATGCCTTCTATGTTGAAGTCAAGTCGTGGGTTTACGGCTGAGAGTTTCATTGATAAAAACTGCAAAAGAAAAAAAAAATATATCAATAACCTAATCAGCAAATTAATGTAGGTAGCAAGAAATAAACAAATTAAACCCATACCTCAACCTGTCGTTGTAACGATTGCACATAGTTGATTATTTCATCCAGCATGACAGCTTTTCCTGTCACCTTAAATTCAGAAAATTCAATTAAAATTCGGTCACACCTGCCTTGGTACCATTCTGCAAACCCAAATTTTGGTTATTGAAATTTTGGGTTCCGTCTTACCTTTCTATTAGCTAGTTGTTTAAGTAAGAACGAAAAATTCAGTCCCATCCAATTTTAATAAAATTTAATATGAAAATTAAAAAACATTATGGTATGGATCTAGCATTGTACCAGTCAGGCAAAGTACAAGCAAAGCTGAAACATAACTAAAAAAAAAAGGAAGCCTTACTTTACTACAGCCAGGCACTAGGTCTTGGAGATATTTCATCCTCTCGCTAATTTTTTCTCTCCTTACCTATACATTAACAGACACAACTCGCAATTTTCAACCATAGCTAATATGAGATGCTGAGTTGCAAATACAATTTAAATAAAGAAAAGACAATATTACCCTTTCAGCAAGACTGTGGCTATTTGTTGCTTGGCCACGACGAGCCCTGACATGAACGTATTCTTCCTTGTTAGCAGCATCTGATCCATCCTTTCTCTGATCTTCACTAGGTTTATTTTCTTCTCCTTTATCAGTCTCTGCAATCTCTCTTGTACAATTTGCAACCAAAGATTGCTGGGCTTCCTCCCCTTGGTTCACTTCATTTCCCTTCAAGTTTCCGAAATTGTTTATTACACTTCAGTTTTTAATGCATAAACAGGATTTAGCACTATTCTGCTTCTTGTTGGCCCTATACTCTTCAAATATTAGTTCTTTTTAATTGGTTCCGGATCCATTGACAACGGATTGACTTGACAATTTTAAAAATATTTTTCAAATCAAACCCAAAAGAATTTTCAAAGTTGAAAAAATTTATAGACATATCATTGGCCTTATAAATTGGTTGATACATGTATATCAAATTTCATGCAATTTGAGTGTCATTTGTTATTCTATTCTATCAAAGGCAGTTAAATTAATTAACCATTGCAACTTTTAAGTTTGAATGGTAAAAGTTACATCAACATCAGTTTTTACATGCATGATATAAATGTACTATATACATCACATTCAAACGGTTAAATTTCAAAATTAGAAGGTTTTTTTTGACAATTGTTAAAACTGTCAAGTACTTTACAGTAAATGGATCTTAATCCTTTTTTATTATTATTTCATTTTCAGTGACTTTCTTTGTTATATTACAAAATAAAAAAAAAATCTTCCTTTAGTATATCTGACTTATCCCTCATATTAAATAAAAGAATATCAAAATATTACTCCTTTGTTATAATTCATACTCTGTGAGGACATTTTTTGGGTGCCTAATTGAAAAACAAAAAGGGTAGGAAGTACATTTCCAATATTTTCTAGGCAATATTTTTCTTCTTTGCCTTAATTTCATGTGCACAATGAAATTGAACCCTTCATTGAATTTCTCTACAAAATAAAGCGCATAACACAATCAAAAGGGATTTACCTGGTTGGGTCTCTTTCTCTTCTTAGCATTGGTCCCGCTGGTTCCTTCTTCCTGGCCACAGCCTCCACTGGAAGCACCCCCTCCGGTTTCATTCCTCTCCATTCCTCTCCCGTTGCTACCACCTTCAACCAAATTCTCTCTTCTCTTGCTCTGATCAAGCACAGGATTGTTAATGGACCCCAACATTGCACTCACATTGGCCCCGTTAAAGCACGAGTACTTTGCAGCTCGTTCGATAAATCCGGAATCGGCTTGTATGTCAGAGAGACTAGGTGGGAGAAAAGAACCCATTTTTGGGAATTGGCACAGTAGGTTCTGATCCCATCCCAAATTGGCACCGGAAGGTCCCGGTATTGCATTCCAGGAGAGACCTGGCATACTGGTACCAGCTATAAAACCGGCATTCTGGTAGTTTAGCCGGTACCCATTTTTCTCCAACTCAAATTTATCCTTGTCATTTATTTCCATTTACTTGGGACTTCTCTTCAGAGTTGAAAAAAGAGCAAGCTTGTTGATGAAATCAAAGAAAGGAGAGGATAGAACAGGGAAAGATTCAATTTTTTTTATTTTCCCTTCTGGTTTTTTATAATATGTAGTTGCCAGTGATGAAGCAAGGAGAATTGAAAATAAAATAAGAGGTGAAAAAGGAGAGGGGGGGAGGAAACAGCTGTAACCAGCTGAGGTGAAAAGAATAATCCAAGAGAGAATCTCTAAAAGGTCTGATAAATGAAACAATTCTATTCAGAGATTACAGGAATAAAAATCCAATCTCTTCTCTGATCTATCCTCTCCCTCTTTTTCTCTCTCCCTCTTCTCTCTTCTGCGTTTAGACAGAGCTGTAAAGCGATATACAAAGGAGAAATTATTGAAATGGAACCAAGATAAACTAACCACCCCCCCCCCCCCCCTCTCTATCTCTCTCTCTTAATTTCTTCCAACTCTGAACCTACCTGGTCAGAAAACTGAGAGAAAGAAAGAAAGAAGAAAAAGACGAGGAAAGATACCAACTTTAGATTCCTTTCTCTGTTCCAGGAACCTTTCCAATTGGAAAACCAGTTAAACTAGAACGCCTTCTTTTCATACGAGAGAGAGAGAGAGAGAGAGAGAGAGAGAGAGGGGGGTTTGGTTGCTTACTTTGCTTGTATTTATTTATACACATGCTTGCTTGCTTATACTAGAGATGGTCTACTCTAGAATCCTTAACCTAAAATGTATGCTAAATATTATTCAATTATAATAATACTGGATGGATGTTGCTTCTCAAGCTAGCTAGTCATGAGAAAGAAATATATTTATATTAGAAACAAAACAACTTCTTTTATTAGCAATCAGGTTCTATTGGGAACCCTCCCAATTTGTAGTTCTTTTTTTTTTAACTTGGTCAAATTCAACAAGTTCTAGAGATGAGGATTAATTTGGAGTAAAGATAGCACCTTTGAAATTTTGAAGTAATTACACAAATCAGGTCTGTAATTGTGTTATTTTCGCATCAAATACTTTTGAGCAATTGGAATTATTTTATTAAGGACACCCAAATTTAATTAATAACCATTTTTTGCTAATTAGTCCTTCAACAAAAAAGAATTGCAAAATTTTGTTTTAAGTTAACAAAATCAGGGTTTGTTGTAAGGAATTTTTAAGAGGAGGCACCGTCACTTGAAACTAGGGAATAACAAAAAGGAATAATAAAAAAATGGAATAAAAAAAAGTACATATGGAGGTTGTATCTTAGCAAACCTGGGATCATTGTTTAATAACTCCGAGGATTAAATAGAGTTTTTAATTAATTATTGTTATGTTATGTAAGCTTTGGCTTTGCTTTGGGAAAAGCCTTTAATTATGCTGTTTCAACTTTGTAACTTTTACTCAACATGCCATTGTTAATTAATTAATTAACTATTTAATAACTTTAATTGGGCTACAACTCTGACATTGCCAACTCTACACCTTATATTTTTCTCTCTCTCTCTTTTTTTTTCCTTCATGTATGAAATTAAGTGTACCAGTATAAATAGTTGGAATTCACATCTGCTCCGCTGTCATAATTTTCTATGATAGATTGCTGTTTTTGAGTTAATGATAAATAAAATTCACAAATTAATTATTAAAAAATTTCTTTTATAAGCTAAAATTTGAGCTGTCGTGATTCTATAACAACTCACTGTTATAATATTGTTATAATATTATAATGACAGTAGATACGGATTCAAATGGTTGAGATGTGAATCAAAATTGAATGAGTGGCTAACATTGCATCCACCAATCGAACGTGTCATTTAATCAATTGCAACATTTAAATCAACTATATATAATATATCCTTTTTTTAACTAGATCAAAGTTTGAAATTATTTAGGATGACTTATTCTCTGATTTGGAACGAAAATACAAATTTCTATTAGAATGAAATTATCTCCTCTTCTTCTTCAAATCGATCATGAAAGTTCACTTCAAATCATTTCTAATGAAATTAATTGAATTTTGAGTTTATTTTTTGTTCCGATAAAAGGGTTACTCGAGCTCAACTTGAAAATAGCTCAATATGCAAAAATATATTATTTAATTTAGAATATCCGGTCAATAATACAATATAAAATAGTCATTTTTTAAAATATAGATAATTTGTATCGTATTTATTATTATGATTCTTAATTTATTTTTGAAGATAATACATAAAAGAATGAAATAAATAAATAAAATTTGAGTTCGTGCAAAGCTTGAGCGTAATTAGAGTTCGAATTGGTTAGCTTTTAATAGCTCGATTAATTTTTAGTTCAAGTTTGATACAATTTGAATTATAAACAAATCGTGCTGAAATTAGAATTAAGTTGTTTGAGCTCGACTTATTTATAGTCCTAGTTTTAAAGCAATCCTTATACATAAATTGATTTTGTTTGATATCTAGATAATGTGAGGATAATTAAGAAATAAAGCTATTCTCTATGGGTTTGTTTGGTAAATCAAGGAATAATATTAGAACAGTGTCATTAGAATAATAAAAAGAGAATAGTAATAGAATAGTGATATTTGGAAGAGTAAACAAAATAATGTTATTCTCAAATATCGTTTGATAAAAAATTATGAATTTTTTATTGTTCTATGCTCTGAAAATGAGTGTTATTCCGTTATTCGACCAATGGGTACGAATAGAAGAATAGACTATTCATACAACTATTTCAGAAATTTAATTTTGTGTTTGGTAACTTCATTATACTAGAATAGCGCACTATTCTGCTATTCCGCGTTCAATACGGGTTGCCAAACGAATCCTATAAGAAGTAGTGATAATTTTATTCCTTACTTATTCCCTTCCCAAACATACCCAATAGCCATAATCTATAATTATATAAATCCTCAGGAAAGATATTCATCCACAGTAACGAGAAAACAGTAATCCAAAAAGATTACTGTTCCAAGAAGGTATTGTTCCAAGAAGGTACTGTTCCTAGAAGATATTGTTCACACCATAGAGATCCTCGAAAGATCATTGTTCATTCATAGTAGCGAGAAATAACGTTCCAATAAGATTATTGCTGATGATTACTGTTTGTCCCACAAAAAACTGTTCACATTTATATGCAATTAGCTAATGACGTTATTTCGTACATGATAAAAAAATAATGACAAATTCTTCACAACGCAGCGGAGAGCGCTCTATTTTCTAATGTATATGAATATGTAGTCGATCTATATGTAATTAACTATGAGTATTTATAATATCATGTCTAAACATTTCACCTATTGTAATATAAATTATATATTTTGGTTCATCTTTTGGAATATAAATTAGAAATAATGTATTATCTTTTCGTTGTGTGTAATTATTTATAATTCTCAAACATTTGTATTACCAATAACATTTTAATTAATTACACTACTTTTAAAAATAATTAATATTTCCTATCATGTAAACAAAATTTTATAATGTACATTATATATACATCTAACACTTTACAAAATAATATATTAATATTAAAAATAGTTCAAAAATATGACAAAACGCGTTTATTTGCTAATTATCTAACACAACAAATTATATTTATCTTAACGAACTTTCCCTTTATTTATTTTTCTTTTTGCATTATCCACGCTATACATCCATGTAAATTGTAAACTTGTCAAGAAAAATGGAAGACACATATAGCTCATATGCATCTACTCAACTTCTCCATCAATCTATAATTTCTTCAAATTGAATAAATTGAATAAATTGAATGCACCATTATTAATAAAAAAAAACCCAAGTCCATTTTTTATTTTTTATTTTTGTAAGTCAAAGTACAAGCAAGCAATTCAAAGCTCTTTTCACACGTAGCTCAAACGAGCTTCTCGCTTTCACATCAATACTAGATTTAGAATTATACCAACAACGATGACAAATGTTTTTTTTTAAATAAAAGTTTTTATTAGTTTTAATATTTATTTTTTATGAAATTTTAATTTATATTTTTTTTATAAATAGACGAAAATTACAAAATTTATTATCATGATATTAAATCTGCAGTTTATTTTAACTCTTTTGGAAAGATTGTATCTTGTAAAGGAGAATTTTATGTGTAATTTGAACACAAATCCATCCGTGTGAGATATGTATGATCTCAATCCCAAATTATATGTGCATCTGTACTTACATCAATAAATCTCAATTTAAGAAAAGAAAAATGTAAATTCTACGAAAATATGAACTTTTTGTTCTGTATTATTTCTTCATATAATAATGCTGGCCGGTCAATTTCAATTTCAATTCAAAATTTAATTAAATATATTCCAATACACAATGTTAATTAATATATTATATATGAATAAGATTGCATGGGTTTGTGAGATTTTGGAAGTGTGTGCGAGATAGCTTAACTTAATTAGTCTTGGGTTTTATATAATTATATTATATTAGCATCAATCTCACTAGATTGTCAAAGATTCGTATGAGTAATTATTTCATTATTTAATTAGGGATTAGGGATCAGGGATTATATATGTTCATTTGCTTCTTTTTCTCCTTTCTTACAACAAAACCAAGAAATTTATAATTACTTGTCAAGTAATAGTTTGAATTAATTGAAAATTGCTATGAATTTTATATGATTTTATTGATAACATGTTAGTTAATAATAGTAAGAAAGAATTAATAATAATAATAATAATAATAATAATAATAATAATAATAATAATAATAATAATAATAATAATATATTAGTTGGCATTGGAAGATGTAATGGCATGCTATAGGTTAATCAAAGTTTACCTTTTGTGACATATTTTATGCATAGATTTAACAAAAGAAAAAACAACAAATCAAGTGCTGACCTATACTGATTTGGTAAAAAAAAAAAAAAACCAAATCAAAGAACTTATTTTATTTTCTTTCTCTACTGCCTGAGTTATGTTAATGATTGTTTAGTTGCAACTTTGGAGTTCACAACATTTATTTATTTTTACTTGAACCATGACTTGTGATAATACTTGATTAGAGATAATTTGAAATGGTAATTAATACTTATATGTGATTTCTAATTTTTCTATAGTTGAAAAAACTATGAAATTTCATTTTATATGTATAGACTAACTAGCTGAATGCATATATTCAGTTTTTGCAATTGAATTTTTTTTAAGTATTTCTTAACTGTCTGAATATACAAATTCAGTCAAAATAATTACATTTTGTTTGTTTTTTCCTTGTAACTTTTATTTGCAAACAAACTCCACACGCTAATTGCAGCATTATTTGTACTTTATAATTTGTATTCATGCAATTTTGGAGGAGAGATTCCTGGTATCTGATCCAAAAACAACAAAAAAGAAAGAGAAATAATGGACATAAGCAATGATTGAGATTTGATAATTTTGAATTTTTGATGGGGTTAAAAAGCTAATTATGTTCTGAGCTTGATTGACAAGGCACTTACCCCACAACTAATTGCAATGCATTTGACATTTGGCATTTTATAATCCATATGTACTCTCACGGAGTAAAGTGGGTCCGTTTGACAACACATATTGAATGCAGAATAGCAAAATGGTACGTCATTTCGGTGGAATGAAGTTATCGAATATAAATGAAATTCTGAAATAACTGTATGAATAAGTTATTTTGTTATTTGGATCCATTGGTCGAATAGAGGAATATCATTTATTTTCGGCGCGTGGAATAACAAAAAAAATTGTAATTTTTTACCAAATCATATTTTCACTATTCCGAATAATTTGAGAATAACATTCTTCTATTCACTCTTTCAAATATCACCATTCTATTTTTGTTATTCGAATGACACTATTCTAAAACTATTTCTTGATTTGTCAAACGAACCCAATTAATTGTTTTTGAGATTTTCTGCGACTAGATTGTTTTCCAACATAAGGAAAAAAATGTTGTAGTTGAGCAATCAACAATTTCTTCATTCTAATTGTGAAAATCTCAAAGCAATTAATTGATTTAGTGGTTAAAACTGTGAGGGGACAATTAAAGCGGAATAAGTGTTAAATCAATTTAAAACATTGATGTTTGATAACAGTGAAATAAATAAATGAAATAATAAAAGTAAAAAAATGTTAAAAATTATGAAATTTAGTAATTTAATTTTACTCCACCTTTATAAATACTTTTAATTTATTTCACCTTAAATTACTTCTGTTTAATGCATTAAAACACTTTAAAACACTTAAATTACTTTTATTTCACTTGTCAAATAAAAAATAAATTCAAGCAGCAATGACATATTTTTATTTATTGCTTATAAGCTGCGTTCCTACTCTACATATCCCTTATAATCGACCGAATTAAAATTGAAATTTATTTTCGTGATGCACTAATACACTACATTTTGTTATATACTTTCGTTTTAATTTTTCCTTGAAATTAATGACACATTTCAAGGTTTCAAGGGGAAGCATATAAATATATATTCATTGATCAAGGTCACATATTTTCACAAAAGGCCCAAATATTTCCTCAAATTACTATTCGGGCCGAATCATCCAATAAAACTTAATAATCCAAAAATCGGCCTCAAATAATGCTCCCGATAAAAACGAGAAAAAGAGAAACCCTAGCCTCCGCCAATGCTACGCAATCACACAATTTCCCAATTAACGCCTTCTAATACGATTCAAATGCGAAATCTCTCCACTGAGATGAGCTCCTGTGGTGCCGCTTCTTGCTAATTTGAATTTCTGTTTTGCTGATTTTGTGATCTTTCGGATTTTATTTCGATTTTTTCTCATCGTGAGTACGTTTTGTAAGAAAGAAAGCACCGATAGCCCCTTGGATCGTGATGGTATCGAACCAAGGAAACAACGAGAAGGTACAAAGGGTGCGAAATGGATGATTTGACAGGAGATTATTCTATTTTTGAGGGGTGGTTTAGCACTTTAATTTGCTCCTTAATGTTCTTCTGTCCAAAGTCGGCGCGAAATTTATCAAATTATGATGTTTCTTTGCATCCGATCTATTTTTTGCATATATGATGTGTTCTTTTCTGTATAGAAGAAGCAAAATGAGGAGAAATTAATTATTCCAATCTGAAATTGGTGTTGATAAATATCATGGTCTTCAAAGTTCTCTGATTGCATTGTTCAATAATTTATCTTTATTTTTTTTAGTAAAATAGTTGTTAGAGGTTTAGGGTTCTTGCTTGTTCTTGGGTTGCTTTCTGGTTTCTTTATTTTAAAGGAAAAAAAAAACAATATTTGTTAGAGGAGTGCAAATGATGAGATGTATAAATCCGAAAAAATCATGGGGAAGACTTGTAATAGTAATGGTCTTCAAAGTTCTCTGATTGAATTCCTCTATATGTCATTTTACATCTAATCTAACAAAATCTTATACATCTTTACTTTCTAGCTTTACGGTTTCTTTGAGTCTGTTTGGAAATGTTTAGGTTTCTCATTTTCTTTTTTTAGGTTTTTGTAGTTTTTTTCCCTCATCTGAGCTGAAGAAACAAAACCAGATATTTTCATTTGAGCAAAAGAAACAGGTTGGTTGGGTTTAAGTTATATCAGGTCAGATTTCGGTTAAGTTCAAACCTAAACTCATTCATGATATAATTGGGTTTTGATTTTTTTCTGGGATACGGATAAACTCAGATTCCGTTCTAGGTCATATTGAGGTACATGGAATATATGAGATGGTGCAAATCACAAGTCAAAGACTCATATTACTTGTAACTCTAGGAACTTTATTTATAAATGCTTGTTGATATTAGTTATGAGGCATCTCCAAAGTTTCGTTGCAAGTACCTGAATGCTTCTTAAGCAAAGAATGACTACACTCTTTTTTGAGCAAACACTCTTGTTAAATGTATATACTCGATTCAGAATGTTTAAACTAGGAATGTTTTGGGTCTTCCATAAAAGCAATTTTTTTTACATTTGCAAACCTGGGTAAATTGTGTTATGTAATGCAAATTTTGCTTCATTTAGCCTCAACTTAATCTTAATACTGCTATTGGGATGTGCATCATTTAGCCTCAACTTAGATATTCATGAAAAACATAGGGAATGTGTGATAATTTGGGATGTGCGTACATAGTTGATTTAATTGATTCAATCCTGTAAATGATTAATAGGAAAAACAGGCACATTTACTTCTTGAAGAGGAGACCTGTAGGTGCATGAGGAGAAGTAAAAGCATTCAGGTTCTCACTTGTAAGGGATGGCTGAAGAGTCTTTCCGACTACTTGTACGTAATTTACTTTTCTTTTTGAATTTCATGACCATTGTGTGTTACATTACAAGAACCAGTTTGAATCTTAATTATGTACAAACTTATTATTGTCGCAATGAAGGTTTATAAGATAAATAAATGATCTATTAGCATATTGTAGGCATTATTCGGATGATTTGGGTTGGAGTGAAGACAGAATTGTTAGGAGGCCTTATTGTATAGACCTTGCTCATCTGTTAGTATAATATATATTTTTTTCTAAACATTACCATTGTTTTTTCTGGCAATAACAAGTGGTTTTTTCTGGTTATAATATATATTTTTTTGTTGTTCTTTTGCGTAATGTTTTAGACATGATTTTTTTCTGGTTGTAATATGTTTTCCTGGCAGAACATTGTTTTTGATGTAATCTTAAAACTTAGTGTTTGTGAACTTGAAATATAGCCAGCTAGTTTTTGCTCTTGTTAAAAAAACTAAGCTGTCTAACAGTGTCTCTGAACCATGCTGGTTATCTGGCATGGTTCTGACTCTTGTAAGGTATAAAGTTATTCTATAGTGTTTGGTGTATATTATGATGATTTTTGTTTTTTATTAAATATATTTCTGATGACAAATGCTGGTTTAAACTTTAAAGGCACCTCAGTTGTCACTACATTTATAGGAAGGCAAGTTCTAATTTTGAGAGAGAATTGTATATACCAAATGTTTCGGAAATAAGCAGATACAATGAGAAGTTGCAGTCTTCTCTAGTCGCAAAAACGAACATGCAAATTGTCACAGTAATTTCGCATGTCCGTTTGTTTATTGTGCATAGGCATATAACAGTATCACCGGCACTTTGTTTTCCGTCAAAATTACGGCGCAGATATAAACCGCCGCAGATAAGAACTTTTATCGGCACCGTTGTCACCATCGCCATAGCCTGGAGAAAACCAAAAAGGGAATATTATATAGAAACTAATAACGTTAGAAAGTTGATAAGTAGACAATGACAATGAAAATTAGAAAGTTTTTATGCCTAAATTATAAAAAAATCTGTATTTTCTTTCTTCAGCTCAGACCGTAGAAAAATGAAAATCCAGTGTCTCTGTCAAAAACATTTTGTTGTTTTTTCTCGAAAAAATGGAAATGCGAACCTAAACATTGACTCTTAAGAAATCACAAAGCTAGTAAGCAAAGACAAATAAGATATCATTAAGACACAAAACTCGTATGAGGAATTTATCAGAGAACTTTGAAGACCATTATTATTATTACAAGTCTTCCCCATGATTTTTCGGATTTATATATCTCATCATTCACATTCCTCTAACCAATATGTGCAAATTAGAAAAAAATAAATAAATAGAGAGAGCCGAGAAAAAGCAAGTTATGAGTATTTCATCAAAAAAGGTAAATAGAAAGTACTTAATCTGAAGAGCAATCAGAGAACTTTGAAGACCATTTTGGTACTTATCGACATCAATTTCAATTTCCAGACGGTGTAATTTCTCCTCATTTGCTTCTTCAGTATATAGAGAAAAATACAACAACGAACTCATCTACTAATCTTATATACAAACTAACAAAACACGAAAAAGTAATTTCTCCTCATTTGCACCTTCATACCTACTCTCATCGTTTCTTTGGTTCGGAGCTACCACGATCCAAGCGGCTATTGGTGCTCCGATAAGAAACTTAAACACGGAAAAGTCGATCCGAAAAATCACAAATTCAGCAAAGAAACAATGAAATTAGCGAACAAACGATACAGAAATTACCTAATCTCGACATTTTGTGCTTGATCTTTAACGCGGAGGACGATGATTTATGAAGCGCGACATCTGGGTTTTTGTGGTGGCTAGGGTTTATTTTGGTACATATTTCACTTATATAGCTATCTTATTTTATATTTAACATAAATCTCTATTACAGGCCATAGTTGAGCCCATTGAAACCTTAAAATGTGCTATCGGGAAAGGAAAAGAAAACACGAAAGCATGATTCCCCTTAAAAACCTTCAAATGTGCTGTATCCCCAAATTCTGAAGTATGAACACAGCTTATAAGCAATAAATATATTATATATGCACATATTATTACAACTTGAATTATGTATAGCCATGAGTAAAATTCCCAGCGCTGTATATAATGTACTATCAAATTTTAACACTCATTTGTCCAAGATTGGCATCAATCAATTAATCAATAAATCACAGTACAATCTGTCAGCATCAACTAAGGCAGGAATATACTGGTTTTTTTCCCAAATGTTGAGTTGCTTGGTAGATGTTTCTAAATTTGTAACCACTGAAAAGAAAAAACGCAGACTTAGTACAGCGATAATAAACCTCATTTCTCTATAAACATTTGAAAATGAATAAATATCGGAATTAATGGAGCCCTTATATAAAAAATAAAAAAAAACATTGAAAAAGGAAACGAACAATCTTTTCTTTGAGCACAATGTAACAGTTTCTCAGCCAAACTTACCTAGGCAACAATGACAAAGCAACAAAGCCATTAGAATCATAAATTATGTCAGAAAACATTCTAATGCAGCAGAAAAACATCAGAATCCTAAATATCACGACATAAAACATCATTTCTAGACAATTTAGCCACCAATCCATTTGCCGCCGCAACACACAGACACCCACCCCACGCGCCCACTTGCCCAACAAGCATGATTAGCCAGGGCCGACTTTGGGGATGTCATAGTGCTCACTAAGGTTGGCGAGGTACTGGTTAAATTTCGAAATCCTATCACGGTGCGACTTGTCAGAGGTCTTGGCCAGGCGGTGTGACTCAATCCTCTCCTTCTGCTCCAAGTACCGTCTCTCGGCAGGTGTTAGGTAGTCATCGATCGGCCGTCGGTCCCCTTCCTCCCCCTCCCCCTCCCCCTCTCCCTCCCCCTCCCTCTCTTGCTTTTCCAACTCTGCCAGGTCTCCTTTGGTCGGCTCAGTTGCTAAGCCAGAGCCCCCTCCTGAGATTATAAACAAATCAGAGAATTTACTTTAATTTGTGCCACATCATCCATTCAACAAGAAACAACCTACCAGCATTTGGAATTCAATAACAACTGCATACAGTTGATTTTCCAATTAATCACCAAACCAGTAAAGAAATTGTCATGTATTTGTGCTATTATATTCGGACTAAAATATAGCCCAGATCAAGGCATCCAATTGCCCCTCTAACCTGATCCAATTAGCTAATCAAGGCTCAGTTTACCGTAAAGTGCACAATTAAACCTATTGGGAAATTATATTATGCACTGATTAAACCTGTGCATACTACCGACGGATCCAGACTATACGGCACACAGTATCCAATTACAGCTCAACTAAAAACAGCAGATAAAAAGCAAGTATGCCATAGTCCAAGTCAAATTTGTAGCAGTAGACAGCAAAGAAACTACAGAAATAGGACGTGAGAAAAGAAAGACATGACATTTACATGTTACAAACCTTCTACAGGATCGCTATTTCCAATTGGCGTGTCTTCTTCGGAATGATTATGAAGCTTTTGTTTCTTCTTCTTTTTAACCCCACCGGACTTTACATCCAATGCTTTTCCCTTCAACTTCAGCTTTCCCCCAACTACATTTTGGTAAGAAGACATTTCTCTACAAAAAAGGAAAAGAAAACAAATTAAATAATGAATATCACCCAAATACAGAAAAGAAAAAAAAAACAGTTTATTAAAAATTTATATCCTATCGAGAAGTTTTCTTGGTACAATTTAATTTAAGAGAGGTAATGCGGTTATGGTTAGGATTGGCATACCTACCAGTATAGTACTGGTACTGCTTTACTGCTTTTTTTCTCTCATTTTGAAACTTCATTGTGTGTAAATTAAGAACTGATAATGAATTGGGTTGAAGTTTTCGATCTGGTATAAGATGGGATTAATTTAGTTAGATACTTAAATGGAAATTCTGATAATCTGTTATACAGGTCAATCACAACTGAGTATGATACAGAAAAGGAAGAAATTCGCCCAGTTTCAACCTCAATTAAGACACAAAAAACATTGATCAGACATATAAAAATACTAGTTCCATTGTTCCTTCCCCCAGAGACAAAATTATCTTCAGATTTGGCAACAGAGGCATTAATTTGGTTCCTCCCAATACTTTCTCGACTAAAAATCGCAAGTACGCGAAACAAAACTACCGATCGGGGAGAAGACCAAAAAAGACAGCAAAACCCTAATTTCATAACTGATTCTTAGCATCAAACTCAAACAAAACAGATCAATCATTACTTAAAGAGAACCCTATAGGAGATCTACACTGGATGAAGTTTTGAAGTACCTGATGCTTTCGATCTATTCTCCGAGGAACACAAAGTGATATCTAGACGAAGAGTCGAGAATCGAGACGAAGCACTCGCAAAATTCCAAACGGACTTAAATTTGTGAGAGCGAGAGAGGAGCTTAAAATCCACTAATTGCGTTCGTTCAATAAATAAATAAATAAGGGCTTAAATTTGTGGGCCGGATAATATATGGGCCTGGAAAATGGAAACCCAACAAAAATTTTCTAAGATTATGTGGGTTTTAAATTAGAAAAGAAAAATGTTACGGAAATATCATTATTAATATTCTCGTTGTTATATAAATTTTATTATATATATTAATAATTTTATTATATATAATATTTTTATTATTTAATTTAAATATCATTAATATGTATAATAATTTATTTAAATTATATAATGATAGTTGCAAAAAAAGAAGATAATTCTTAGAAGCACTTTTCTGATAAAAACAATAGTTTAATTTCTAGGAAATCCTTTAGTTTTCTGTTTTTTGTGAATGTTTTTGCAATGTTATTATAGTTAATGTTTCGTATTAAACTTGGTATTGGTAATTGGTGTGCTGGTACCAGAGAGGTGGTACTTGTCACGTTGTAACCCTTGTTTCTTTGTTTCAATGAAACAGGTGGAGAAATTCACTTTTCTCAACAAAAAAAAGTTATATAATAAAATAATTAATATGCATAATGATTTATTTAAGTTACATAATAATAATATTATATAAAATAAATTTACATAATAAAGTTATTAATATATATAATAACTCATTTAATGCGTATAATAAATCTCGTAATAACAATAGTATCAACAACTGTATATATGTATTAGCTCCCAGTTAGAAAATAGGAGACACCTCAAGTCTAATATAAATAAGAGATGTGATAACTGCACACCAATTCTATACCTCACAAAATCCTGGACACAAATTCTGTAGATCGGAGAAAGAATGTTCAAAATTTTCAAAACTCATACTCCTCATTTTATACATACATATAAGACAAAACAATTTATACTAATATTCAAATATATTTACACAACATTTAAATATGTTTGTACTATTATTCAAATGTGTTTATATGTGAGATAAAAATATTTATACTAATATGTAAAATGTGTTATGGTATAGCAGGCTATAGTGTTACATACCGTGATAGTTTGTTACGGGGTGTGACGGTCTATTACGGATCATAACACATATCAAATCATATTGTTATGATATATAACCCTTATTATTAGTATTAACTATTAAATCATATGATACAAAAATAATGTGCAGAAATGAATGACAAGAATTTCTCTATAAATAATTATTTTATTTTTTATAGAAAGACACATTCTTAAAAAGAAAATTATCAGAATTTTTATTTCCAAAAAAAAAATTAGAAAATAGAAACACATTATTTTTGCTCTCTTTGTTCCTTTTTTATGTTTCTTTTTTTTTTTTTGGCATATGCTAATAGAACTCCAACCAAAATCCCCCATATCGTTCTTGGAAAGGAAAAAATTACCACATGTTTGGAGATTTTACTTTTGTAAAAAAAAAAAAGGTAAAAGTGTTATCCGCCGAATTTTCTCCTCCATGTGAAACAATAGCACTGCCTCTGCGTTTTACTTTTGTATTGTCAGGTGTTTATATTTATAACATCAAGTGTTTATACTTAGTGTCATGGTGTTTATACCTAATGATTTACATAAAAGCTTGCAACACAGGTAATTATACTTGCATTATTCGGTGTTTATAATTAGTGTATCGGTGTTTATAATTAGTGTGTCGGTGTTTATACTAATCAATACACATTTTTCTGTAGGAATATAAACATCCAAATCAAGTATAAACACCAACGATTACTTAGTATGAATACCCAAAAAATCAAATATAAACACCAATAATCAACTTATTTATATTTTATTTAGCCAAACAAATTATGCCACAAAAGCTATAAATCATTACTTATTGTGTTATGATAAATGGTTTAAGCAAGATGCCTATCCGATTTGATGTGCTCATGTAGCTTCATTAATTATCTCTATTTAAATCATTACTTATTGTGTGATGTTATTTATATTTGTGAAAGGCTTCTGCTCCAATAAAAGTATGACAAGCATAACGCAATTATATGATATATGTCCTTGTCATTATGTATTTATTATATTATGTGATTGGACAAGAAAAATTGAAAATATGGTGGGATCCTTATAATTATTATTTTGATAACTTTGATAACGAACTTTTAAATAATTAAAAAAAATCTTAAAAATAAGAAATTTTATAAACATATTTTTTAACTTATAGATCATTTGTATTTTAAATTTTATATAATTGAAGTATTATTTGATACTTCATTAAAGATCATAAAAATTACATAACATTTATAATGATAACTTTGATAACGAACTTTTAAATAATTAAAAAAAATCTTAAAAATAAGAAATTTTATAAACATATTTTTTAACTTATAGATCATTTGTATTTTAAATTTCATATAATTGAAGTATTATTTGATACTTCATTAAAGATCATAAAAATTACATAACATTTATAATGATTCATATGTAACGATTTTTAATGCAATATCAAATGATCCTTAAATTATATGAAAAACACAATCAATCTATAAATTAAAAAAAATATGTTTGTCAACATTTTTCTATTTTTTTATTTTCTAAAAATTATTTAAAAATTAATTAGCAAGATTATCAAGATAATAATTATCAAGAAATTCATTCCCTAAAACTAACCATTTCTTGCCAAGACTGACAAATACAAAATAATGAATAATTAATCCTTTTGCAAAATCTACTAAATAGTGGATGCTTTAAAATATTCATGTGACATTAAACAAGATTTTAATAGATTTCAACTAAAGTATAATTAGTCAAACGAGTTATTAAAAACATGTATTTTGAAAAAGTATGGTCATAGCTGGCCATCTATGCCATTTTACTATTAAGCAATTTAAGAGAAATTATTGGAAGCATCCTAGCATTTTTCCACTAAGTATATATTATTATCATACAAGATTGCTTTATTATTATTTTTTTTATTTTTACATAAATTATTCTAATCCTCTACATTTTGCATTTTTTATCTACACATAAAAAATATTTATATAAAATCGATAATTTATTTATATCTAAATTTGTAATTATTTATAGTTAGTACGTAAAGTATTTATCATTTTTTGTTTCCTAGATGATTGTAGAAAAATTCAAATAAAAAACTTTATTGTACAAGTAAAAATATAAATTGCATAATTTTTAAATTATAGTAATATAAGGTTTAATTTTTTTGATAGTTAGATATAAATATTTTTTGAAAAAATATAAATACATCTGAGATATATATATATATATATATATATATAATCCAATCAAAAGATATAATTATCACTCATATCCACTAAATTCTAACCTATCGTATGTATAAAAAATTTATCAAACGCGTCCATTCGAACATGATGAAAAATACAACTTCAATACTTCTTTATTCTTTGTTCATTTTATGCATTCTTGATCTCTTTTTTTTTTTAACAAGTTTCAAAAGATTATTTAAAGTTTTTTTTTCTATTTTAAATTTTTAAAAATTTACTTAAAAATTCATTGTCAAAATTGTCAAAATAATCATTATCAAATAATTCTCATTTTTCTTTAATAAATAAATATCTCCTCATGAAAAACGACAAATAAAAAAGAAGGCCAACAAGGACAAAATTAATTAATAACATTAAGTCTTTATTATTTTTTTAAGTAAGAACATGTGATCATGAAGTGGAGGCCCACGAAATTAAATACTTGAACTGATGAAGACTGCATTTATTTTCTAACTAAAATATAAAATGTTGAATTCACAACATGCCTGATAATTAAATTAAATTAAATTAAATTAAATTACTCTAATCAGTGTTATTATGTAATATAGGTTACTAGTTCAAAATATGACAAATTCTCCTAATTTTGAGGCAAATGTCACACAAGTATATTCCTAAAATTCCTCTAGCAAGCAATAGACTGTCCGTATTTTACATATTTTTCAATTAGGAAAATATTTCGGAGATACCATAATCGATATCGATTTTATTATTTAGATTAAATGAGTTATTATTCATATTAACGACTTTATTATGCAACTTTTTTTTATAGTATTTTTGTTATTCAACTTAAGTGAGTTATTATTAATATGACTTTTTTTTGTTTATATAATTCTTAGAGAATGCAAAAATAAATTGCAATTATTGACATAATTATTCCAACATCTATACATAAATATAAAACTAATTAGTAATTCATACTAAAAAGTCAGAATATTCTTTCTTAAAGAGAAAAGACAATTTCTCCACACTTTTTTTTTCATTTTTGCCAATGTTTTAATATTTGCAAATAACATTGCTTATCCATGAAGAATATTTGAAAAATATCCATTAAAATTGACGTGGCACCAGAATCAGTCAAAAATAATAGATTATTCTGCATGTGGGACCCACCTTCTCTCACTCGTGTATTTTTAATTTTAATTTTTACATTTTATTTCGGTTTCCAATTTAACATTTAACCAAAAAAACATTTAACAAAAATATTATTAGCTTAAAACTTTGATAATACATGCGTTATAATAAATACATGTGTTCAAAGAGCCGAAAAATGTCCCATAAAATAATTCCTAGCATGAAAAAAAGGAAATGGATTTTCCTAATTCAATAAACCCCTCATATTAATTTGATGTGGAATTCAGAATGTTTGTTTTTATAATTAATAATTTTTTTAGTGTTTTTCAACCTAACAAATGCATGAGTTCAGTTAAAACTACTGAAAAATGGAGTGTTGATTTATAAAATGACGTACGAACGGATAAATTATAGACGGATAATATATTTACATTCATAAATTTCAGTCAAGACATAGTTGTTAATAGCTGGATTAAGTGCAAAATTTTAGTTAAGATTACTTTAATTTTATGAAGGAAAAGATAATATTGATTTTTTTTAGTTTTGAAGAAGAAATAATAAATTTTGCACTTTTGATGGGTCATAAAAAATCTTAGAAGATTCCATAGATATATGAGCAATATTTCCTTCAAAGTAATTCATAAATTTTAATAAAATGCCAAAAAAAAAATAATCGTACTTTAATTTACAAAATATGAAAATAAAAAAAGCTGATTGAAAATTTTTCTATAAATATTTAAAATCGAAAGAATCTCAATTCTCAAGAAACAAAAATTCTGGAAACAAAATCTCTCTACCAAAATCAGACCCATTCAAGATTCAATGCACTGAAACTCTCCAGTTAGTTTAAACTTGAGATCGCTGACCCATTCAAGATTCAATTCACTGGATATATCCAGTTATTTTAAACTTGAGATCGCTGACCGATTCAAGATTAAATTCACTGGAGATATCCAGTTAGGTGTAAACTTGAGATCACGATCCATTTAATGTTGAATCGATCCTCACGACTGGAGATGACTGGTACACGTGATGACGTCACGCGGCCTGACTTGCCGCTTCTCTCGTATAAATTCGAACATAGTCTAGGTTCACCTACACCATGGGGTGGTGTCAGCAGAAAAATTACCATTCGCCAGCCGTCAAAATAACATTGGTCTACTGAACCCTGTTCACATTATAAAAATTCTCCACTGACAGACATCTCCTCGCTTTTTACGAAACCAGCGCGGCACCGTCCCATTCTCTCTCTCTCTCTCTCTCTCTCTATCTCTTTCTTCGTCCCAATCTCTCTTCAATGGATGAAGCTGAAAACCCTCCTCCTCTCTCCGTCGAAGAAGCTGCGGAGCAAACCCTTCTCTTTTCCCGATTTCTTTGCCCGTTCTACGATTCCGAACCCGAATCCGAAACCAACTCCGATCTCTCCATCCTCTCAGACGACGACGATTACCATTCCCTCCCTCCTTCCCCCATGGCACCATCGCCGTCGGAATCCGACCAGTTTCCGGTCGATTCTTCCCAGGATTTCTTCGATTCATTCCCCATGGAGACCGATACGTCATTCTATGACGAGTTCGAGTCGGACCGCGACACCGATTTGGTGGAATGGATTGAGACTGAAAGGGCGAGTGGCTTCTCTTTGGATGTAGCGTCTGAGCTAGGAGATGATATGGATGCTGATCGGTACTCTCCGGAGTCTGTCGGGTTACCGGATCCAACTGTAATGGATTCGGACGAGTTGCAAATTTCAAGTTTTGAAGTAGAATCCGATTTGCAGGACACCTTCCCTGCTGATGATCTTCTCTCTAGGGTCCTTGATCTAGAAGAAGCAGTTCCGGATCCGGATTGGGCCGACACAGTGGAATTCTCCGCTTTTCGAGAAATGGATACAGATACATCTCAGGTTCCGAGACCTTCTACACCGGAGGATCAATTTATTTTAGACAATTCAGACCTGTTGAATGAATGCTTTCCGGAACAATATCCAAACCCCAGTCAACATCCCAATCCAGAACCGGATCCGGACTGGGAGGTGGCTTCCACTGATAGCAGTAGCCTCCCTGACATAGAAGAAATCGTGAGAAATATGGAATTTGAAGTGCTCTTAGCCATGCACAACATATATGAAGGTGATCCTGAAATGGAGTTCTTCAGGCAGCTTTTGGAGTTGGACCGTGCTGTCAGAGGGGCCCCACCCACCTCAGGTCTTGCGTTAGAGAGCCTCCCGAATATTACAGCAGATGAAAGCATGGTGGATTTACAGTGTGCTGTTTGCAAAGAGTTTGTCTTGGTCGGGGAGTCACTTAAGAGATTGCCTTGTTTACATGATTACCATGCAAGTTGTATATTGCCATGGCTAGGGATTAGAAACACATGTCCATTGTGCCGATTTGAATTGCCCACGGATGACCAAAATTACGAGAGCTGGAGAGCTAGGCAGGAAACCCAGGTTTGATTTTGGTCTGTTCCATGTATGAAAAGGTTATAGTTTTAGGTCTTGTAGCCTTTGTGAATATAAATGCGGTATCTGTTTCTGGTTTGGTTGTTTCTTCTTATCCATATATTCGGGTTCTTCTTGAGGATTTAGATGGTTGTTTGAAGTTAAATTTAGTAGCACTGTGGCAGCAATTTAAAATGCCCATGTAGGAGTTCTTATGTCTGTTAAACAAAAGTAAAAGAGGCATAATATTTTGGTTTGATCAATGGAAAATGCAATCAATCATTTAAGCAATCAAGAAGTCAATACATTTAATTGTGACCAGTTGTTCTTTCCACATAATGGAAAGGATTTAGACCCCTTTACTTGCTGAATTGTGCAGGCATTGATTGAGGTTATTTGCATTGTTTTTTCATTAATTATTACATTTGTTCCATATGCCTAATGTGAAAAAAAATGGTTTATTATTGTTTACTGATTTTCTTGTTCTAAGCTAAATTTTAATTTAAGAATTACCTTAATTAATCAACTAGTATGAACTTGAATTCCTTGACCAGTTTCATGGTACTTGTTTTCTCCGATTAATCAAATAAAAGTTTCTAATTCCGGGTCATCAGAAAAAAAGTTCTTTTCCAATTATTTTTTTTCTTTTTAAAAATACAACATTTGTGTAGTAGTTGGCGGAAAAAAAAAACTGAGAAGAAAAGAAAATGAAAGAAATTAAGGATAAAAAAAAATATGGTCAGATGCAACTGTGCAATTCGCAATAGTTGTTCAATAAATGTTTTCTGTCATCACATGGGAATCAGCACCTAGTATAAAAGCAAGTATTTGGTCAAAATTTTGAATTGGGGATGCACCTACTACTGGTTGGGTCAGAATAATTGTGTATGAGTCTGGCAGAATACAAAAATGTCATGTGTTCTTTTGATAGGCAGTTATTTTGAAAAAAAGATAAGTTGTAGATATTTTACATGTATTATCTGGAATTCTGGATAATTATGTTCCAATAGTACTGAATAGTGAATGCCTAAACAAATTGGATCTTGTTGTTAATTGGTAATTGCCAATCGGTATAGTCGGCCAATATACAGTTTCTAGGATCAACTCCACCCCAAAATTATAGTGTCAATTAAATCTTGCATAAATGCTGTCTAGGTAACTTGTACTCACTCATGATTTCTGTAATTGGCAAGGCATTGCTACTGTATATGATTTTGGTCTTTTGGAAATGCTGTCTGGATAATTTTCCTTTTTCTTTTTTTCTCTCTAACCTTGGTTTACTAAGAATAGCGAGGATATCTGTACTTCTGAAAACATTGCCAAATGCCTCAATTCTTTTAGTTCTCCAAAATACGGATGTTGTTGTTCTTTGTAAAATCGGAACCAGACAGATTATATATATATTATACTATATATCTGGAAGCAGCAGCAAGAGGTTCACACCGTGTGAATAATGGCACAGCTTTGGTAGCTGATGTGTATTATATTCTTGTTCAGGGGGTTTCATATTCTGAGTCTTGAAGAATATGAGATGCCATCAGCTTATTTCAAGAGTAGTAGTTACTATGCTGGAAACTCTAGATCTTGTTTAAAGTTTGAATGAATTATGCTGGATGTGATATAATCAATTCTTTGGTTAAAATTTAGCTCAGGCTGACTGTTCAGAAAAAGTTAGCAGTAAAAGTTTTGCAATAATGTTACTAAAAAGTTGATATAAAATAAAGCAAATGAGGATTTTGTCAGTAAGATTTTCATGAAGATGTATAGATAGAAAGTAACTTGTGCTTTGGACCTTTGGTTATGTTGCATCCTTTACAAAGCTTTAATGTCCAATTGTACTTGGAATATTATAGGCATTGACTTTAATTCTAGAAAAAAAATCAAGCCCAAGTCTCAGCCCATATGCAAACTCCATTGGGTTTGGACCAGTGGAATTTTCAGAATTTTGTGTCAGAACCTTTTTTTTTTTACAAGTATTTAGAATTTTTGTCTAAAATCTAAATAGATTATTAATGCAATTTCTAATTTAGGAAGCTGTCACCAGGTCCTATGTACTGACTCATTTTGCAACAACAAGAAATTGATTTTTCTTAACCATTGTATTGTAATCGTCTATTATAAATATAAATATGGCTTAACAAATTAAGGCCTTGAGATTTTACAATATGGTCCTCTCATTTATCAGAATCATATCCAAAACGTTCGTATGTATCTCATATAACTATATAAGAATGTGGTAATATACCAAAGACTGAAACAGCACAAAGAACTCGATATTTCAGCAATATTTTTAACACAAAAAAAAAAACATGACTCAGAGACCTCAAACAATTAATCAAAGTTCCAACTTTCAAGCTTAAACTATCATTTATATTATAAACAACCAAATATCAATTAACAGACTTCACATTCAAGAGAATATTAGGTCAAAGTTTAGAAATCACCGATTGCCGGAAATATTGATTAACATTACCGGAAAGTTGCACGATCATCGTAATCTTGCCTTCGGAAACCAATCTGACAACATGCATTTGAACCGCTTGAAGATCGAAAATGAAGAGTTTCGGCTAAATGACGAAATCCTAATTAATTAAGCCAAATTTCCAAGTCAAATTGCTTTAACTACAGGTAACTAAAGGGAAAAAAACCTCCAATATTTCAATTTGTGGTTGGTTTTGGTTGTGTGTATTTTGGGGGAGGGTTGGTTTCTTAGTCCAGTCTTAGCCGGGGATGAAAATAGTACGGATAAGATCCGATCTGTATCCGAAAATTTGATACGGATATAGTTTTCAATTTGAATTATCCGTAATCGAATAGTAAATATAGACTATATTATTTAATATATATTATGAAAAAATTATATTATTCATTACTATAATTAGATATATATTATAAATTTTAGTGTTTCAAATGATATTGATATATTTTTTAATAACTAATAGTGTTGAAAGAATTATTTTATGATAAATTTCAATAAATTTGTAAAACTTAAATAAATTTTAATTCATATCCGACTATATTCATATATATTCTCATATTCATATTCGAATATATTCATATCCTTACTCATATTTGAAAAATTAAAAACGGATACAAATGCGATTTTACCGCTATCCGATCTATATTCAATCCGTTTTCACCCCTACTCTTCGCCCTTGAAATTAAAGGCTTCATACCATACCATACCATACATCCCTGGTACTGTACCGATTGCCAAGTTCAATGTACCAGTTCTGTTGAAATGTTTACCTTTTTTCCTTTCCCTTATCCTTCATTTATTTTTCTTTGCGGAGACAGTATGCATGGACTCGTTTATGTTTGGTCTCAGCATTAAAAATTGTCAACAAGCATATTCTCCTTCCTTTTGTATGAATAATAATAATAGTAATAATAATCAACCACTCCTACCACAACCAAGTTGACTTGTCACATACAAACAGCATAGCATGTGTCTTCAACTTCATAAAAATGGTGGTGCAATTAATGCACCTAAGAGTACGGACACAAACTAAAGTGGGTGTGCCCCTAGGTGTCCCCCTTGCTAACCTAGGGTTATATTTAAAAAATATAGAGCATGATATATTCATTTATTTATTAACGTTAATTATATATATATTAATTAAAAATATATTATTATTAACTAATAAATTTTATTTATTTTATATTAAAATGATATATATAAAATATATATATATAACATGATTAAATTTTATTAGTTAATAATAATATATTTTTAACTAATAAATATATAATTACGTTAACTAAATAAATGAGTAAATAATAATGAAAGATACTTCTCCCACGACTCTTATATTTATTGATATAAATGCACCTAGCTAGATACGATAGAGGTCTAGAAAAATCAATTAGATAGATACATCAAATCCATGAATATATATATTTTGACATCTTATGTAATGGTCATAACCCACAACTTTACAAGAGCGCATTTCATGCGCACACGTATTTGGCCATAAAAAAAATCTGCACAAATTTATGTTGTCACCAAAAGAAAAAAAGAGAAAATTATTATGGATCTACTGTGCCACTTCCTCTATCCATAGCCTTCAAAAAACATGACACATTTTTCTCAAAGAAAAACAAAACATGACACATTACTGAAAACCAATTTCTGTGGCATGTAAATATGTTACAAACTCTGTGGTAGGCATTTCACTAACTGAAGTTTTAAGTTTTATATATTTGTTACTATTCTGAACTTGAATGATACGATCGTGTTTTGTCGGGCTGGAGCTTCTCATTTAAAGGAACGCGTAACTCGACCGACTAATGTCATCTAGGGATGAATTTTGGATCTTGATGATGTTAGCAAATAAATCAAACGTGTTCATTTTAAATCAGATAAGTATAAATCGAAAAAAAAAGAAGAATTCATTTAATTTCATTTTTGATGCACAAGACATCTTCTTCAGAAAACAAAAAATAATCAAGTACCTTTGATACTTCATACATTTTAATCACATGATCTAAATTGAAAAGAAAATTAGGCAATTTGAGTCCAAAGTAACATCATTAACAAAGGCAGAGAAGCCCTCCAAAAATAGCAAAATTAAAAAAACAAAAATCATACACAAACATGCTCCACACCATACACCATCTCGTAGCCGCCACAGAAAACCTCAAACACCTTCAATAAATCAACCCTCTACAAAACCTAGAAAGCAAATAAGTAAAACAAAAACAAAAACAAAACAAAACAAAACAAAATCATAGTCTGGAAAGATGCAAATAAAGAAAGGAAGAAGAGGCGTATGTACCAGACTCGACATCGCAATAGCAAAGAAAAAGAAAGAAAGAAAGAAAGAAAGAAAGAAAAAAAGGTGGTCGTGCACCTAAAAGCTGAGAAGTGACGCGTGTGTGACAAACCCACCATATTTCCTCCTTTCTCTCAAAATCCATTGCTTCTCTCTTTCTCATCTCCATTAAGTTTTTAATGGAGAATATTTGAGAGATATCATTCATGATATTTTTTTGTGGATATGGTATTTGTTATATATATTAAGTTAGTTATTTTATGTATTAGTGATTTTATTTTATTTAAATATTATTAATAGATGTAACAATTTATTTAAATTGAATAATAATAATTATTATTATTAACGTGTATAATAAAGTTCGTATTGATAATAATTTTAATAACCGTATTTTTATATCAACTCTCTTAATTTAATTCCCTCCTCCACTCAAAATTTTTTTCTTTTTTTTTTGGATTTTTTCTTTTTGTATTTTCAGATTTTTCTTTAGTTTCTTCCTACCCAATAACTCTGTGTTAGTGCATCTTTTCTTTTTAACCTTTGGCATGTTTTGCCACTCCAAACCTCCAATTTGCCTTCTTATACATGCACATGTCATGAATCATTAAAAGTAAAACAATTAATTAATTAACTAATTAATTAATTAGTGTGTCCAATTATTTATTTGTGATGACTCTGATTAACTAGATTTTTTGAATTGATTCTTAAAATTTTCTGTTGGGAATATAAGAGATTTTTTTACTTTATTATTAAATAGACTAAGATATTTACTTATTTTGTACGTAAATTAAATTAATGACGGCAACAATAATAGTAACAAAACTAGTTGATCTTTTAATCAAAAAATTTGGATGAGTGTACACTTTGAACGGGTTGAAGTACTTCCTTGAAATTCAATATCAAATTGTGCACAAATATTGTATAAATTGAATATTAGGTTGAAAAATTATTGTCTGTTAGGTAATTTTTTTTTAATCAAAACTTATATATGTGTATATATAAGTGAAAAGTACAATAGCATTAAGTGAAAAGAAAATCAAGCTTTTAATTAAGAAAACAATTAAACTGTTAATGAAACTTCGTAGCGTTAAAATCCTCTAAATACGCATTATCGTTAAATAATGTTTAAAATGCGATTAAACCGATTAATTTTGAAATGACACCCTGTCATTAAGTGTCATTAATTAGAAGCTTAGAAAAAAAATATATAATTAGTTGTTAACGACAAAGACATTACAATGTCTACATATTTTTTTTTTCAGATAAGTAGTTCCTTTTCATAGATAATTGTAAATAATTATGAATTTTTGCTTAGTAGAAATTAACTATTAATTAATAGATAGATTAAATGGTAAAGTATGAGATGTAAAAATTTCAAGATCCCAAATACTACATGCCAGAACAGTACATTCTTCATTACACAAAATTAAGCACCAAACTATAGTGACTGTTAATTAAATACTGTTATTAGCATAATATCATACTATTTAATTTATGGTATTAAGGGAATATTAAGGGGAACACAAAGGACATCTGACCAACCAAATTAGAAGATAATGACATTTACAAATTTAGTTTTATGTATATGACCTTATGAATGAAATAATTCAATAAATTAATTTTGGGTTTTCCGAATATAATCTTCCAATTTCTCACATGTTAATTGTGACATTTGGTGAATGCATAAAGTACATTGAAATATGGATAAATTAATAAATAATATATAAGTAAATTTGACAAGGACATGCCTTTTTTTTGGAATATCTACTCTGTCATATATTTTCTAATTGTTTGCTTCAATATAACACATCTAGAATAATATAAATACTTGACAACACCTTTGAGTATTATTTTTTGTATAGTCATTTAAATAGTAATAGTTTACTTGAAACCATATATTTTCTAAAAAATTTAAATATGTTTTTTTTATCCTAAGTCATAATTTTTTTCTGCTTTTTTTTCCACTCCACTTGATCTTTTTTTTTCCCACTTAATATATTTTTTTTTATTTTTTATCTCCTTCCAATATGTGTCATTATATTGGTATCTCATGCTATATTTTTATTGAATCTTCCTCTATCATATTGCTACCACATTGCTAGATAAATATCAAATAAAATTAAGGTAATTTGGATTGTTTTTCCCAATTTCTCTCTTGAAAGAGAAACATTTATTAAAGAAAAAATAATTTCTTTAAAATAAGATAATTTTTATTTACAAATAATCTTGCATTAAACAAAATTTGGGACAAAATGAACTTCATTTGTTTAGAAACAATAAACACATACATAATATAAAATAACACAATAAATGGCGCAAAAATTCCTACAAAGGAATATAAAAAGTGGTGTATTATTTTTGTAAACATACCCTTCAATATACATGAGAAGTATAAAATTAGTAAATACATGAGCAAAAAAAAAAAGAAATTTCGGAATTAATAGAAGTTTGTATCACGATAAAGAAATTTCGAAATTCAAGATAAATTAATGAGCAAAAAAAAAAAAGAAAAAAAACACTATAAAAATATGAAGATTTCGGAATTTAATTAACTTTCTCATGCATTATATAATTTATAAAAATATGAAGATTAATAGAAGTTTTCAAATGAAGTTATTGAACAAGTAAAATAGAAAAAGGGAGCTGGCATATAGATGTCATTATCGATACCGACTTTGTTATTCAGATTAAATAAATTATGATTAATATTAGCGACTTTATTATGTAATTTTTTTGTATAATACTTTTATTATTCAACTAAAGTGAGTTATCATTTATATTAATGATATTTGAATTGGGTAATAAAAATTACTCAAAATAAATTACATAATAAGATCGTTAACATAAATAATAAAATCGACACCGATGATAGTATCAACGATGATATCTCTCAAACATTAAATCAGCTTATAAATAACAAATTAATTCAAATCAATGAATCATCAAGAACCTAAAGAAATGAAATTTGGGTGAGGCAAAATTTCTCCTTTTTTTTTTCTATTTTTATATATAACAAGCAACATAAGCAAGGAAACATGCGTGCAAATTTCACCATTAAACTTTCGACTCACCAAGCATTACAAAACCTTAATTAACTAATATAAAAATGATTAAAAGGAATAAATTTTCATAAGCAACTCGAAGTTTCCATATTCTCTATAATTAAACGAATCTCCATTTATCTAGTAGACTAGTTACATAATTCTCCATCTTTTTTTTTAAAAAAAAAGGAACACTTGAGTACTAATGTATTCTAAAAAGGAGAATATGACACTAATTAAATACATTTTCAATTCCTTAATTTTCATGTTTCATTTAATGCAATGTTATCAAATTTTATGGTGAAAGCATATATATATATATATATACTGCACTCATATACCCACTGATCTTTATCCGCTGTTATTAAAATTTATGACAACAAATATATTATAAATTTTAAATGATCTGATTTAATTTAAACGGCTCAAATTTAATTATAGGAGGTGCACTTTTATTTATATTTTTAATAAATTCTACGTTTTACAGATCCAAAAAAATTATGACAATTTATATCACAGCAAAAAAACAAAAAAAGAAAAAAGAATGAAAGTGAATGTGAATCCATACACTCACACTGAGTGGTTTAATGGAAGAAGATCTCAAATGATTAATGGTGATTAATTAATTGCATCAGCTGAAAGCAAGGCTTATCTGTTCCGAGCCAATCATGTCACGCCATGATTAATTAATTAATTGGTTAATTAATTAATGGTAAGAGATCAGAACTTGGTATTAAAAAAAGGTTGGAGATGCGAAGCAAAGCTATCGAAGGAAAGGTGGCGGAGGATCCGAATTGGTATTATTATTAGTACGGAATTAATTAAAAGGAGTTGATATATATATGGATATTAAAATTGATATCATAATTGGTATTAATTTTATTATTTATATTAATAATGTTATTATATAATTTATTTATATGGTATTTTTGTTGTTTAATTTAAATGAGTTATTGTTTATATTAGCGGTATTTGAATTAAATAATAAGAATATTGTAAAAAATAATTTATATGATAAAATCGTTAATACGAATAATAATTTAGTTAATCTGAATAATAAAGTTGGTATAATCATTCTTGATATCTCTCAAATATTTTCCTTAATTAAAAGTAAAATAGATTGTAGATAATTAATAAGTTTTTTTCTCCGTAATTTGAATAAGAGAGACGTGTGTTAAATTTGTTGTAATTTGAAAACATATGTATCATCTATCAATCAATTTGAAAAATTAATTATTCAGTTTTATCCACACTTGATGATCAGTTATTAAATGATTTTTAAATGTCATAAAATTTGACATGATGCCTATTTACAAACAAGAGAACACATTTATAATTTTAGTTTTTTTTTATTAATGATGAGTTTTTTTTTACTGATTATCATGGTTGTCAATTGAATATGATTATCAATATATCTCTTCTCTTAATATTCAGTTTTAAAAAATTTCTAAAAAAAAAAGAAAGAAGAGAAGGTTTCAAATGTAGTACTAATTTTCATCATTACAGATATATACATTTAAGAATCTTTCAAAATGATATGATCCAAAATGTTATGTTGTTCCGATACCGGCCTAATCAAGATCAATATTACTTTATTATTATCAAATATTAATATTTTAAAATGATTTAATATTTATCCCGATTTAATTTTACTTCACTTACAAAATAGAGGAGAAAACTGATATACTGTTTGTGCTTTTATTTTAGTAAAAATCCTTAAAACATAAAATTGAAGATTCATATAATTCCAGAGTTAGATTTGTTGAAAATTTTGTTGGGTCAATATTATCTGACCGGATCATTCCTATGGTGGTATCATTATGTTTGGTTGTCATGTTTGAACTCATCAAAGTTATACTTTTGTTATGATTACTCAGGAGACTTTGATCTTTCTCATTGTTTGTTGGGATCATATCATATCATATATCTATTCATTTCTTGGGGAAGGAAAGGAGGAGGATGTGGAGGGGGGGGGCATGGCCCCATGGGGCTGGTCTTAAATGGGGCATTTTGGTGACAAAGAGGGGAGGCCAAGGCATTATAGCTGCCCTCCAATTGCCCCAGTTTTTGTGGGTCCCACCACATTGACACTTGGTGCCCTTGCCATGGCAGGCAAGAAAGTTCCATGTTGTTTATTTGCTTGGTCTCAAATTTGAGCTTGTTTGTGATTTGTCTAAATGTGACTGGCCATTGGATGAGCATGGTTTAAACATTCATTAAACAAAGTAGAGAGACTAATCTTGTGCTGGCCAAAAATGGACAATTAGTGATAGGTAGGAGGGGGGGGGGGGGGTCTTTGATTAGGGTTTTTGTGACATTTTTGAGGAAACATAGCTACTAAGGCTACTATCAATTTGTAGAAAATGAACACCTCCTTGATCATTGATTTATTTCTTAGGTGTTGGCTGGAATCTCTGGCAGTCAGATCTTCATTAAAACATGGCCTTTTCCTGTCCATAGTTTCTTTTAGGGTTTACTGATTTAATTTGTTTTGTTATTAATTAATTTCTTTCAGGGTTACTAATTTAATCCATTTTTTTTTTCTACTAGTTGTCACTGATTTAATTTTTCTTTCATTATTTTTTCGTTTGATAGGTGAAGTATAATCAAAACGGAATAAATGTTAAATCACTTTAAAATATTAATATTTAATAGCAACGAAATAAATAGATAAAACATTGAGAATAAACAATATTAAAAATCATAAAATTTAATAATATAATTTTACCATATTTCATCTTAAATCATTTTCAATTAATACATAAAAAAATTTTAAAACACTTAAATTAAATGATGCAAATAATAAAAATCTGAACATTAGAGAAGGGTGTCAGAGCGTCAGGCGTCACAATGATTAAAACCTTGCACTTGCTGCTACTGCACAGCTGGGGAGTAAGTGTAAGTGCAGTTGCAGTGACTCCTTTTACAGAAACTCTGCTCTCACCAGTTTCTCCCTTTTTCTCTTCTTACCAACGCCATTAATTTTCCAATAATACCCCCATTTTCCTTTCTTTATCCGTACTCAGTACAACCTATATTTATTTATTTATTCATTCATTCCCACACAGTGTCTTTTATTTGAATAAAATCCCCACAACAGTGTCTTTTATTTGAATAAAATCCCCACAACAGTGTCTTCACTAGTAAACAAAAGTTTGGCAAGATATGTTTTTCTTTTCTTCTCTTCTATTTTATTATTCTATTCACGCTTTGAGAAAAAGGGGATCCAATTTTTATTTCATGTCTAGTTTGTCCCTTTTTTTAAAGCGGAGTGGACCGAATTTGAATCAAGACAAATTTGAAAAGGACTCCTATGTATGCTATGAAACATAGTGATATATGTGGCTAAGGTAATAATTAATGTTCTTGTTTGTTTTAGGTTACAAGTTAATTAATTAATTAATTAATGGGTCGGATGTGAGAAACAAACGGATGTTGGATTCGATCAAGATATATTTAGTTATGAAGAGGAGGGTTTAAATGTTTTCATTTTTTTGTTAATGAAGTTATGTCTTTATTTTTTAATTTTTTTAATAATTTTAATTTTAAAATTAAAATGTCGTTAGATGTTATTTATATTATTTTTTTTATGTACGTGTACAAAATTACGATATTTTAAAATTATTTTGTTTGATATTAAGAGCTTATAAAAAATACACTAATATAGATAATTTCTAGACGTTAATTTTTTTTAACTTATTGATTAATATAAAATGAAAGTTAAAATGTTAATATTTTTTTATGTGTACGAAGAGGATATAATATAAATCGTATCAAAATTTTTATTATTAACAAATTAAAAAATGGAAACATGACCAAGACAAAAAATAATAAAGGCATTTGTTCCGTTCTCTTTATTTATTGTGAAGTTAACTTTAACAATGTGAGCAGACGTGAGATTGATAAGAATTGGGTTGACGTATAAATTATGGTTGTACTTTTGTAATAACTAGGTCAAACACTACATTAATGCCCACTTATTTGATTTATGTTTTTACCTCATCTTGAGAAGTATTGAAAATTATATATGAGATAATCCAATATTTACTTGGATAAAAAAAATTAAAAAATATGCATTGACGTTAATTAGTGAATAAAAAACGTGACATACCGTGATATGATTAAAATGTTTTTTTAAATGACGTGTCGAAAATGACAGAATGAAAACACGTCACATCTATGATACGATACGCATAAGACACGCCGTATTATACTATAATGTGATGTGATAGACATATAACACGTCACTTTTTTAAAATTTTATCTTTTCATTGGAAAATATTAAAAATTATTTAAATTTGTGAAAAAATTATAAATTTTATTGTAAAGTGTTAGAAAATATTAAAAAAATTTATGGTAAAAAATATATTTCATATTTATATTAAAAATAAAAAAATATTTGAAATAATGGATGTATGACTTCACCTGACTATATGACGTGCTAATTTTAGTTGAAAGGAGACACGTCACGTAATAAGCACACATGTCGTGATGTTTCTTGACGTAACTAGTCACAACGTGTCATTTTTTGAACTTTAACATTAATTAACATTAATATTATTAATTAAAGAGAAGAGATTCAATGCAAATAATTATCGGTATCAACTTTATTATTTATATTATATATTTGATATACTATATTATACGAAATATATAATACATCCAATGTCAACGATTATCGATACCCAAATAATATAAAACTTTATATACATATAAATATACAAAATATACAATATAGTAATTTTATTTTTTCAAAGTTAAAAAATATTTAAATTTCATTAATATAATTTTGACACACGGAATAGAATTATGATATTGAATCCCTCTTTTTTATTAAAAAAAAGGTCGTTGTTCTCATGTGATATACATCAATATCCCCAAATACAAATAGCGCGTGTGCGCGTGTGCGCGCGCGTGTGTGCATCGCCGTCGCGAGCGTGTTCTCTGTCTTGTTAGAATCGATTGGACGGTGATGGCACGATCCATGATGGGATGGCAGGAGAGAAAATAGAGGATCCAACGGCTGTCAGGAGAGAAAATAGAGGATCCAACGGCTGTCAGGAGAGAAAATAGAGGATCCAACGGCTGTCAGGAGAGAAAATAGAGGATCCAACGGCTGTCAGGAGAGAAAATAGAGGATCCAACGGCTGTCAGGAGAGAAAATAGAGGATCCAACGGCTGTCAGGAGAGAAAATAGAGGATCCAACGGCTGTCAGGAGAGAAAATAGAGGATCCAACGGCTGTCAGGAGAGAAAATAGAGGATCCAACGGCTGTCAGGAGAGAAAATAGAGGATCCAACGGCTGTCAGGAGAGAAAATAGAGGATCCAACGGCTGTCAGATGCATCCCGTGTGCCCGAAGGAGGAACCCTGGCTCGGTGCCTTTCACGCCACGATAGAGATAATGCGCTCTCTCTCTCTCTCTATACGGGGCACGACGTAACAGCTGTTAGGTTGTGCCTCCGGACCATTGTAATGGTTGGTCGTTCCTTGTTTAGCTGTCGGTTTTCTGGGTAGGGGACTCCCGTAGGTGACTATGCGGAGATTGCCATGTAGGTGGAGCAGTTTAAGGTTTGGGGAGGGGATGAGAGGGAGTAGAGTCTGGTTTTGTCAAAGGCACGAGCGGAGGCGAGAAAAGAAAAGTTGCGTCATGTCGAGATTTGTTTTGTCTTTTCCGGTTGCATAGAAGATTTTGTGGCGAGGGGCCATGTGGTACTGTGTGTGTCACTTGAGTTTGGAGGTTGATTGTGTACTACTACTATTATTACTTGCAAAAGAGCCATTTACATATTTTAGCTTTTTGAGGGACAAATTGACAAATTGGGGGGGGGGGGATAGAAAATTATAACCGAAATATGGGCACTACATCCTTCATTTTCTTTATATGATATTGTTGTGAAAAGAAAATATGAAGCTGTTTGATGTGCAAGAGTATAAAGAATTTTTAGAAATTTACAAGGAAAAAATTTCTTATGATTTAAATTTGTAATTGGGATGTTTGATGTAATGGAAAAGGATTGTGGAGGAGGAAAAAGATTATATTTATTTTAATAATGCTAAATGTTCAAATAGCAACAATTTTGATTGGTTTGTTACAATTGCATATTTGTTTATAGAGCAGGTCAAAATATTCACTAAATAATGACCCGTTACATGTATATTAAATGCTGTGACGTGACAGAACATATAAAAAAAATGATGTGTATTATAAATTCGTATGCTTTATGTGGACCCCACAGATAGATAGAAATCTTGGGTTTTCTACTTAAAAAAAAAACAGAGAGAAAACAATGTGAAGGATTTAATCTTTTCTCGGAAGAGTTTGATTTTTTTTTTCTGACATAATCCTGAATATCTATATTTTGAGGATCTTGTTAGAGTATTTCTCTTGTAAATTTTTTAATGATTTTTTCTAACATCATAATAATTGAATTTTGGATCTTGTTAGAGTATTTCTCTTGTAAATTTTTTTGATGATTTTTTTGTAACATCATAATAATTGAATTTTTGTATTTAAAACTTTAAGTCACTGATTTGTTACAAGGATTAAATAGTCAAAATATAATAGAACTTAATATAGAAAACACATTTTTTTTCAAGTTAATTCTATTAACGTCATTGCAAATATTAAATAATTTATACATTCTTTCAATTCACAACACTACATATTAAATTTTGATATGCAGTGTTGTGAATATAAACTGTAAATGGTTATGCCACTGATACCATTATTAGCAATAATACGACTTACTTACGAGCATGATTATGACAGTAAACAAAAATAAAAATAGATAAAATATAAACTATAAATGTGAAATAAAACAAATGATAACAAGCATGATTAACTCTCTGAGAGGAATATAATTTCTTCATTTTTTTTTGGAGCAAGAGTTGATTATTAAAGCCCTATAATTCACCTTGAATAATGCGGATATTAAATATTAAATTTTAAATTTCGAACTTGTGACGTCTCAAATAAAGAACAATACCTTAACAATTAACACTAAGTTAGATGTCCTTCTCTACATTTTTAAGAATTATATTTTAATAAAATAGTAGTCTAAAGAAAGATGAATAAGAACTAGAATTTATATTGAAATGATTGCACTATCTAAAGAATAAAATAAAATATCAATATCAAGGAATTTACAAAATATAATTAGTGTTCTTCTAAATTCAATTGATTGAAACATGTGAAAGCAAATGAGAAGAATAATTATGAGAAGAACAATTAGTGCTATATTGGAGCTCCATTAGATGCTTTGGCACTTGAAACATCAATTTTGCTCAAATCTTTTAATTTTGGATTGAATTTTATGATAGGATTTCTGTCCTATACAAATAATATTAGTTCCATTATTTCATTTGCTTGTGTTTTTCTCTATCAAAAGAAGCTGAAAAAGCCAATTATGTTTCGGGTTTTAGGTTTTAGATGACGAAAAATTTCCTGATTTGAGAGTAAACGACTCTATTTAAAATTATAAAATTATAAAAATTAGTTAATTTTTCTAACTAATTTTTTGAAATTAAAAATTCCTTACTTACTAAAAGGAAACTAAATTTCTGATAAGTTAAATATGAAAGTTAAAATTATTTAATTTTTCACACGAAAAACATGAAATTTATCACTAAATTAAAAACTAATACTTAACCATTACCTATGTTGACTCAACTTAAAAAAAAAGAAAAAGAAATAGCACATCTCCATGTGCCATAGAAGAACATGGCTCAACATAGAGGGACAATTAGGTGTGATGAGATATAAATGGAATCTCAAATTTCATAATAATTCTCTCTCCCATAATCAAGGAATTTTTCTATTCACCTATATATATATATGTATATTTATATATATATTTATGCTCAATGCTTGTTGCTAGGTCGCCTCAATGTCTAATCACAATTGGGTTGGTCTACAAGCTAGATTTTTTTTTTCTTTAATTTACTCCACTAGATAAAATAATAATTAAAAATAATGAAAGATTTGACAAAGGAATTTTAGGAGGAGTCAATTTTTTTTTTATTTTTTTTCAATATACAAATCATCTTTTTCATTAACATAAAGAAACAAAGAGTTGTAAATTATGAAAATTGTTACTAAAAGAAAGAACCCAAATCCATAAAATTTTGACAATTTGGTCTTAGCGCATTAAATGTGCACACACAACTGCATCCTTATCTAAAAAATATTTAATCCTTTTTTTTTATCTCTTTGAACCTCTTAACTATATAAAGAAAATTGATTGGAAGTATTAGGAATAGGTAATTATCATTTTAATTAACCTTTTAGGTTTATTTAATTTTAGAAAGTAGTTTATTTATTTCTTTTCAAGGTAATATATATGAGTAAGTAAGTGGGCCACTAAATGTAAAACAACATGCAAAACATGAACACAATTTTTATTCATAAAAATAAAATTTGAAATTAAATATCAAGGAAATGATAAATGAAATTTGAGAAACGTGAAGAACAAAAAATTATAAAATTATAATCTTGTTTCTTGTTAACTTTCGCCTTATTAAAACGAAAACATATCGATTCACGCATCCATTATCTTTCTCTCTCTTTTTCTTGGTAACAAAATGTGCAAGTATTTGTGCATCCATTTGACGAAATACGAGTACAAAGTTGCTCAAACACCATAGGCTACAGAGATCGTGCTACAACAGAACTGAGAGACACGCGGCAGGGGACACGCTCCAGTATAGGCGACACGTGCCGGACTGAACGAGTGTGGTGGACACGATCCAGTAGCGTGTCCTACCGACACGTTCGGATCGGCAGTTCACAGAAGATCTATGATACGTGTGAATTTCTCTCTACAGTTCTATACATTATGCAATGAGCAATCCAAACGATTCCGACTGTATTATATTATTTACGGAACAGATTTAATAAAGTAAATATTATTAAGTTAAATTTATATTGATCATTTAAGATTTAATTCATTCAAATATATTATTGCGTCGGATGCAAATTCGAGAATGAATTTGCACATTTTCAGTCGCTCTCTTACGTCGGATAAGATCAGACGGGCCAGATTTTATATAAAAAAAATGTTTTATTTTTTCTGGGATTCTGTTTTATCATAATAAAAATAAGTTCCAATGAACATATTTAAAAAAAGAAGAAGAAATGTTTGGTTATATATACATATATTTGTGTGTATTAAAAAATGGTTCCATACATGTATGCATAATTTTCTGGGGATATAAACTAAAAGCATGATGTTATGGTATAGACCACCACATATAGAAATAGAACGTGCCACATAACAAGTTTGGTATACTTTCATCTTTACTGCTCCAACATACATACATACATACATACTAACTTGTGGCAAATACAATGAATACTGGTAAATTGACAGCTACATATCAGATTGAGAGCAGCCAAGTTGCTGGAGAAGTGACAAACAGCAGACTTCACTTCACCAATTTTTTTGGGCATGGTATGGAAAATTGGAATTGAATTTGGAACCCCATCAATCAAAGTTTTTCATAGTTTGTTTGTGCTGATAGATTGGTCCCAATTTGAGCTCAGCACCAAACAATCAATAATGCCTCCAACTTGCAACAACCTTTATTTATTTTTTAAAGTTTTCTCAGAACAAAAAGATAGCAAAGTGATTGCCAGAGCGTGCAATTAATTTTGTTTAGGTTTTGCAACTTGTGTGCTGTTTGTTGAATTCAAAGGTAGAATCATGGAGATGACAATCTCATCTCCAATGATTAACCACATAAAATTATTCTACCAATTTTCTGCATGGGTGTATGTTCCAATTTTTTTGGTGAGGAAATTAAATTTGTTTGGTACAAGAATTTTGCAATATATATATATATATATATATATATATATTTTTGTTTGGAGTTTGATTGCATATGTCTATTGATGACCATATATATATGTGTTAACATGCAATTATTTTCTCCATCAGGATAATTATATCTAACAATGAACTTCTTTTTTTTTTGTTTTTTTAAAAGGAATGATTTAAGATCTTTTTTATATTTCATATGCACTTAGAAATCTAAACATAATTTTCTAATCATTTTTCCTTTTAAGATAAAGACAGGTTACGGACTTTTGACTTCTACTATAAAAAATTATCTTCGTCATTAGATCAAATATTGATTCTCTTATAATAACTTTTGTGTAGCGAAATTTCTTCTCTCTTTTAATTGTGACTGATCTTTGGTTCAAAGTGTAACAATCTAGATCTCTTTTTGTTATTTTGAAATATTTGAGGACCGTAATGTATAACATGATTTAATTATAATTTTCAAAAAGCCGCTTTAACTAAAGAAATCCACGAAGTATTTACACTTCGTAATTTGTAATAATTAAGCACTTTGGTTTTAACCAATGAACTTTAATGCATGAACCATACGTTACAATGCACTAATTAATTAACCTAACAATTAATGAATTGATCTAAAGAATTAATTGTGATCAAATCAAAGCAATTAATGGTCGAACTAGTTTTCTTTGATTACATGAGTTGCATAAGAGACAAAGATTTATTTGTCTTTTTTCTAAAAGAAATGTACAAAAGAAAATGACCTCCGACAAAATCGTGTTTATGAGATTTGAAGAAATTTGATTTGATAAATCATCTCTACTTTTTATGTATCGGATGAAACAAAAATGTTTGTTTCTGCTTGCATCATAAAACCTAAATGCTATTTATCTTGAATCGAAAACATAAAGATGTATGGTCAAATTGGTTCATCTTTTTTTAATTTTTTTAAACTATGGTACGGAAATTTAAATATTTATCCTTCTAAAATTTGAAATTTGATATTGACCCATCCAAATTCAATATCTTTATAAATATATCCATTTTTTATTTAATCAATTAAAAAATATAGATAAATATTAATAACAAAAGTTAACTTACAATTTTGCCCTTATCTTTAGATGATAATAAAACAATAAAATACCTACAATTTTATTAATTGTATTGTTCCTTTTTCTTTGTTTCCATTCCTCTACTACACACTTGTGATATTGTCTCTCCATATTTTGTTCCATGCCATTTGCTTGAAGATTGAGTTTGGGTTCAATTTCAAACAACAATTTAATTCAATACTATGCACAAACTCCTTTCCTTTTTTGTAAGAAGTTTTTAATTTGTTGCTTACAAGTTTTTCATTCGTGGTTAAAGTAGGGCAAATGATGGAAATAAAGAAAAAGGAGGAAAGATGATTTAGGAAGGCAGAAAATGATGTAACATTTTTTTTTTGTCTTATTATCATATGGAGACCGTTAATGTAGTGATTTAGAAACCAACGCATTTAGTTAATGTAATCCCAATGATTTATATATATGAGATATATATCTCATTTTGTTCTTTAAGTTATCTTTATTTATTGATTTTCTGAATTGAAGACTTGAAATGTAAAATTTAATAATAAAACATAAAAATTATTCTAAAATATCTCTAATTTATCAATTAGAGAATAATACTAATTGGGCAATTTAACTTAGTGTGTAGATTAATGTGATGATTATATTTCACAAATCATGTGATAATTATTATTAGTTTAATCACACAAATACATGTTGGAGAATATGATATTGGACTTGAACTCAAGATAAGACATCATCATTGTATTAGTGTCATTGATATTTTTTATGTGTCTTAATTCTAAATTATGAGATAATATATTTTCTATTTGAGAAATATGTGATTGTGGGTATTATCTAACGTTGTCTGTAACTGACAGTCGTATATATTTTTTCTCAATATATATCTCTTGTGTTTAGGGAATATATTTATCAAGAATATTAGTGTTCATCATATAAATCATTATGTGAGTAATAATATTTATTGGTCACTTGATAAATTGATTTAATAACTACGTAGATATAATTAAATATTAATCATTATTATTAATATCATTTCAGGATTTAAGAGAATGATGAATTTGCAAGAATGATACAAATTTACTTTAAATTTATTCGAGATATCGTGTGATAAGGAATTGACACAAAATAAATATTGCTTGAGGATGATGATAGTGTAGTGTACATATCATCTGTGTCGTCTGGATAGAAGTGATACACATTGCTAAGTGCCGTTCATATTTTATAAATTAGAAATAATTTCTAACTCTATTATTAAATGACATAGATCCCGCTGGGTCACATTAAAAGAAAAGTTAATTAGACTAAGCATATGATATTTAAACATATATTATAAGATGATAAATTTAACCTATATTTATGAGATAAACTGAATTTCTCAAACTGGACAATAAGCAGTAGCGTTGCCGACAATAGTGATGTGCTGCTTGTTCACCCTAGCTTACTCTAATAATAATAATAATAATAATAATAATAAACTAGACAATAAAACCATTCCAAAAACCAATTTTTTTTATTTAAAAAAGTAATATTCAAAATTAAATAAATAAGAAAATGGGATGAAAATGTTTAAATATAGGATGAATTTTGAAAATCCGTTCCATAATAAAATATTATTTTTTATAAAAAAATGCTAAAATCGTGTTACATTTTTAAAAGCCGAATTTCAAAAAATCGGCTCCTGATTTTAAAGAACAAACACATTCATCTCAGTTATATTTTTATTTTTTTATTGAGAAAAAAAAATTCAAAATTGTACACAATATTAAATTTCAGTTATATAAAGTTTGAAAAAAAATCAACACAGATTAAAATATATGATCCAACATAGAATTAAAAAAATAAATTTAATAATTTTTATATGCACGTTATCCATTATCCATTATTATCTTTTATTAAAAGCATTTATTTGTGAAATTTAATAATTTCAATAATACAAAGGATAGTGAAAATTAAAAATTAAAAAAATAATTTCAGATGATATTTTTTGGGCCCTAAAATGGGGGGTTACGAGGTGCACCAATAACTAGGCTATCGATTGTTTTACGAGTTTTCTGAATTTGTATTAAACATTTTCTACGGCATTTACTATCAAAAGTTATGCATGTTTGAAACTTTATATTTTATTTACAATTTTCTGAAGTTTCGAGAATTTTTTCATATATTGTCTGCAATTATTTTTTTTTACTTCCAATTTTTGACAGTCCTTTGTAAGACATGCAAAAATTATTAAAATTATTAAATTTATTAAATTTTAAAAATAAATATTTTTAATAAAAGATAATAATTAATAATATATAATGTACATACATAAATTATTGAATTTATTTTTTTAATTCCATATTGGATCATATATTTTAACCTGTGTTGATTTTTTTTATAAACTTTATGTAATTGAAATTTAATATTGTGTACAATTTTGTATTTTTTTCTCAACAAAAAAAAATAAAAAAATAACTGGAGTGAATGAATTTGTTCTTTAAAATCAGGGGCTGATTTTTTGAAATCCAGCTTTTAAAAATATAACACGATTTTAATATTTTTTTATAAAAAATAATAGTTTATTATGAGACGGATTTTCATAATCTGTCGCTGAATAAAAAATATTTTATATTAAGAAAATTTGTCTCTCAATAAAAAAAATATTTTTTTATTAAGAAAATCCGTCCCTCAAGTAAAGGGACGAGTTTCAAAATATGTCCCTCCTATATTTAAAAATTTTCATCTCATTTTTTTTATGTATTTAATTTTAAATATTATTTTCGTTAAATAAAAAATTCGGTTCCAAAATTATATGCGCCAAACTAACGGAACCGTAATACTGGATAAGTATAATGAGCAGTAGCAACATAATTTCCACTATTTATCCAAAAGGAAATTAAGCACATATCCGAAAAGAAAAATAACAGTGAAATTTTTTTTGGAAAAGGACAAGCTGCCAATAGTCTGATGGCCCACAAAATGTGGCACTTGTTCCTCTTTCAAAAAGCAAAATTTTAATTTCATCACGTCAGTTCTACCTAAATTGAAAGCACCCTCTCCTATTAATTTTAAAAAAAAAGGATTAATCCATGTATACCCTTTTAAACATCTTCAATTAGATTTGTTCTTTCAAGTCTCAATAGCCATTCCTTAATTATAGTTAAAATTACCATGATCCATTAACTACTTAATTAAATTAATATTTTTATGATGAAATGAAAATTTTAGAAACTAAATTTTTTATGACATTTTGTTTTTGACAAATATGACATCTATTGTTATTGGATGAATGTTAACAATTATGAAGTTTCGGAAGGACGCAATGACAATTTTAATTTTGAAAAGAGGAATTTGTAATTTGAAGATTTTGAAGGGTCATATAAAAAAAATGAGGTTTGTATTCTAGGGATGGTACTGGAAAGAAAGACACAATTGATGCAAATTAAGTGGATTACATTACATATGCCTTTCCCAAAATAATTAAAGAAAGAGAAAGAAAAAGAAGTGGAATACATTTACATATGCATGCATCTTTATAAGAAAAAAAAAGAATTGCTAAAGTGAAAAAAAAAATATGTTGCACTATGTCTAACTAGGGAAATAGACTTTAATACAGATGGTCAATTAGTTGCTCATACCTTGAATGCAACTCATCATTGGTTAGATACGGTGTCTATTTTAATTCTCTTGTAAATTAATTAATTGTCGCCTCTATAATTAATGATATATATATATATATATCTAATAAATCTAGCGTGCTCCTCGGTGCATGAAAAATTCAAGTTGTTGAATGAATTTTTCATATTAAAATCTTATAGGATACTGAAATTTTCTATTTTTAGGATTTTCTAAATATTTATTTCGAATTTTTAAGATGACTCTAATAATAATAGTAATAGTAATAATAATAGTAATAGTAATAATAATAATAATAATAATAATAATAATAATAATAATAATAATAATAATAATAATAATAATATAGTAGATTTTTGCATATAAAAATAGGTTACTTTCAAAAATATGAAATAAATAGTTAGAAAATCCTAAAAATAGAAAATTTCGGTATTCTGCAAGATTTTGATATAAAGAATATATTGAGCAATTTGGATTTTTCGTTTGAAATTGATTTGATAGGTTTATGAGTTAGGAGCACCGAGAACTATACATGTATATATTTCTTGTGCTCTACTACTCTGACTCTGCAATATATATACCAATTTATTTAACTGAAATTGATTTTTTTTTTGCACATGGCTTTCAAATACTAAGTATAAGATAAATGGTTTGGACCACAAATAATTAAAAAAAAATCTTTAATGGAACATCTTTTGTTCCACTTTGAAAATTCTGTATATATACGTGTATACTTCCATATACTTTCCCAATTACACATTAATTTGGCAGTTTTTAATGCCTTTTTATTTTATGTGGCTATTAACAATTTTCTCAGTTGTCACCACCTTTGTGTTTGCCTCTCTGGCTGTCTCAGTCAGGTGCTCTTCTCAAAACCTTATTCCCCCTTTTTAGTGAATAATTGAAGCATGAAAATGAGGTGCATATGTGCCCAACTAAATTAATCCAACAAACCTACCATGAGGAATCAGGCATGCTACATACATATTGATATATATATTATCATCATACATGATACATCAGTTTTCTTTCTTTTTCTTTTTCCTTTTCCTTTTCTTTTCATTTCATTTTTTTTACATTTTTTTCCTATTTACTTAATATTTTTATACGGTAAGATGCGTTGACATCACGAGGGTGAAACCTTCAGTGCAGAAAATATGACACTGTTTAATTAATTAAGTCACTTTAATCATCTAGGTTAGAAGGTGATTGTGAAAATAAAACAAACCGCATGGATCGATCATGCATCAGCTCTAACCTACCCCACATGATGATGATCATGTCATCATGTGCATGATACTACCTACAACCACTAGATAATACCCCTCCCTCTCCATGCCATCCACATCCATTTTCCTGTATGTATGTATTTGGCTCACATCACCTTTGAAAGAGACATTATTATCATTATCATTATCATTATCATTATCATTATTATGATGGTGATGATGGTGATGATGATGATGACCCAGTATCTATATTGAATTACTGTATATTGATTCTGTTTGGTAGAGGATATATAATTGATGAGCTGCATTTTATTTTTAATTAACTTACCTACCCAAGCGTCTTCTTTGTTATTGTAGATTTGACCCCTTAATTAATTGAACTTGATCAGTTAGAATCAATTTGCTTTCATACAAGAATAAAATATCTCTATTTATTTATTTCATTTAAAAAAAATGAAAATGCTAATGTACTATTACAATTTCAATTACAGTAACATATAGAGAGAGACTAACTTCTAATTTAAGAATCCTGATAAATCAACTATATTGCTAAAATCATCACATTATTTTGCAATTAGATTTCAGTTTACAATTATATTTAGCTGCGTGATGCATGATATTCACATGCATTAATTGTGTGTTTACAATTAATTAACTATACATGTAATGATTAACTGAGACCATCTTAGTGGATCCAAAAAAAAACGGTCCTGATTTGTCCAGAACCCAATAACCCAAGAAGATACAAACACCAACAATAAATCAATAATCCTTCTGACCTTATCCAATTGCCTAAATTTTATTTTGTAAAGGGCAACAAAAAAAAGAGAGAAAAAAGAAAGAATGGAGGTCACTATTAGCCAACCAATAGAGGCTTGAATGGGAAGAGCACCTGGTTGGGTTAGGTGCTTAAATGTGTGTCATGTTAAGTATTCAATTTCAAGGGAGTTTTTCTTTTCTTTTTATTTTATTTTACAAGTCCCTTGTTTCTTCTACTGTTGCTTGATTTGGAGTGTACAAGCCTCATGCATTCCCCTTTGGAGACATCCCATAAAGTTTTTCTCATTGCTAAATCTCTATCATTTAATTGGGATGATGATAATAATTCAGCAATGTTACTGTACACAATCCAATTTTTTTTTTTCCTTTTGGAATATTAGTAACTGTGAAAATCACAAACACCCAGAAAGATTTGAGGTCACATTTTAATTTTAAAAAAAGTATCTATGTGCATTTTGGCTTTATTAGTTGACGATGTTCTCCTAATATTATTTCCTCTTTGAAATTAAGGCGCAATTTTTTTGTTAATTAACAGGAAATTATTGTAGAATAAACTTTGATTGGTTACTTTATTGTAGCGTTTCAATGTTTCCACGATATGTATCTCAAAATAACAAACAAGATATTGTGCCTTAGATCTCTTCTTCTTTCTTCATTTCCTTTTTCCCTTTGTTTTGTTTTTTTTTCTTGGATCACATCAGAGAAGGGATAACAATGTTTTATCTAATTCAATAGGTCAATCTGTATCCGGTCCGATTCGATCTTACTCATAAATGACTTAATTATAAGTAAATTGGTTGAATATGGATCAAAAATTTTTACTTCATCAGTAAGGACACGACTCAATTTGATCATGCCCATTCTTTTTCTTGTTTTACGATATTTTAATAAACTTTTTGTAACATTTCAATGAATTTTAATTTATTTGATGGTTTGAGAGGCATAATCACACTAAAAATTAAGCATGAGTCATTACTTTTTATTAATTTTATTGTCTAAACAACATATAATATATTTAAATTTTTTTTTACTTTTTTGAGTTATGTCATATTAATGCGAGACTCGTCTATGTTAGATTAGATTCGCATCGTAACATTTCTTGCTACATTGGATTGGATCCAATACAATTTATCTAAGAAAAATAATAAAATAATATGCTCAAAACTTATTGTCATAGTGATCCACTTTATAATGTTTATATTTATAAAATCCAAAACTTGATGTCATCTTTTACTTTGAATAAACTTTTAGGATAAACTTTTAGGAAAATAGTTGTCATAACTCAAACTTTAATACGCTTCTAAACATCGGAAAGAAAAATACTTGCATTAAGAAAAAAAAAGATAAAACAAAATAAAGATTTCAGAATAAAATATAACTACATCTCTCTCATACTATTTACAATACATACAACTAAATTAGAAATTAAAATATAAAATATAAATTATTATTAGCCCAAATTGATTTTGATAATCACTCCATCTGCAAGGCGACAACCTATTTCCTAATTTCACACTATAATAATTAGCCCTTCAAAATTGACCTCATCTCAAAAATCAATGCAACAAAAAACAGAGGCAATATCATGATGATTTCATCTACGCTCCAATACATGAGAGCACCATCAATTGACATACATGTCTAAGTACAGATATATACAATTGTTTTATAAAAAAAAAATAGGAAAAAATAGTAAGTCGACAAAAAGAATCAACAACATGATCAATTCAAAATTGGCAACTTGCCACCATAAAAAATCTCAACTTGCAACGAATTTCATGATATGGAACTAAAACAATAGAGCAATTATGATTCTATTTTTTTTTTAAACGAGAGAAACCGATCATGAAGGCATATAGTGACAAAAATATTACAAGGAATAGATGTTATCATGATTTTCCAATTTGGAAGGAAGATTAATATGCTAGCTCTCCTCCTCTTTACATATATAGCACAGTAGAAGATTTATAAAGGGTCTTGTAATATTTCAAAAATAACAGAAGGTCAAATTCATTTTATTAGGAGTTTCAGTGGCCTAAGAAGAATTTATAACTGGATAATAAAGAATTTTATAAAATCAAGTATAATTAATCTTATTAACCAAGACCAAGAGCCATGTGTCTAAAGTATTTTTAATTGAAAGAAAAAAAATTATAAATCCTTTAAAAATTAAGGCATTACTTTTTTCTTTAAAAAATTCAGAATATAACACTAGTAAATCACGTGGGTAATTAGTTACCTTATCTTAGATTTAGTACAATAGTGATAATTAATATAACATTAGTAAATTAACCGTAAGTCTAGTATAGTGGTGATAGGTTTTATCTTTTTACATAGAGACACAAGTTTAAATAGTGAAAAAAATTAAATATCAGATTAACGGAAACTCTTATATAAAAATAAATAAAAATTATTTTATCAGAGTGACAGAGTGTATTCTGCTTCTTTGTACTATTGGCTATGTATTGTACTTCAAACTTGGATGAATATGGGGCGCTAGATTTTGTAAGATCATGTCATGGTGAATTGGTGATTACTCCATCAAGAACAATTTGGAGCTCATAGGTTGGGTACACATAACAGCAGTACCTAGCTCAGGTCTTTGTTTTGTCTTTCTCCCCACTTAATAATACTTGAGGAGTCACTCACGCGTGCAAATTCCTTGTTACTTCCCTGATTATACAAAAAGCAAATTAAGAAGAGCAGCTATATATTCCAGAAACAAAATTGGTGTTACATAGCATTTCTCAGTTGTAATCCTCTAACACTATAAATCCCCCCAACAACCTCTCAAGCTATCTCTCAGTCTCTCCTCTCTCTCTCTCTCTCTCTCTCTCTCTCTCTCCCAGAAACAATGTATGGAGTTGCGAGTATACCGTACATGCCTATACAAAACCCTTCCTCTTTCAACCCTCATTACTACATGTCAAGAGATGCCACCCCTTCATTCCATTTGGGGATGCATCTCCACTCAATACAATTCATGCATGATCTCGTTTTACCCGCAAACGAACCTGCGAATAATCACGGCAAGCGCAGCTCGGATGACATGGATGAATACCAATCTCGACAAGCAGAGGAAAGGAGAAAGAGAAGGATGATATCTAACAGAGAGTCGGCTAGGAGATCGCGCATGAGGAAACAAAAGCAATTACATGAGCTGTGGTCCCAGGTTGTCAGTCTCCGTGGAGCTAACAGGCAACTACTCGACGAGTTGAACGGAGTATTATGTAACCGTGACAGAACCAGGTGTGAAAACGCCAAGCTAAGAGAAGAGATGACTGAACTTAGAAAGAAGTTGCAAGAGCTGGAGTTGCATGGAGAGATAGTTAAGGGAGGTGAAGCAAGTGGAAATGAGAATTCTGCAATTGAGAAATGAACTTACAAGGCATTCAGAGCATTACAATTAATCTTCTTTTTAAATTTTATTTTTGCGCCTTTTTGGTTTTATTTTCTTTCATGTTTGTCAGGATGGATATTATTCAGATTAGATGAGTTCAGCTCTTTAAAACTTTTTGAAGATTTCTCTCTTTTATTTTTTCTTTTTGAAACAGAGGACTTCTCTAAAAGTAGAATAAGCTTATCTCCTCAGCTAAAAATCATACAACTATTCATTCTAAAAGTATACAAATGGAAATAGCATTCAACATAAATTAGCACATGGTAGTGGTCTGTACCATGAAAAGAGAGTGGATAAATTACTTCACATAAGAAAGTGACCCAGTTACGTTTTCGGCAATTTTACAAAAAAAAAAAATCCAATCTTATTTGAAGTAATTGTTAACATTTCTCATGATTATTGTTATTATTATCCAGCAATTTTGGCACTAACTTGGATATCAACCTCAACAATAAAGTAAAAAAAAAAAAGGATTGAGTCATGTAATGACACAACTGCTGCTGAAAAAACTCTTCACCTTAGCATGAAAGAATCCATTGACAGCCACATTTTGGAAACAAGGATAAAGCTTGATTTGAGACCGCTGACTTGGAAGTAAATACCATTATGCAATTCATTTGCAGATAGAATTATAATCTAATATATAGACTTAGATTTAATTTCCTATGTGCTCAGTAGAGAAGTGTAAATCTATCAGGGATTAATCCAATATACCTTTTTATGATCCAACAATGGCAACTACAAAACATTCCAAAAAGTAAAGAGTTTAGGTTTCAAGTATGAAAAAAAAATGTAGGGTCTCTTTTGCAAAATATGGTATGAAGAAGTCGAAGCGGATAAGATCTCTACTTTATTAAGTGAAGAGAATTTTAGGTTTGAACAAGTACAAAGCCTCTAGAGCACCTTTTAGTGTTAAATTTATAATTCGTGAAAAGCCATTAATGTTCTGTATGCGGCCTCCAATTGATCTATAAGTGTTCAATCAGTGACGTCTTAATATTTTTGGAATTGCAAAAGCAAAGGCACCTTCAAAATTGACAGCCACGAACTGTTTCAGGGGATGATGCATGAGCCTTTCTCTGTTATTTATTGGATTGCAGTATTGTGAATTTTTTTGGATCTTATAGTTTAGATCTAAAATGGAAACTTTCATGTGCATCAGATTTGAAAAATCCAAAGCACTAAACGTGGGGTAATTAAATACTTCAAAATTTTGGATTATGATCAAAATAACAGACGATGTGGATATAGCTTTTTCTTTGTAAAAAGCATAAATGGGGTAGAAATTTAACCCAAAAGGAGAAGACAATGGTGTGCACTATGATTTTATATAAAAGCACCAAATTATTTCATTCTGTTAGAAGTATTCAACTAGCTACGACATTGTGCCTGAGCAGAAGATATGTTAGAAATATTCAACTAGCTAGGCCATTGTGCCCAAATAGAAGATAACAGCTTTGAACAAGTTCAGTGCCTGTACGTGTCTCTCTTTCGTACCACGAAAGAGGCACTCTTGAGACAATTGAACAAGACAATACAGAAACAGAGCAATTAAAAAGAAACAACTCTATGCATGGAAAAACTTGTGAAAAAGAATACCTATATTTTCTGGCTAACCACCTGCGAGTAGTATAACACAGCCTCTTTTTTTACAAAGCGAGAATTGATAGAGAACTCCGATGGGGCAGCATTATCACTCTTCAGCAGAGAACTATCACGTTCCTCCTCAACCCTAGTGCTCAAAATTGCAAAAACAAGATCATGAAGCTCCTTCTCTTGAATTGTCAGTACTTTCTCAGCATTGTGTTTCAGGTCCCCAAGCTGTGCACACAGCTTTTTCTTATGTAGCTCTGCTTTCTTTCTAAGCTGAACTAATATACTCTCTGTCAACTGGGCCACATCCTGGTGCTGCACATGCATCTCAAAGCTCTCTTTCTGGGCCTGCCCAAGGTCAACTACTAGGTGCTTAACATACATGGAGATATGTGATTGGAAGTCAGAGATGTACTTCTGGATAGCAATAGCACGATCAAGACGGTGCTTAATAGATGATACTCTGGCCTGAGCTCTTACATGTATTTTTGAAATATCAACCAGCTTTTTGTGGACTTCTGATGCATCTAGTTTGAGCTGAGCTGTGAGAGTCTCAAGTTCACGCATTATGCTTCGCCTCATCTCACTTATTTGCCATTTACAAGACCCAACACAAGAGATACGTACCATTTGCACATATCGTTTGAGTGCACCAATCAAAGTGAGCACATCAGAGTCGTCAGAAAAGTCAAAATTGCCATGCAGCAATTTGGACTCAACTGTCAGCTCCGCCTCATATGCTGACTCCATTGAAACCAGGTCTGCACGCAACTTGCTGTGGATGGCCTGGAGAACCTTGTCAAATTACATCCTTTTAAGCTCCAAGCCTAGTCGTTCTACTTCTGACGTGCCAGTGGAGTGGATCCATGAGATGTTCAGAGCATTAGAACATTTGTTTTGTGCAAAATCTGAAGCAACCAAGTAACTCTCGAACTTTGAGAGAAGACTAGATGCCATGGTTGAAACCTCGTTACACAACAGCATAGAGAGATCCCGCTCCCTGGTAGGTGATGGTGTAGATATAGATAATTGTGTGGTGACAGAGGAAGGGTTTTTAAATGATGAGAGTTTTTCACGTTCTGTTATCATTTTGACAGTTTGAACAATGAGATCATGTGTTAGCGGCTTTAAGAAAATACCATCTGACAATGCCACTGACAAGAGGTGCGATAGGTTGTAGAGGTGAAACTGGTACAGCACTGCAATCACATGCACATTTACAAAAAGAAGAAATACAATGTTAGTGAACAAGACATGATGATCAAAATGTATTTGATGTAATCTGATCACAGTCTTTGGCAGGAGTTGGTACTGTATTGTATAATAAAGATAAGGCATGTGAAATATGCTAGATTGAACTCTCAGTGAACCAATTTTGCTTTACAATATGGCATCTTTCCCTAAAAAATTAAAACTAAACTTGCACAAGCTGGAATCTACAGTAGGTCAGTAAGAGACCATAATAAGACACTTTTTTCTGTTCTGCAACAGTTCTAGAGTTCTAAATTATGAAAAAAAGAGAATGGTACCTTTTCTTACTTCTAGTATCTTCTCTTCATTCTCCTTATCAGGGGCTTTAGATTTTACCACTTTACTCCTCTTCACCTTTTCTGTTTCAAGTTTTTCTTTTCCTTTGTTCCGTTCTACATCTAATTCACTGAGATTTTTCATTCGGGCCCTTTTGCAATGCAAATTCTTCATGGTTGTTTGACTAATGAACAGGGGCTCCTTGGTTGTAGACTGCTTTGAATCCTCAAGCTTGCTGTGTGTGGAGACAAGCTTGGGGATGATGTATATCGACTCAAGATCATGTTTAATTCTTTCAACTATAAAAAAATAAAGAGATACATTAATCTGGAGACTCACTCTAGAAAGTTCAGTGTCAATTTAGTTCAGCCAACACAATTTTGCCTCAAATTAAGCCTAATCTACACCAATTTTGGCCACAATCAGCACAAAATTATGCAATGAAACCTGACTGAATCAAAATTGTAATTATTCTTAAAGTAGCCTAATAACTCAATCAGCCACAAGCTGCCAATGATAACATCAGACACTTCTTTTCCTATAAGAGTAAATACTTAAGATCAATCAAATATGAAGATGTAAAAACTGAGAAAACTCAAAATCACAGAGGAGAAAATAATAAATTTAAGATAAAAGAACCTCGTCTAATTGAAACCTGATATGTATATCTTATACAACACATATGTTAGCATTAACGCATCTAATTAAAAGAAATAGAGAGAGAGTGAGAGATTGAACACCCACGTATCTCCTTGATTTGGCCAGACATGAAGCTGTCCTTTTTCTTCCATTTCTGAGAGCATTTGAGTAATTCTTCCATAGCCTTCTGCAACTCCCAGCCATGCTTATGCAAGGTCTTGCAATACCTATGAATGTGACACTTGTACAGATCATACTCCTTTTGGATAGCTGCTAAATGGACGGATCAGATTATAAATAGCGGTCGGAATTCAATTCTAGGATACCTCCAATCTGAGCTGTTCACTGATAAACCGATCGCAGGTCGCGCAAGTCGCAACCGTAGTATAAAAATCAGATGGACGAAAATACCCTTCTTTTTCAAAGTGCAAGCAGAGAAGCCTTTTTAATTTCAGTCTTGGGTGTTGGTCAGACCAACTTTGACTATTATTATTTCTTCTGCTGTTTTTTTTTCTTTTTAATAAAAACAGGCTCCTGCTGCTATTCAATCTCTGCCGTCAGAGTTGATCATGTTTCGTTTGTCAGTCTCAGAGAGCGTATATTCCTTCTGATCTACTGTCATTAAAAACTATGATAACTTCATTGTTATAAGTTTTAAATTATCCGATTTAATTTTAACATTTTAAATTTAAATATAGAGATTCTTTTATAATTTATTGGATCTCATTTGTCGGTGACTCAAATTTAACTATGACAGCACCCTGTCATGAAAAAAATATGATAGCGGATGTAAATTCTATATCCCTCACTTCAAGCCTTCTCAAAGGTCCATAACATCTGAAGTCTGAACTTGGTGGAGTTAAGAATTTCACTATCACCTGGATCCACCTTATTCTCTCTTTTCGACGGGGGCAGAATTTAGTGGAGATAAAAAAAAACTGCACCCCTTCTAACATTTTTGAAAACTAATTATATATATTAATAATTTAAAATATTCTAGTATAATTATACTAAAATAATATTTTCATCTTCTCATTAATTTTAATTAAACTCTGTCACTGCTTTTTATTAGAATGGCCTTGTGTGTATCAATCTGAAAAAAACTCAGATTTATCTAGCTTGTTAGCAGGCCTAAACCCATGAATCAGACAGCTAAGTACTGAAACAAGCCCATGTAAAATATACCCTCATTGGATGTTGCCACTATGCCAGTGTCATGTTGCAACTTGTTTCCAAATTACACCAGTTAGCATGCGTACCAATTTGACAACACTAGTTCAGATTGGCAAAACTGAGAATTTTGTAGACTGTTGTACATGTGCTTAATTCACTTCTCTCTGGTATGTGTGTGAATTGTTGTGTTTCTCAATCCCATTCCCAGATGTTTTGTGACTTGTTGGTTGATACCATTGGTGATGCTGCCATTGTTGGCACACTCATGTTACACGGAGAAATATAACTCATATCTCATAAGCATTTGTTTCTTTTGATGTAATGCTTATGTTTGGAAATTATGTATTTACTGAGAGATTGTAATTATCCTATGTATCATCATTCGTGTTTATTCAACTGTAATTGAAACTTGTAGGTACATGCCGGTTGGTGTTTTCCAAGTAATTAAGAAAATTTTATAATTCTCAGTATGCAACATTGCAAGTACAAGCAAATCATGGGAAAGAAAATAATTTATTAACAACTACCATATAAGAAAAACATAATTAAAGCCCACACGCAGTGAAGAATAAACTTTTGATCTAATAATAAAAATAATGTTATCCATCTGAAAGGTTATAAATTTGAAATTTAGATAAAAAGTACTTCATAAATATATTTAAATTTGAGTGATTTAAATCTCTATTTTTATATCAAAACAAAAAAAAAGGCAACGTAGTGAAGAAGCTAGTTACAAAAGCAAATAACTTCAAACTCATTAAAAAATCTCATTCTTCCAACAAAACACAAACAAAAAAAAAGAATAATTCTTATGTAATTCCAACAATTAGTATATATCTTTTTTTGTGATACATTTTATGGTTTAAATTACACCATGGAGATGAAATTAGTTTTTCCATTTTTATCTTCTATTGCTGTTAAGCTCTTTAGAGATTACACCACACTTCTATTTTTCATTGACAAAAGATTATTCCTCTTGAATATTATGTCGTTAGAGCATCTCCATCCTAACATGCAAATGATTTGCTAATTCTGATTAGGCATTTGTAATTGTAATTTCGGGATTACGAAATACTTGCTAATTTAGCAATATTTTCTGAATCAACAAGTCTTTCTAAAATATCACATGAGCATTTATAATTTATTTACATGTAATATGAGAGCAACTCCATCTTTGAAATTGTATAAGATTATTTTCTATAGCAATTAAAAATTACTATATCAACGAATTAGTAATTATAAGGATGAAGATATTTTAAAATTAATATGCAAAAATTGCTAATTTGATGATATGACAAATATATTCAAATTTTACAATTGCAGGGACTGACATGTTCTTATATACATTGTGTAGGTTTTTATTATCTCTAACAAATTTTTAAAAATTTTTCTGGACCATAATTGTAGAATTTTGTAAGAATATCTTGATCATGGATTCTTGGTTGAATTTTTTTTAAGAAATTACAATTAAAAATTTATGACAATACATAACTTTCCTATGTGATTGTATACATAGTTAATAAGAAGAAAGAATTTCCAACATAGAAAAATGTGAAGCGCAATTTTTCAATAAAATTAATACTTTGGATATATTTCCTATCATTGCTTATGATTTTAGGCTTTTTATTTACTTCCAATTATAATTTCAATTTCTTGAAAAAATTGAAGGTCCGTTACTTTTGCATCTTCCTTTAATTACTCATATTCTAATTGGGTGTAATAATCATATCTTTCTTAAAATTATGATAAAGTTTCGGTGCGCAAATGATTTCAAATTAATTAATATGAAATTTGTAAATGACTAGAGTATCCTTGTAAAATAAAGGACTCACATAATTTAATTCGTATCATATCATTGAATGTACATTAATTTTTTTTTGTACACCATAATCACCCCGGCCCAAAGAAAAACAAAATGCTGTCAACTAACTTGCTACTTACAAAGCAAATAATTTCAAACTCGTTAGCCATTACAAACACCAATCTCATCAATCTTCGATACAACATTTGGAGGTCGTCTTGTGATAGGTCAATCTCCTTGACAAGTGTAATTAATTTTGATGCTGACATAGCTTGGCTTTTTGTTACAAAGCCTTGATAACCAGACAAGTCATAAAGGGATGAAGATATTTTAAAATTAATACAGAAATTGCTGATGTTATGGTGAAGAAATTTAATTTTTTTAATTATAGAGATGAAGATGTTCTTGTCATTATGTAAGTTTTTATTATCTCTAACAATTTTTTTTTAATTTTCATGGGTAGCAATTGTAGAATTTTATAAGAAAAATCTTTTTCATAGATTCCTGGTTGGTTTTTTTTTAATTTGCAACTAAACATTTATGACAATACATAACTTTCCTCTGTGATTGTATATATAGTTAATAAGAAGAAAGGATTTCCATCATAAAAAAATCCATGCGTAATTTTTCAATAAAATTAACACTTTGAATATATTTCTGTCAATTGCTTATGATTCTAGGCTTTTATTTACTTCCAATTATAATTTGAATTTCTTGAAAAAATTGAAGGTATGTTACTTTTGCATCTCCCTTTAATAACTGATATTTTAATTGGGAGTAATAATCACATCTTTCTTAAAATTATGACAAGTTTCATTGTACAAATAATATCAAATTAATCAATATGAAATGTACAAAAGACTACATACCCTTGTGGAATCAAGGACCCACATAATTAATATATATCATAACATTGAATGTGTATCAATTTTTGAATATACAATATAATCATCCCCAAAAGGGGAAAAAAACACAACTAGCTAGCCACTTACAAAGCAAACAACTTCAAACTCATTAGTCATCACAATAGTCAATGTCTTTTCCAAAAATAATTAATTTTGATGCTGACGTATCTTGGTTCTTTTTGTTACAAAGTCACGAAAAAACAAACAAGTCACAATAGATGGAAATCAAGATTCCATTCCTTGAAGCTACCATGGCACTGCCATGTGGTTTTAAGGGTTTGAGCAAAATATTTGCTGAAATTTCTAAGATTCTGTTTTAAATGATTGGACATGGAAGAAGCTATCTTGATACTGACACATCTCGACTTGATGTAATGTAGAGCGCGTCTGGCCGTTAGCTTCCTAGAGGCACAACGATAGTCTGACTCGGCCGAGTTGGATCATAATCGTAAGTCACCGAGCCGATTACATGCAGATTTACTCGCCTGCTCGTTTCTCGGATTAAAAACCGCTAGAATTGGTTTGACTCGACCGATTCAACCGAGTTTTTATCTGAGTTAGGCCGATTTCACCGAGCTAGGAACCTCCATCCCAACATCACCAATTTGGAACCCTGCAAGGTTTAGAAGGAATTAGATTAGTTTGATCGATTGAGCTCTCTCAGGGAGAAGGGAGAAGAAGGGGGTGGTCTCTGCATTGTGGGCCCCGACACCAGGGAGAGAAAGAGCAGGGTTGTCATAGATCTCCATAATCCGAAAAATTCTATTTGAATCTGTATGAATGGATTCATATGTGGATTTAAAAAATATATCCAAAATTATGGTATTCATCTCCATAATTTTCAAAATGGACACCTCCCATGAGTTCATGCAATTAAGCATTTAATCGCATTAGTAATTATTTGTTAATTATCATTTAATTGATTTTGAAATGCACATAGTAATTAATTTTTTCTTTAATTTCTGGAATAGATATAGCAAAATATCTTGTTATCTAATTTTTAAACATACATAATAATTAATTTTTAGTTTCTTGTTAGTTAATTTAGATATGGCTGATACACGGAAACATCCAACTAGACTAGAAAATGGGCCACTAATTAAAGTGCTTCGGATGGTTGATAGTGATGATAAAGCAGAAATTAAGATATTGTTCTACTTACCAATTACTGATATCAGGCTACCTGTTTAGCTATAAATGTTTGTATTATATTAAATTAGTGGATTATTTGAATGTAATATTTTGTCTTAACATAATTTTTTGATAAAATACTTTTTTTACAAACTTTTCTGTTTTTAATGACAAATAAGCTTTTTTCCGAAAAATCTGATTTTCCGATCAGATTCGGCTGATTCTGGCGGTTCTTCCAATTCTGAAAATCTGATTTTCAGAACCATGTTAAAATAGAAAAGTTTGTCAATATTTCATTACGATTGTATGGTGAAGATTGATTATCAACAACTAGCTACAAGAAACTCCATGCTATAGCTAGAATACAAAATAAAAGACGCACAGTGAAGAAGCTAGTTACGAAGCAAACAACTTCAAACTGATCATTACAAACACTAATCTTCCAAAACACATATACAAAGAAAAGAAATGACGGCAACAGATAATAAAGAGCTTCCGTATGAGAGATCACAAATTTATTTAAATTCCAGCTAAGATCTTTCATAGATATTGAAAGTTGGAAGAATTGACTCAATGTTTGTGTCAAAATAAAAAGCAAAAAGGAAAGATAAAAAAAGCCATCCTCCAGACAAATGAACATATATATATCAATGCACTTCAAGGTGTCTCTGAACCAGCTCGATTGGTTTTGGGAGGTCTTTCCAGAATTCCCGCATGCGAGAGCAATGCCCACAGATGTGTCACGAACTCACCGCCTTGGGTTAGGTGTTTTAGGTGGTCGACGCCATTATCTGATGGAGCAATGTAGAGGATCATCTCAGCCCAAAATTCTGCCAAAACCTGCCACCTCATCGGCTCATCCAAGACATTTAGTTCCTTTGCGAGACCTGCTCCTTTCAACACTGTGTTACTTGAGGAGACATCACCAGCTTCTATCAGTAGCTCATATACTTTCTTCCTGGACCTTGTTTTCCTTAGCAAGTCTTTTGCTTCCTTAACCCCATTATCAAAGATTAACTCACTATCATATTTATTATCTGGAAGCAATTCAGGTGCAAAAGCCACAAGATAACCACAGTAATTCGATAAGTAACTTGCTACTGTTATCCGATCAGTTATTGGATGTTGTTGGTTTGTCGTGTGTATTTCACAAAGTGTAGTGGCAACGTGCCAAACTAAGATGGTTTGCGTGTCCGATTGAAGTGAGCATGCCCGTGACAGATCGGTACTAACCCCATTCCTATCCAAAGATGATATCCCATTTTTCATCTGCTCATAACCATTGATCAACTTAAGTGCTGAAATGATCTCTCTCTTCACTGACACTGGTATGTCTACAAACCAAGGTTTTTTTTGACCTTTTCTGTTTTTGTCCACTAATTGAAATGTTAAATGGTGGATTATTGCAGTACCTTTTGGTTGGTATCTGAAGGATCGAAGAAGTGAGTACTGCCCCAAACTATTTTGCCAACATTTACCAGATTGTTCCCTGCACAAAGCTATCAACACCCCTTCTATCCATGGATTACCCTGCCAGTGTGGTTTGGCAACATACATACTAACACGAGAAACTTTGGCCCAATCTGAGTTTAAGTAGATTGCTATCTGAGAAATCTCAAAGATAATGAGCAACACCACAAAGAAAAGCGTAATGATGGTCTCTAGATATATCTTTTTTGTTACCAACTTCCAAACTACTACGAAATCGGCAGAGATTATTAGTAATGATGTTACCAGGGTACCTCTCTCAGTTAGATAGATGATTGGATACTTTGTAAAGAAGTAATCATAAAGAAAACCTAGCTCTACCTCAACCACTCTAAAGGCCCGCTCATAATCTCCGTCTTCTGAGAGCAAGCCCTTAAATACAAAATCTTTTGTCTGTTGGTCTTGGGATTCAGCAAAAGGATGCCCTGAGAATCTTCTTCGGAGCATCTTAAACAGTGCAAAGGACAAGCATACATCCTTTAGTTTACTACCTGAATCTCTGACAGGATCGAGCAATGTTCCTTTGCACTTCCATACCTTATCTACGGTTATTGTACCGGCTGCATCCATATCAATTTCAATCGTGTGGCTACCAGCCTTTGGCATTAGATTTTCTTCCCCAGTCACCACGTAACGGTATCCGCTCATACAGGTCGGGTCAACTAATTGACCTTCTTGGTTAAGTTTATGCAATCTTTTCATGTGATCTGCAATTACTTTGGTATTTTTCTGGAGATCTAATGACATACCAGCCATTTTAAATGCTGATATTCGCTGGACTACTCTAGCGTTAACCAAAATATACCAGATATTTACGAAAAAGGAAAATTCCAAATCCGGTGAAGTGCCAAATAAAAAACCAATATAGAAACCTTCGAGCAATAGCTGATAGTACTGCTTCTTCCAGTCTTCGTTGTCCTCGAGGCTGTAGGCTGAAAAGGTGTCGGTGCAGCCAAGAACCATGTACAAGCACATGGCCCATATCACTAGCAATTCATCATCAAAAGAGGAAGTTGTCATCATACCAATGGTATTGGCAACCAGCAGATAGGAAGTACTGTGAGTCACCCAGAGCAAGAACTTGACAAAGCTGTTGTGGGACTTGCGCCGGAATGAGCCGAAGATGAGCTGAATGAACATGAGAATGAAACCTGTGAGCACACCTGCCTCGATTTGGTATTGTCGTCTCTTCTCACTGTTCCATGCGTTTTTTATGGTTGTGGAGTTGAACTCTTGATGGAAAATCTCTATTTTTTCTCCTCGAACGTGTTGTGCCATTGTTTGATAACGTGTGTGTGTTTGTTTTTCTTTCTCCTCTCACACTCTTAATATCTGTTCCTTCTTCTGAGAGAACTCACAGATGGTTTCTTGTCTTCTTTTTTTCTCTTTGGTGCCTGTACCAGCGAGCATTTGTTAGCCTTATATAGAAGAGGAGTGAACACTGAGATGACATTCTCTTATGCTACACGGTCAAAGCAAGGTATTTCCGTAAACATCACTTCTCTCTATGTAATCAAGAAAGTTAAATTTGAGGGGGCTCTGATTTTTTTCGACTCTTCACATCGCCACACGTCAGGGGTGGGGCCTTCACAAGCTAGCCTGTCTCTATATACAAGTTTTTTGATATGTGGAAACCAAGGGATGCCATGTTAAAAGAAGTACCAGCTAGTTAATAATATATATCGTCAACAGTATATATATATATATATATACACACACACTAACCAAAAATACTTTATTCGGACGAGAAACATGTATATTCCAATCACGACATCTGTCAGTCTCTATTTAGGTTCTGCTTTAGAGAAGTGCAGTTGTGGGGGAGGAGAATACATGCAAGGATGGATTTATAGTAGAGCAAGTTTTGGTATGTGTTCGGACTCAAATTTCAAAATAGTCATATGAGTTATAACTTTGTTTTATTTAGTCGGAATAAATCAAGTATAAATTGTAAAGGAGTGTCTGAACTAATTAATGTTGGTGCACGTGGGTACGTAGATACGCCATGGAAGGATCCACGTACGTAACTATGCTCGAGGTAATTTCTGACAGAACATATATATCTTGATCTGAAAAGAGAAAATAAGTTAACGCAAAGAATGCAATGGATTAAGCTACTTGGAATCGTATCTGGATTTGCTCAGTATATACAATTAGTGATACTGACAAGGAGATCTGGAAGGCTTCTCTGATTAAATGTGGTTCCTGTTTATCGTCGATCCGAGAAGCGATCGCTTAACACGTGTTTGAAGTTTGCGAGCAAATTTAGAATTTTTGCGTATACGATTTTTGACCTGTTAGAAAAGACGAAGACTATAGAAATTTAAATTTATATATGATTCATCAATTTCAGCACATCAAAATTTTGAATAGAATTTACACTTATTTTGACGTACCCAAAAAAAAAATTAATCATGTACAAATTTTTAGTGCATTCCTTTGGTAATCGCTATGAGTGATTTCTTATTTTCCTTTTTCTTTCTTATAATTTAATTAGTTTTGTTACCAAATTAAAAGAATTTAGCGGGAGAAAGATGTGACATGATGAAATCTGAGGCATTTTCCACTGGAAGATCTCTGATATAGTATTTGATCCCCATTTAAAATTTTTCTGATTCCGCACGTCGATTCTCCTCCGTGCCGTGGTATTTCAATTTGACATACGCTCACTGTGTTCTCATTGAATTTGTATCCTCTGCTGTGTAGTATCGTGCAGCAAAATCGGATCCATCTAATTACTTTAAGATTCGGACATAACAAATTTCAAACCCTTCCCCCAAAAAAAAAAAAGAAAAAGAAAAATCCATCTGTTCATATGTGGCAGAAGATTAGTTTTGAACTTCGCAACTTTTAATTCCTCTACTACTTATAAATGACATTTAGGTGTATTTTTTATGTTTTTGCAATTTCATTTAGGGTATATTCTCTTTCAAAAATTTTGGATGATTTTTAAAAATTATATTCATGGCAAACCAATTTTACAAACTTGAAAAGCCATGGTGAGAAAGCCACACCAAAATCCACTTAGAGTAGATTTTCAAAAATAGAAGAAATTTCTTGATTCTCTTTGATTTTGAAGAGCAAGCCATAGCTTTAAATTGATTTATAGAACACTACGTAATAAACTTTGTATGATCACAATTTCTAAAAAGTTATGATTTTCCAATCAAAAATCTCACCAACCGATCAACTATTACGAGCCATATTACTTGTCAAAAACATGTTCCATTTCTTAAAAATTGGTGATTGTGTTATTGTTAGAGTCTTTACGTTATGACTCGTCAGTTTATTTTTTTTCACGCTACTTTTTGTTAATATAATTTCAATTTATTTTTCTCCTCTGGTTAATACAGTAGCTTTTGAGGAAGCTGGTACTCACTTTCTCATAATTTGGTAAGTTTTTTTTTTTCTAGAAAAGATGTAACTACTTAACAACAAAGTATTAGAAAACACTATTGAAGTTGTGATTAAACCATTTAACTATTTATTATTCCTTTAGCTGATCACTTTATTAACTTTATTAAGTAGCTTAATAACCATACTTCTTTTCATTAGGCATGTTGGGTAATACTGATCTCTTTTTTTCTTCTCTCGTGTTGTATTATTTAATCAAATAATACAATAAACCTCAAACTTTGACGGCTCATATTTTCGTTTAGAAAATCAAAGCCGTTTATTTAGAATCAATCATTTGATTAGAATATTAAAAAAAAAACAGAGAATGCACCTTTCATTCTTTTGGAGTAAAGGCAAGTTGATTTCTATGCTTATCTAGTTTACAACTGGTGACAGTGAAAAGATGCATTGATCTCTATATATTGAATGGTTAGTGCATAAAAGAAAATTAGAGAAAATACACAGGTCCAATTTGCACTCTTTCACTACCAGTTATACTACAGAGATCAAAAGTTCTCTTTTGCCATTATCTTTTCTTTCCAGAAAAATAAAATACTTACTCTTTCCAGTTAAATCAAAGTTCTATTGAACTTGGTGAAGAAATTCGGCGCACGGCTTTACTTCTTTCGAAGTAGATATCATCCTCTCTGTGACTGTGCCATTGAAGCGGATACGAGACAGACTCAAGATGTTGAACCTTAAAGATGAATAAATGATCAATCCTGCATAAGAGGACGGCAATCTGTCTTTAAAACAGTCACGATTCTATCGCGCGGTAACAATTCCCAGGCTTATCTTAATTTCAATAATTTAATTTTTCTGATTTTAGGATAAAATTTCTTTTAATTTGCAGATTTACACCAACAATTTGGACTAGTGTAGTGTGTCTGTTTGGGCTTTTATTTAGAAACAAACAAAAGCCGGGGAATGTCTCTGTTAACTTATTTTTTAAAGAAAAAAGAAAGGCATGTTCGCTAATTACAGAACCTAAATATGTGGATTATGCGCAAATCATGTATCGTGCACATGTCCAAAGAAACTCAAGCAAACCAAACAAATTTTCATAACTATCAGGAGTAATTTCGTTTGCCCCGCTGTAAAGTGTGCAGCACATTTCCATGTTTTATAGTTTGTACTTCGCTCAAAATTATTACGATGCTAATAAATACACTATCTAGTACCTTAAGGATCCCGGACTCTCCACAGGTCCAAACCAACAAAAAAAGAATGATATATTTAATTCCATTTTACCCCAAAACAAGAGAACTTAGAAGACAGATTTATAGGAATGGAACATGTTTTTGACAAAAATTGCTCGCACAATTTGATCAGCTGGAAAGATTTTAAAATCCTAAAGAAATACAGATCAAGAGACAAATAGATAAAACAAATATCACCTGATAACCACGGCTGTTCTTTTCTTTCAGAATGAATTGTGCATTGCATTGCTTTGAATTACGCCAACAGAACCAACTAAAACTATCAGCCCTCAAATAATAATCAACTGTAACTCGCACTAATTTTCTTTTATTGGGACTGTCTCAATCCCCAACGTGTAATTCCTTTCATGTGTAATCATCCATTATTAACTAATAAGGAAATCGCCAAAAATCTAGAGGGTGCTAAGATAATCCTTTATGAGTGCCAATATCCGTTCTACATCTGTTGCTTCTCCCAATCCTTCAAAAATGATGCTGTCCATCCTTGCCTGAACACCAGAGATTGCCGACACATCATTCAACACTTGTTTGGCCACTCTGTCAATGCCAATCAGTGAACTGCCAATACCGGTCAGGACAGCTTGTAGAGATGGGCTTGGTTTTGACAGCTCCACTAACCTAACCTGAAAATGTTGAGCAATCATGAAACCCAGAAAATAAATCAGGGAACAAGTTACAGCATTTTTTTGTTATTAAGCCCAGGTTAAGATTTCTTAAGCCAATAATTGGCTGCAATAAGCTTTGACATAGGAACTGAGAGTTGGCTAACAAAATTTCACTACAATTGACCCTCAATTGTTTACTGGTTCCATACTTGACCAGATGTACCTGATTTTGCAATCAAGCCAACAAAACATTCAATGAACCATGAATAAGCTTAATTTATTTACGAAATAAAGCCACAATGTTAATCCAATTTTTCCTCAATTAACTAGCAGTAATTTCGATTATGACATAGCCAATGTAACTGACAATAACCCTCAACAACCTGACTTAACAAAATAGAAACAAGAAAAAAAAAGAAAGAAAATAAGAACAGAAAACATTACAGAAAATAAAAGAAAAAAGTTAAAAACCAACTAGAGATGAACCTCGTGTTGCTTCGGCATAACATATGAACAATATTATAGTTTTTATAATATACCTTCATCAAAATTGAAAAAAAAAGGATATATAATGACAATAAGTTAAAATTTAATTAAATAGAAGTCACGGAAATATGAAAATACTTATTAATTATATATGGTTTATCAAATTAGTTTCCTTATTTATACGGAAAATTTTTAATATGAAGGAAATTAATAATTTGGTAAAATTATTGTAAGAAGTTCACGTGAATATATCCGATCAAATTTTTTATAGATCTAAATATTATTTGAAATTAATTTAATAAAAAATATGAAATTAAATTTTGTAACAAGCTTTGTGAAATATTTAGAAAGTTAAATTTAACGGCAAGGGCGGAGTTAGGGAATGAGGCAACATGGGAAAACAAATTTGGTGTCAGGCATGATTTTATAATTATTTTAAAAGTTAAGTATATTTTTAGTTTTTTTTTGTCTGAAAGTATAGTTTTAGAGACATTTTTTACAAAGCATTTTGTGACTTGAATTACAAATTCGTATTTATCTTAATATTTAAGCACATGTTTTACAAATATTTATATTTAGAAGTACAATTAATATATTAAAAAAATGAAAAATGTATATTTATATATTTTCTATTTATAAGAAACTTATTAGATTCTACAATTAATACATTAAAAAATTGAAACCAATTAAAACTCTGGTTAACTCTTAGTATAATAAAATGGGATTTGCTCATTCTTTACAATTGCATGACCTTTTATTAGCTTTATTAATTTTCTGCATATATTCGATTAAAACGATGGTGCATTTTAGTTACCATAAGGCATATAGGTATATTTCAAAATGAAGGGATCTACATGCAAAGTTGATTTTCTCCACTCTCCAGCAGTCTAGCTTCCACATTCCAATCGTGCAAAATCAGAAAGCAAGAGATGAGAGAATGCAAGAGGGGAAAAAATGGGAGGTGTCCATTTCGAGTCTAATCCTATAAATAGCTTTGTCAAATATTACAAGTATTAACCAAGTGTATAGTGGGATTCAATAGATCGGACATAGACCACTACAAAATCAATACCTTTCTTGCCAATAATATTGCTCAGTGACACCTATAAACTTGATTTACGATCGTACTATATAAACCCCAACTTTTCCTGAGCCATATGACCAAACATGTTCATTTCTCTCAATCAAAGGCTGATATGAAACACTGTAGATAGTGTAGCTCTACTGTAGAGATACAGTGAAAAATTGTCCAGAATTATATATCTAATAATAGATATGCAGTAGTCCATGTCAACCTTACTGTTATTTGTTTGGTTATGTTATCTAAATCTCAAAAGTGCAAAAAAAAAAAACCTTTTTATCCTGCGGTATATTAGCCTTGAGCTTGGCAATGGCAACAGCATGAGCAAATCCACCAATTGAATCAACCAATCCTCTTGAGGCTGCATCCGTGCCACTCCATACCCGCCCTTGCGCCACATTCTCCATTTCATCCACCTAGTTATCAGTTACAAACTTGTATTAGATCCTTACAACCAAAAAGTAGAGTTCTAAAAGGGTTTGCATCTGGAGTTAACCAACCAAGAGAGACCACTTAATTAAGTAAGCTCTGAATATTCTAGCACTTGCGCTCACTTTTCAGAGATTGTAAAGCACTGGCAAACCACATCCACAGAAACATAAGAGAGAACTTTATTATTATAATAGGTTTGCCTCAGACAGATTGAATGCAGGACTTTGTACTCTAGTTCCATGCTAACCAAACAAATGCTCTAAAACTTCAGCTAAGAGCAAACTGTTTTGTTATTTTATACTCAATATCCGAAACAATGATTGCATCCATTTACTGTGAAATAGCTTCTTTATCACGAAATAATCTGTATATGTTATGTGTCATGATTTTGTTATTTTAGACTCTCAATGTTTAATGCAATGCTTACATCCATTGACCGTGAAAAAGCTGCTTTATCACGAAATTGTCTGTATGTGTGCTGTGTTGACTTTGCAAATAGCTCTGCTTCATCTGGTCTGTCAACAGAAGTTTTTTGTTGGTAAGCTAACTAAGATCACAACAAACAAACAGGAAAAACTAAAAAAAAAATTAAGCAATCAAGGAACAAAAATGCAAAAGGAAAAAAGATCAAATAAATAACACAAATAACTTCATAAAAATGGAAGTATTTGTACATTTCCTCCAAGAATTTACTTCATAAAAAAAGAGAGCAATGTCTGTCAATTTTACCTGAGGGGACGTTGATCAGCAGCTCTGAACTCTGAAAATTTACCTCTTGAGATAACTTCTTTGTTAAAACCAATTCTCTCATATAGCTTCTGTAACGAAAATCTCCCTGGAAGTAAAATCCTGATCAATAATAAGCTCAAATGGAAAAATTTTAACCTCTATAATGAATATAGCACCCAAAAATACTTGCACTCCCCTCAATCAAGAAATGGCAATACCTCCTTGAACAAGAACTAGTTTATTTACTCAGCTACACTACACCTTATCTCTTCAATTTAATAATTCAGTACTGGTCCTCCTTTCAGACCCATTCTCTTAAAAGGGATATATGGGAATAATTTTAAAGTTTGGGATGTATTTCTCATGAAATCTTATTTTTTCTCTAAATGGTGAAGCTCGTAAGTCTCACATCCATATTTATGCCCATAAAGTTTGAAACTGGGACCTTTTGGGAGGCCATCCTAGTACCTCACAACTTCAGTTACCATGCCATATCGCATTTCATGAGGTCATATAGTGTATGGGTTTTCACATGGTGCAGATTGCAAACATTCATGAAAACTAAAGGAGACAACATAAATGATGACCTGTAACGACTCCAATAGAACCAGTTATAGTAAGCTTCTCTGCCACAATTACTGGTGCAGCCATGGCAATGTAGTAACCACCGCTTGCTGCCAGATCAGACATGGATGCTATCACTGGCTTTGATTCAGCAAGAAGCCGAATCTCTCTCCACATTCTACATCAAATTCAAAGCTAAAAAAATAGTTAGGTCGGCAATAACGATGGTAAAAGATCTCATGAATAAAGACCAGAATTTAACTGACAATAATAACATATCCACAGAGGAAAAGCAAAACAAGACAATTTATTCAAGCAATAACTTAATAACATACAAATCAGAAGCAAGGGCATCTCCACCTGGGCTATCAATTCGCAATATTACTGCCTTATACTTGTCTGACTCTGCAAAAAACAAGCTGCTTGAAATTAATGCTTCCATCTTAAGTATAATCATCTATTCATAAACAAGAAAAAAATAGTTCAACATAGTTATTGCTGAATCACAACTGCATTACCCAAAATTGCAACTAAGCCTGATTTTCTGCAATTAAGCCTATTTTCAACTAATTCTCAACTCTGCAACTGAAGCATCATTTTCAGCCAACAAGCCTCAAAATTTCCCCTCTATTGTGAAACAGACATGATCAAGGCAAGAAAATGAGGATATGAAAAGAATATAATGTACGAATGTGCAATCAAACCAATCTGTACCACCATTACAGGTAGCTCAATTTGCACAAATGATACAGATGTATGACATGGTAGTTCCTTGCACTGAACTTACCTCTTACAGAGCGTATCTTCTCTATCAATTGTTCAGCTATTATACCAGAGCCAGGTGAGCTCAGGGGCCCACGTGTTCGGCTGATAGATCCCGATGCTCTTATCACTGCAATTTGCTCCCCGCCTCCTTCTATTCCAACTGTCCATTTCCTTACTCTAGAGTACTTTCTATTGAAATAGACACACACACACACAACACACATGGAAGGTCAGGTGTCATATTGTAGGCTAGGGAAATTTAAACTACATTAACTGTAAGCTATGAACTTCAGGAGTATTTTCATTACCTATAATCAACAGAACGTAGACTTTTCTTGTCCTTCTGTCCAATTCTTTCCTTCAGCATTGATGAGATCTGCATCAAATAAAACAATTATTACCCTATTAAATTTACATGCACGGATAAACTGCATCCAGCACATCTTTCACAGTTCCTTGAGGTATGCTTAAAGGACATGTAATCTAGTAAATGCTTACTTAGGTCATTGTTTAAACAAATTAAGCATTAACTTTGTTTGTGGTGCATACAAGAATTACATTCATAGTTTCAATTATAATTAACGAATATTATGGAATCAAGGTAGGAGGGAATTCGCACCTCATCATCATACGATATGTTGGTTACCCAACCTTCTTCTTTAAGTCTCTCGACTTGATAAACTCCTGAGTCTAGAAACTCCTTCACATCCTCCCTATTCTTTCCTAGTACAAGTAAAATTAACATACATAATTCAATAAGACAACTGGAAAAAGAATATGCAAAAAAAATTCAAACAAAACAACAAATGTGCATGATACATATTGCAAAAAGCCCCTCCCCTTCAATGAATTGTGATTTGAATTTCATACAGATGGGAGGGAGGTCCTTTTCAGAAGTTTGGCATGTTACAAGGGTTTTGCAAATTTGTCAGCAACCAAATACCTAGAGTAGAAGAAATAACATCCAGCCAATTTTCATATGTATTGTCCAATAAAGCAGTTAGCATTTCTTTGACTTCTTCTGATATAGTCTTTCTCGCTAGTTGGTCACCAGCACTTTTGTATTTGCCAATTCTTTGAATTTCTGGTTCCACGCCAATTTTCTCTAACAGACCTGTAAAGGAAATGTGGTGGCTAAGATCAATTACATACTTTTTAAGTTCTAACTTGTATTTTAACTTTAACTCAAGTTAAAAGTTTGCCCGACCTGATTTTCGTCCCAAGATGCCCATACAGTGCTAACAAAATAAACCTAGTCAAAATAGATGATCCTGTATTCTTTTTAACAAATAAATTTCTCTCAATTTTGACATGGAAAAGACAGGCAAATAAGATCATCCAAATATCTGATGAACTTAACGTCCTTGGTTACCATGTGAACAACATAACATTCTAGCATATGATACACTCTACTCCATGTTACCCCACTTTTGTACAGTGCAACCAGGTGGTCATTAGGGGTCCATAACTATTGAGGCCGTTAACCATATAGGGATAACAGTTTATGCATATATGTTCTTGACAAAAAGTAAAAGAAAAATGTTACCTCTTAGAAAAGATTGCTGCACTGTCAAACCTAGTAGTGACACATAAGCACTTGGAGGTACATACGATTCACCACACGCACATGCAAGGTAATATTCCTTCTCTCCACAAATAGGCATGTAACTCACAACAAATTTCCCTTCAATAGAACAAAATAGAAGCTATTAACAACATGACAAATGCAAATTGTTGACATATATAAGATTTTGGTATCACAGTGCTGAAATTTCAGCACCACAAACCAGTAAAAGACCTGCAATGCAGTACTGTAGTCATTGCTGAGCCTGACTTTAGTAGTGCATGAGAATAATGCTTTACGCCCAATTGAGACTTTGATGCATACCTAAACCAGGTAACTAGCTTAAGAATCCAAGAAAACCATGGAATAAGATCAAATTTGATTGGGTTACAGGTCAACCAGGTCACTAGACCATTGGGATACAGAGTGCTTGGGGTCAGATCTGGTTGGTTTTGAGTTTTGACCTGTCGTGGGTCAGTCAAGTGATGGGTTGATTTGGTTTTGGTTGGGTCAAGATCAGGCGGATAATTAAATCAGTCAGAATTATGAGCTCTAAATATTGCAGGTCTGCTGTCCTCTCATATTCTGATACTGGCTGAATCACTAGATTATGACAACACATAAGATAAAGAGTTGTTTTATATCAGCTTTAAACATTGTACCTGATTTCTTGAAATCTATTATGTGCCTCCGTATTTCATCAACTTTGGCCCAGCCACAAGTGAGCGGATCTATATGGAGATATATACCGGATATACGAGGATCATATGCTGCCTTGATAAAATTTTCACAAATTTGAGGTAGAGATAGACCCGATGCAAATCGGCTTTTTAGCTGATCAGATATCTGAAATTATAAGAGAGAAAGTTTGCTTAAACATAACTCGTTATAAACTAACAATTGTTTTACATTTAGGTTGGTAAGGCAGGCAACAACACAGGTGACATATATTAAACAGAGTTTATGTGGCATAGTAAATTGATAGAGAAATCACAGAATAACAACGATGAATTACCTCATTGATCATACACAATTGTTTTAACTGAACTAGCGATTAGCAACCATCATTGCAATAGAAAGGCCAAAAGAATTAATATAAAAAATGATAACCTCGCCACGGAGCTTCATAGAAAGAACGCTCCCTTTTCTGACACGCTGCCACGGTGGGGCAATAAGCATCCTCAGCTTGACCACAAACTGGCGCCACCACCCGAACTCCTCCATCTCAAATTCCCCACTGGGGAACTCCTCGGAAGACTTGGTAGCATAAACCGACCGAAGCGCGCCATCTCCAACGTCGACCTTCGATTCTTCTTTCTCTTTCGAGGAGGATTCTACGGCTCGCACCGTGAAAAGGAGGCGAAGGGATCTGGTCTGAGGAGGAGTAGGGGAATGGAGAAAGCAGCGAGAGAGGTGGGATGGGTTCGAAAGCGAGGAGAGGAGGAGGGAAGAGGAGATGTTTGTGCGCGCGTGTTGGTGTAGAGAATGGAATGCGCGCGGTGGCGGTTTGGAGAGAAGAAGTATCTTCGCCATTGGCAGGGAAGGAATCGAAGGAAGGAACCAGAGAGGGTTTCTCTCCAGCTCGTATCACTTGAGCGGAGCGGGTTCGGTCTTTTACTTTCGAGCGAGGACGAGTTACAATATACGATCGAGAATCCGTATAATATCCTGTGCCGAGTTGCCGTGAGTACAAATCAGCAGTGGATCCCACGTGCAGTGACTCACGTTGTTGTAAAGTGTCAGCACGCGTCGCAGAGCAACTGGGTAAGGAGGAGACGACTGGATTGGGGTGGCAAGGTCGCGTTGTTGCCACGTTAGAAAGGTTTTCTGGGACTGTCAGGCTTCGTTCGTTCGGGGCTTGTTTACGTGGATCCTCGTTTTTTAAGAGAAAGTTGGTTTCAATAAAGAAGCGCAAGTATAGTATAATAATAATAATAATATAATAATAATGATGATGATAGATTTTTTTTTTTCTTAAAAGAATATAATTTTTAATTTTATAAAAAAATAAATAATAAGAGGTCTCTCAAATTATCAAACCTCATAATGAATGTTGGTTCGAAATCTAATGATTTGTACGATTATTAAAATGTGAGAGCGAAATTTTTTATGCGAATTTTAATATTATCAAATAGGTTTTTTTATTCGATAGACGTTGAAATTCCATCGCTTTCTAAAAAAAATGTTAGATCCGAAAAATGACCTAAAAGGAATGAATGGAATCAATTTTTCCTCCCTTTTTGCTTTTTCAAGATGTTTGATTCCCTAAATATTTTTTTTTAAAAAAACCAATCTTATTTATTAAATTATAAATCTATTCTAAATTAATTCTAAAATCTATTTGTATAAAAAATAAATTGAATAGAGATAATAAGCAAACCGATCAATCTTATAGGGTTGTTGTGCTTTTAATTAATTGTCGAAATCAAAGAATATTGCATGTACTGATTTTCTAGACAAGCAATTACAAGCAAAAAAAAAAATCAACAATTAGCATCTAGAAAGAAATATACACATTAAATTGACCAAGAAATTGATCAAGATTCCTAAAAGAGAAGTCAGAGAAATCAAGTCCAGTCACATATCAATATCAATATGAGACGTGCAACATTATCTCATATCCATAGATTTATTTGGAGAATTCAACAACAAAATGTGTTTGAATTCTAACAAAAACACAATATCATTCAAAGAGAGAGTTTGTATTGGATACCTTAAAATTAATAGCGTTATAACGCTCCATGAAAACACAATATCATTTTCGGACTTATATTTATTCTGAAATTATTATTTTGTGAATGGCATATTTAATTTCTCGTTTTATATATATATTAACTAGTCTTGCTAGCTAAGAATGTTGATGAACAATATCTAACATCGTTACCTTAAGACCTTATTTAAATGATGCTTAGTACAATTTTTAGTCCATTTTTATTTCAAACATTATTAGTAGTAAAGGTAGAATTAATACCAAACCTACAAACCTACAAATATATTATATGTAGATACGTGTCAAAGGTAGTAACGGAGCTAGATGATACAATTTCATAATTATTTTCAACTTCAGATATATTTTTGTATTTTTAAAAAAATTATAGAAATAAAGATATATTTTAAAAAAAATTTGATCAAGATGACGCAGTTCTACTTACATGTTCCTGACTATATGTGATTCTGTCACTCGTTGGTCTTAATTTCTTTGCTACATATTATAGATATAGGATAGGTGAAATTTTAGAATGAAACATATTTTACAATAATTTTTAATTGTAAATATAATTAATAATTTTTCACATAAAATATAATAATTTTGATGTATTTTTTTTAATTTCTTAGATCAGAAGATAGCTCCGCCGTTGATAATGAGGTATCACAATAGAACATTTTTTTTTTTACTTTTTTTTTGTGTTCGTCCATTATCCAATTACGTTAATTTAAATTGTCATAAACAGTGACATCAAAATAGAAATGTCAAAATTTGTACCGAAAGAATAAATTCAAAAAAAAAAGTGGAAGTAGAAACCTTCATAATTGCTTTTTCTAATCGTAGTTAAAGAAGAAAGGTTTTTCCTAAACTCCAAGATATATTATTTTGATATGTTTCTTTTTGAAAAAAAAAATACATTTCTATCTCATCACAAAAATACGAGATATATATTACTATATATGTGTATTTTCTTTCTACTCTCTTAAGAGTAACATCTTAAATCCGGATCTTCCAAATTTACAATTACCTAAAAAAGAAAATATCACCAAAACCCTTGACCTAAATGTACCTAATCATCATACTTCCCCCGCTTGTTAAAAGCCCATCGTCCGATCCCCTCCTTTCGTAAATCCAACGGCTGATATTAATCCGTAGAAAATATCTACGCGTGAGGTCTCGTCGCCATAATTGGCCTTCCCAAAATAACCCAATCTACTTACGCTAGGTTACGCGAGGAACCTTCTCGCGGCCTCTCACGGAACTATAAATAGCGACCCCCATCCCCTTTTCTCGTCTGCCGATTACAACATCCTACGATCGAGAGAGAGAGAGAGAGAGAGAGAGAGAGGAGAGAGAGAGAGATTAGGGTTTCGCTTGGCGGCGATTTGTGAAGGTAAGAAGATCTGTATCCGATCTTTTCATTTTATTCACTGATTTTGTTCCGAATCCGATTTGGTTTTAGAAGGTAGGTAGAATCGATCTTATGCTGGTCGATCTAATTGGTAATCGTTACTTCCGAGGTAATGATTTTAGGTAGAGATTGGTAGAGTTCTTGCTAATTCCAGCCGTGGATGTTCTTTCTGTTTCCCTAGATTTCTTGTCTAATTACGGATTAGGTCCATTGTATTAATATTACCAGCTCTCAACAAAAGAAGCTTATGCTTCTTCTGGAATTGCTAGATCTGTTCGAATGAGCTTGGCATCACCAGAGATTACAATTTCCTTCTGTATTTTTGCTTTTTCATTGGCTTGTTGGAAGATACTTCTGCTGAAATTTTTTTTACTCTTTTAAGAAAAGAAACACAAGTGCCTCTTTTGATTGGTTTAGTAGGTTCAAGTACGATAATGACAGCTTAAAAATGGGGAATAAAGTTCAGTAAAACATGAAATGAGTTGAAATGTCATAGGTTATCTATAGTATTGCAGTCAAGCCTAAATTACTTTACATAGTGGAAGAAAGTCGTTTGATAACGATTTGCAATGTTATCATTGTTTAATATTCATTAGTACCTAAAATCAGATTTGTTTGAAGGTATATAACATATCTTTTATGTGGCTGTAAATTGTAAGTTGGTTTTTCCTTCTTTCTAGTTAATTTTTTTTGCAACATTTATATATCTAATTTGATGCTTGTTTTGTATGTTTCCCATGGTTTAAGATAGTTGTTTAAGTGGTAGAAGTATCCTATGTCCTTTATATTTATAATCGGAGAATTGTTCTGTATGTTCCCTCCTATGTTTTAAGATAATTGTTTAAGTGATAACAGAATGCTATGATCTTATAATTAATTTAATAGTACTGACTTTACTGCTGTGGAACTTTTTTTTTTGAAGTTTTTAGCAAATTAATTGATAGTGTGATAAGTTGTTGAAAATAATTTTATCCTAATCTAAAATATTAATTTCTTAGATACAATTAGTAATTGTGTTTCCACGCTTAAAATCGTTCCATTGTAATATTGTATCCTTATGTGAATAACTCACAGCACTTAACAAGAATCTGTTATATAATATTTCCATAGCCAACTTTGAATTTAACCGAGCAGCATCTTGAACCATTAAAATTGCCATTGTATTTCTGTTGTGCTTTGTTATACAGCAAGCATCTGTTTCTAACACATTTTATTTTCAACAATCCAGTGAGCAACAGATCAATCTAATTCCGAATTCCAGAGCCAGTAACAGTGGAGGGTGTCACGTGCATGCCTTTTTTTATGTCTGGGCAGGCCTATTCATTCCTCTTGGGATCAATCGGGTTGCTTGGCGAGTATTTTCTCGCCTCCAGAAAAAAGCCTCTCTACTCCTTTGAACTGCCCACCCGTATACACCTCCAGACCACAACCTCTCCAGTCGATCGCCTGTTCTTCTCCAACCCACACGAAAGTTACATCTGAGAACTAATTACTACCACGTTTAAACATGGCTCTCCAAAACATTGGCGCGGCCAACAGTGACGATGCCTTCTACCGGTACAAGATGCCAAAAATGGTCACAAAAATTGAAGGTCGCGGTAATGGCATCAAGACAAACATTGTCAACATGGTCGATGTTGCGAAGGCCTTGGGGCGGCCTGCCTCATACACAACTAAGTACTTCGGGTGTGAGCTTGGGGCGCAGTCAAAGTTTGATCCAAAGACTGGGACCTCACTTGTCAATGGTGCCCATGACACAGCTAAACTGGCTGACCTTCTTGAGAATTTCATAAAGAAGTATGTGCAGTGCTACGGGTGCGGCAACCCTGAGACTGACATCCTCATCTCCAAGACCCAGATGATAAGTCTCAAGTGTGCTGCTTGTGGGTTCATATCTGATGTGGACATGCGGGACAAGCTGACGGGTTTTATTGTAAAGAACCCACCTGAGGTCAAGAAAGGAAAGGATAAGAAGGCATTGAGGCGTGCTGAGAAGGAGCGTCTCAAAGAGGGTGAGGCCATCGATGAAGAACAGAAGAAGCTGAAGAAAGAGAGCAAGAAGAAAGCCGCCACAGCTACTACCAAAACTTCTAAGAAGAAAGCAAATGGGTCTGACGAGGAGCACTCATCTCCAGGTGGAAGTCAGGCTGGTGATGCTGAGGTCGCTGCTGAGGAAGAAGAAGATGATGTTGAATGGCAGACTGACACCTCTGCAGCTGCTGCTCAGCAGAGGATGCGGGAGCAGCTCAGTGCTGTCACTGCTGAGATGGTTGTGCTTACCACTACAGAAGAGAAGAAAGCACCAGCACCTAAGCCCGAAAAGAAAGATGTCGTCTCGAAAACTGTTTCTGAAATTAAGCACAGGCTGAAGGAGGGAATGAAACCAAGTGAACTCAAGTCCTGTGTTGGCAGTCTGGCCGGTACTCCTCAGGAGGTCATGAATGCAGTTGTTGAAGCTCTTTTCAATGGGGCTGGAAAAGGTTTTGCAAAAGAAGTGACGAAGAAGAAGCCGTATATCATGGCTGTAGTGAATGACGAAGAGTCCCAGATGCGGTTGCTGAGAGCAATTGAGGGGTTCTGTGGCAAGTGCAGCGCAGAGGCTCTGAAGGAAGTCCCATTTGCTGCCAAGGAACTGTATGATACTGATGTGCTCGAAGAGGAGATTATTGTCAAGTGGTTTGAAGAGGGTGTGGCTGGTAAGAACAAGGAAGCACCTATCTGGAAGACTGTGAAGCCGTTTGTCGAGTGGCTTCAGAATGCTGAGTCAGAGTCTGAGGAGGAATAGTTTTATCCTCTTAATTGGGAAATTACACATGGTGTTTCAGTATTCTTTTTTTCTATTTCTGTTTGGCTTTGGTTTGTTGTTGGGTTTGGTTTGAGTTGTTCTGTTTGGGAGTGTATTATGGTTTTATGAGCTGTGCTGTTGTTGTCATTGGTTGGTGTAGTATGTGCTGTTGTGTGTCTGGCAGTTGGGTCGGTATGTTATGGAACTTCATTAAATGTTTGCCTGTGCTTTTCTAATATGATGTGTTCAGACTTTTTAAGTATGGATTTAGTCTTTTTTTAACCCTCTTGCCGATGCCTCCCTTTGCTTTGTTTTGTATGATATGTACGCCTCTTCATTTGGTCTTATCTTCTTGATCCATATCACGAGGTGATAGTAACAGAATACAAGTATTCTGGCATGAACCCAGTTTAGTAAGAGAATACTAGAATTCTGTTACGAACTCAATATATATTTTTAAATATGGATCATTATAAATGTCATGTAATTTTAACTATATTTTTTAAATATAGACCATTATAAATGTCATGTAATTTTAACTATTTTTGATGAAATGAATATAAGTTAAATAATATGTTTATAATTTTTTTAAGATGTTTTTTAAAATTATTTAAATTTTTTTTGTGAAAGTAATAATTAGCAGCGGATCCCCACCCAATATATATTTGGGTCAGGTTGACAGTCTGATCAAATTAAGCAGAGGTCAGATCTGTTGCTTCATTTACACTGATGAAATTTACATGAAAAATCCATCTGTAAGACTACCATGTGATCTCCAATTCAGATAATTTTACTTTGATAAGTGTTGCTCTGCGACTGTTACCCGTTGGAAAGAGCAGTCAATATGGACCTTCTCACTAGAAACCGGAGCGGTAACAGTACTTGAATGAAGTGCTTAGAGATGTATTCTAATTTGAGCTGTACCTGTACCTGTAGAAAATTCCAAATATATGTAAGAAAATATGTGCTATTCTTCCGATTTTTTTATTTAAGAAAATGATTAATTAAAATTAATTTTCTAGGAAAATCAAAAGACGACTTCGAAATACAAGAAGACTGGATTACAAAATCTCGTCTCTAAACTGTCCAAAATTTTTTTAACTAAGAAAATCATTATTCAAAATTAAATATATAGGAAAATAAGAAGGTAATTTTGAGATTTGAGAAGGACGGAGTAGAAATAACCGTCCGATTGCGTTGAGTCGATGGGTGGACGGACCTCAAAGCAACGTCCTTGGGACGAGCCTCAAAGCCACGTCCTTGGGCTCCAAAGTTTCGGCCCAGTGCTTCGGCATATTTCGCGTCCCTGGGCCAAGCTCCAAAAACCCGTCCCTGGGCCAATCTCCAAAAGCCCGTCCCCGGGCCAAGCTCCAAAAGCCCGTCCCAAGCAGAGTTTCGCCCATCCCCACGATTTGGACCGCGATTTACTGGCCCGTCCGATCCGTCCCACTCGTCCCAGTTGCCGCGATTTACTGGCCCAACTCGTCCCAGGTTCGGATTTTTTCGTCCCAGAATAATTAAACTCAGGGACGTGTTACTGTTAACCGTCCACTATCCCGATTTTTTCGTCCCACCTTCAGATTACGAAACCGAATTCCAACCCGAGTTTAATTATTTCGGACGAATTTTCTCAGTCCGCCCCTACTTTTCAGAACCAATATAAATACCCAAAAAGACGTAACGATCTATACACAAAATTTTTTTGGTGAAATTAAAAAATTTTATTGTAGCAGTATCGGAAATGAGCTGAATCTGTTGGTAAACATGATCTTATTAATCGATTAGTTTTTTTTTGTATTTTAATTATTTGCCTTATATTTTCATTTTGAAAATGTATTTTATATATAATATATACTTTTATACATATAGAAAAAGTAATTTGTGTAAAATTTTACAGATAAATTAAAAATGCCACCTGTAAGTGTTTATTTTGGGGGTGAGATATTTTATGGCCGATTTGGAGCCGAGTACACCATCGCTCCCCGATTAACATTCTCTGTCAATGAATCTACTACCTTTGAAAATATATTGAATGAAATATATACCGGATTACGGGTATTGAAGAGGCAGTACTCTCTCGAGATTTATGGTAAAGTAAATAGCGGAGCATGTGGATGTTGGTGGTTCATCATACTATCAGTTAATGATGAGATATCATGGAAAACCTTTTATGAATTAGTAACTTGTCAAATGACAATGATTGAACTGTACATAAATCTGAAATCTGTGTTGAACTTTTGGAATGAGGAACCATTTTCGAATAATTTACCTATTAGTAGCTCCTTCGATCATGCCGGACCTTCATCCATCATAACGAATGTTAATTCGTCTATAGAGCTCGAGGAAGAAGAGGAAGACGAAGAAGATTCTGATGATGATTCCGATTATCAGATTGGGTCCGATGAGAATGAAGAGTCTGATTCTGATGATGAGGATGACGATGACGATGAGGAGGAGGTACATGCGGATATGTATTTATTATAACGTAGAAAAGAGAATAACCCATTTATTAATAGAGGTATAGAACATCCAGTTAGTATGGTAAATTTTGTGTCAGGTTTTGCACGTGCCGATGTAGATTTCATCGGTGCACGTGCACGATTGGAAGATCCCCTTGTGGAGAAAAAAAATATTTCTCTCAAAACAACACCTTATCATTGCAGTCCAAAGATTTCATATTGAAAAAATAGGGAAATAGTCGTAACCGATAGTAGCACGAAAAAATATAAAGTGAAATGCAAAGATTCAAATTGTAATTGGAGTTTATATACAACACCAACAAAAGTGGGTGATGCATGGGCTATTAAAACCTGATGATTTTTACACTCATGTACCACCACAGCCGTTAGAGTTGACCATGCTCAGCTCACATCTCGGATGATAGCTGACATTATTAAAGACGAATTGAATGATAATTTAGAAATGTCAGTTAAAACTGTCCATGGAATGGTAACAAAAGTATTCCCAGGAATAAATCCCAAGTATAATAAGTTGTGGCGAGGAAGAGAGCTCGCCATGGCACAGTTATTCGGGTCATGGAATAGCTCGTATGCACTTTTACCTCGATTATTTAATGCTATACGTATGTCTAATCCGGGTACTAAAACAGAGTAACAATCTAATCTCACGGCAGATCCTGCTGTGCGTCAATTCACACGATGTGCTTGGGCATTTGTCCCGTGTATTGAAGCATTTCGATTCTTACGTCCTGTTATAAGTATAGATGCTTCTTTTCTACACGGACGGTACAGTGGGAGGTTACTGGTAGTTGTCGCTTATGATGCTGAAAATCATCTGTTGCCACTTGCATTCGGACTCGTTGAAAAAGAAAATGGTGACAATTTGGGATGATTTATGAGATGGTTGCGACGTGAGGTTGTCGGAGATAGACGACTATGTGTTATTTCTGATCGTCATACAGGCATTAAGCATGTGTTTCATAATCCTCAATTTGGGTGGCACGAAGAGCAAAATCAAGTCGTCCATCGTTTATGTGCACAACATATCGCTGAAAATTTATTAAAAGTATGTAGAAATCAAAATACAACCGATAATTTTAAAGCAACATGTAGGAAACACAGTCTGCGTGAGTTCAAACAAGACATGAATGAGATAAAAAATTGGAGTTGGGAGGCGGAGGAATATTTAAAACATGTCGGTAAACTAGATGAAACAGACAAAAAAACATAATGGTGCCCTCAAAAATAGTCTCAATGTTATGATGGAGGATATCGTTGGGGCATAATGACAAGTAACGGTGCAGAGTCACTTAATCGAGTGTTCAAAGTATGTCGGGGTCTTCCGGTGTGTGTTATTGTCGAAACGACCTACCATAAGTGCGTTGCTTGGTTTGCTAAAAAAAGAATAGAAGTAACAGAGTTGGCGCGTAAAGGTCAGTTAGTCTCTAATATGGTTACTGTCAAACTTGAGGAATGAGTGATACAAACACAAAATCTTGAAGTCACCGAATTCAATATGGTGAGAGGTCGATATGAGATTGTCGCTAAAGGCGAACAAATCACGCCAAATGGTAGGGAAGACAGAAGCTACAGAGTTTATCTAGTGGAATGAAGGAAACCCAAATGTAAGTGTTGTAAACCGGATAATACATTCATTGCATGTTGTTACATCTTGAAAGTATGTGCGGTGCGTGGTTATAATCTGAATGAGTACACTCATCGGTTTTATAGCATCAAAGCGTTGGTGAACACATGGCAAGGTCAGTTCGAAATTTTTGAGAAGGAAGAAGACTGGCCAGAATATGACGGCGAGACAATTATTCCTAACAAAAAGTTAGTGCAGAGAGGTAGAAGAAAGCACACACGTATTCCCATGATGATGGATCGTATGGAAGGTAGGAGAGGTCCTCCACCTTGCGAGAATTATGGCTCGATCAACCATGGAACAACTCACTGTACACAACGAAACACGCAACCAGGTTTTTATTCAATTTGTTAGTTAAATTTTATAACTATTTTTATACAATACATACTAATATGGATCAAAATGTTATATTTCTTAGGTTCGAACGTGGTTGGTACCTCACGATTGCGAAGGTTACTGGCTCGTGCTCGGAGGAGTATTTCTTAGGGTTTTGATGATGTATTTATTAAAATAATTCAAATTTTAAATTATGATTACGTATTTGTTAATGTTTTATTATGTCGCGGTCATCCAAAGTGCTCAAAATAAATAAAAGTACAAAATAATTAAGAGCTGCTAAGTAACGTCATCCAATACAACACAAAATAAATCTAAGAGCTGCTTGGTGTATATTTCGATGCTGCCCGCTTTCTTCGAAGACCTCGCCTCATTGGAATTGTATTTTCTTGATCCCCAGATGACCGCGACATATCATCTTCGGCTGAGACATTCTGCAAATTAAAAACTGTATTTCTTTAAAAGAACTTTATTGATCGCTTTTGTGCCGCACTTATACAGTTTCTTAATAACATGTTCAGCTTGTTGTAACGCTCTACTGCCCTAAAAACCATAAAAAAATATAAATTAAGGTGATCCAAGTTAATTTAAATAAAATATGTTAACTTTACATAATTTAAACATACCATGCGACGCAATCTCGGACCACTAGGAACATAGCCGAGGACCTCCACAAAATCTCGTGGTGGAGGTAAAGGCCTGTCCAGTCCAGCCTCCAAATGACCTCTAATATAGATCAAATACATCCCATATTGCTGATACCACTGACGATACTCTATCAGACGTGACAAATCATATGGCCGCGTCTCATCAATGAAATGTATTTGAGACCACATACTCACATACCGTCGATGGTGATGAGCCCAATCTGATTAACTACGCGATGTATGGGCAACTTGATCTAGATCTTGAAGATCAGTCCAATGATGTGGGTCAACTGGTGGTATGGTCTGATATAATCCAAACTGACGCATGACTCTCTTCGGATAATGCCACGAAACAACCCAAAAATGTATCAACGGCATCCGAGCTAACCAGTACTACCGCTCTCGGTGCACACGATCGGGAAGCAGATCAAAATACCGTTTATACGGCTCCCAATTGACATGCTCATCAACTAAACTCTCGAACTGATTGCGATAATATGTCAGTGAGGCTCGGGCCGGACAAAAGGCATAAGTATGTGGAGTGACCCACCGCACCGCGTAGCATGGTCTCAACTCAGGATCCTCGCCGCCCAAGGGAGGATCTGTACCTCGACAACGGGGTCGTGCAATATTGAAATACGTCCAGGATCACTATTGAAGCAGTAAAACTGGCCCACCGATTGTTTTCATCCGCGATAACGAGGCTGTACAAAGATGTCGGTACATAACAGCTAGTACACATGCACAGTACTAATTTCATTTAATAAATACAAAAATTAACTACAAAAAATCAATAATTTTCATATCAATACATATTTTCAAATAAAACAATTTCCATATTAAAATACTATACGTACATAATTCTTAAAGAAAATAATAATTCTAAATTGAATTTCATATTAAAAATAAAAGGATTTTCAAATACTTGCACCCCAATTGTAGATCGGTGGATTCTGCAAATCGGTCAGAAACTGCAAATACATCGCCGGTACACTATCCCCAGACGAGTTGGGAAAAAATGTCAATCCGAATAAATCAAGTAAAAAATGCTCGAGTGTACCTATCTACCTGCTCCTGGGTTGGGTTCTTAGGCATCTGACCAAATGTCTCCCTCAACCATCTCAAGTTCATTTGATATTTCGAGTAAGATACAGTCCCCTCTGCATCGTCTCCGCTCTTTCTCTTCTTTTTCTTCCATGCTTGTAACGGGACATGTCCGAGACAGTCATCCACGAACTGCATGTTCCTCAGTTCACTATTTCCGATCAGAGGGAGACCGCATATCGGCAAACCCCATAAGCAACTGACATTTTGTAGTGTAATGGTAACTTCACCGACAGGTAAGTGAAAAGTGTGCGTCTCTAAGCGCCACCGCTCTACAAGTGCGGTGACTAATCTCGGATCAACCTACATCTGAGACAACTGGGCAATCTAATACATCTCTAACTTCCTAAGTGCTGGCTCACAACACTCATGATAAGGAATGTGAGAACGGTGTGCACGTGAGTTTAAAACTGCTTCGGGCTAAAAATATATTAAATAAAAGTTAAAATATAAAACAACAATTATATCACTCAACTATGGTATTTTATCAAATAAAAACATATGATATATTTTCGACTCACCTCCTCGTGTATGTCAAATATTCTATGATTGCACATAGGCATGCCCAGTAAGGCAGTGAGAGGTCGTCTAAGGGCCTCATCAGTTTCGATAGTATCGACCTCCCGCTAGGATCGGGCCCTGCTGCTACTACCGACTTCTTGTATGTTCGTCATTGTTTTAATTTTCTAAATAATTTAAAATTCGATATTACTTATCTCTTTTTGTTACAAACTTACACAAGACATACAAAAAATTCAGATAAAATATACAAAATTCTATAATCTCTACAAAAATATACAGCAAATGAAATTTATAAAATTCTAAATAATTAATCTTTATATAAATTATTACGGTCATCTCGAATCAAGCACAAGTATAATAAGTTATAATTAATATATTAAAACATTTAATGAAAATTAAACTCACATATACGCCAAAATAAGTATATATCATAAAAATAATTCACAATTTATCCGAAGTGCCGATATCACAAAATAATACTAATAGTAATGGTATATATTCTTAATTTCTAAAATTTAAAAATTTAATGTTTTCCGATTTTAAAAAGTTTCATTATTTTATATTTCATTATGACATAATAAGCATGCATAATTTATAAAGACATTGAAAATATTCCTAAATGTCCAATATGTTCATATATTAAACAAATTGTAAACAACCCAAAAAATCTATCATGCAATTTTTTTCATCATGCAATTATATAATATTAATACTTGATATCAATAATTCCGATTCGTTCATCATTGAAACAAATATACAATGTGAATATATTTTTAGTTCATCATTAAATTGCAATATAAAGAAAATAATAATAATAATATATATTATTAATTTCTAAACTTTGAAAATTTTATTTTTCCAATATTAAGAACTTTCATTATTTTATATTTTACGAATATTTATTAAGCATGCATAATTTATTATGAATTTCTAAATATTCTTAAATATGCAACATAAACTAAATAAAAATATTAAATTAGCTATTTCTCTAAAAATGACGTTGATCTAGAAAAAAAATATTTTGTACTAATTTTTTAACTAAATTTATTGCTAATTGTTTATGCAACAAAAAAAAATTAATTTGTACTAAATCACAAATTCTATAAATCGTACTTTAATTATTTCTACTAAATTATAATTTATCTGGTAATGTCAGAGGGAAGACGAAGAGGTGGCCAGGAGTGATTGACGGTGTGCCGACACTGTGACACCTTGGAGGCAGAAGGAAGAAGGATGGCTGGTGGAGGAAGAAGGGTGGGCAGGGGCAGTGTGGGGGAGGGAGTGTGGGGAGGGATTCTGGGCTTCGGGGGGGGGGGGGGGGGGGGGGGAGAAAAGGCCACAGTGGACGGGTTTTCCCACACCGCCCCAGCCTTACGGGATGCCTGGGATGAGCTTCTTTACACCGCCCCCCACTCACGGGCTCTTAGGCGCCTCACCACGTTGGCTAAGCCTGCACTAATTCCGACGCGTCACGGGAGTAGTCACGGGCTGGGACGAGGAAAGCTTTCACGGCCCAGCCCAGTTCGGACGCGCCTCCGTTCCACGGCCCAAGCGTAGGGACGAGTTTCAGAGCCTCGTCCACTGGCCTCATCCATTTTACTTTCGCTGTGGCTGGGCTGTTGGAAGTTTGGAGCCCAAGGACATGGCTTTGAGGCTCGTCCCAAGGACGTTGCTTTGAGGCCCGTCCACCCATCGACTCAACGCAATCGAATGGTTATTTATACCCCGTCTTTTCCAAATCTCAAAATTACCTTCCTATTTTCCTATATATTTAATTTTGAATAATGATTTTTTTAGTTAAAAAAATTCGGCTAAACTGTACCTATTGTCATAACATATATTTGTTTAAAATAATATTTTTTTAAAAGGGGATGGTGTTTAAATGACCAGTCCTATCTGGGTCGGTATAATAAGAGCCGGCTTTTATCATTGAAATTTAAAATTTTATTGTATTGTTTTGAATTAATGGATCGGAAAGAATGATTTGGTCCATTACTTCACAATAAAATATAATATAATAAACTTGGCATGTTATGTTTTTTTCTCTGAAAAATGTGCCGGCAAGAAGAAAGAGAGAAAAAGAGTTGTGTGATATTTGTTTCTATATTAAATGAATTTTGCAATTTGATCCAATATTATTCATAAATTTTATTGTTACAATGTCCAATATTTGTTTCGGATTTTTTAAAATGACTCTATTAATAATAATAAAATAATAAATTTTTATATATAAAAATATGTAATTTTAAAAAATCCGAAACAAATAGTTAGAAAACTCTAAAAATAAAAACATTTAGGATAAATACAAGATTTTAATATGAAGAATTTATTAAGTAACTTAGATTTTTCATAGAATTTAATAGATTTTTGAGTTAGAAGCACTGAGAGACTTTATTCTTCTAAAAGTACGCTAGCTTTATTCATATAGCTGAAATTTTTATTAATAACACAAAAATAACCATATAAATAAGAAAATCATGAAACTGGCAATTTGACCAAATAATTTGGCGTACACCCTATTTAGACGGTTAATATGTTTTGCAATTTTTTTTATTTAATGCGCATTTTTCATTAAAGACTCTAAAAGTATATATTCGCCTATAACTCTAAATATATTTTAGTTACAAAAAAAGTTCAATAGTTCAAATATAAAAATGATGTTACAAAATTCGTTGATAATCTTAAAAGTACGTTATTTTTGAAAAAAAAACATAATATTATTATCACAATATTAAAAACAATTATAAAAAATCAAGTCTAATGTTTAAAAAAATAGTCTATATTTCATTGGCAATATGAAAATAGCATATCAATAAACTGGCAATTCAGACTTAATAAATTTGATATCGTTTACATTTTGAAGTTTATATATAGGTTTACATTTGACTAAATAAAAAAAATTGTATATGACATATATTTAATTAAGAGGTTAACCTCGTACATGTCTAATTTATATATTATTAGTTAAATGTTGGGTGTTGTCATGGTTATTATAATTTGAATGATGATTAATTAAGTTTTATTAGTAACAATAAGATTTATTCATAATGTTGGACCGAATTTCAAAATCTAATTATTATGAAAATGAATGTCACCAAATCTCCTTTTAACATTTTCTATTGACGAACGCAACAAAAGACGATCTTTTAAACACCGTCTTTTTTTTAATTTTTTTTAATATATATATATATATATATATATATATTCTAATAATAGATACAATTTAGGATCGGAATTTTGTAATCCGTCCTTCTTATATTTCGAAACTGACTTTTAATTTTCATACAAAATTAATTTTGATTAATCATTTTCATAAAATAAAAAAAAATGGGGAATTCTCCACAACTTGCACTTCCTTTTGTGGTTTCCCATTCCCAACCCCATGCCTCCACCCCCCAAATGACAGCTGCACTGATGTAGAAAATGCAATCGGTGCATTTTTATAATTATTCTGACTCCAACATTATTTATACAGTACAGATTATGGATAGAGGAAGAGAATACAGGGCTTGATTGATTTCTAGAATCATGTAGTCTAGTATGCTAGATTCCTCATTTTTTTATTTAAGAAAATTAATATTTAAAATTAAATAAATAAGAAAATCAGATGGAAAATCATAAATACAAAAGGGACGAATTTCCAAAATCCATCTCGAACGTACTTTTAATTTTTTTTATAAAAAATAATGTTTTAATATGAGATGTGACTTTAAAATTTGTCCCTCAATCCGAAGGAAATAGATTTTAAAAACTTCGGATTGAGAAACAAATTTTGAAAATCCGTCCCTCAATAAAATATTTTTTTTTATAACAAAATGCTAAAATCTATATCGAGATTCCAACAGACATAACTTTTGATAGAAAAATATGTAGAAAACGTTTAATATCAATTCGAATAGATCATCCTCCTATATTTGTAATTTTCCATCGGATTTTCTTATTTATTTAATCTTAAATATTAATTTTCTTAAATAAAAAAAAATCGGGCAGCCCGCCTCCGGTTTACTTTTTCACATTGTTGGCTCTTGGAATTAAAAATTGCAAGCGGAGATGTAATGATTTGGACATTTTTGTCCCTTTCAATTTTTGAAGAGAAAAAAAAGAAAGAAATGTGCTTTCTGAGCTTTTGACAGAACCTCAGCTGAGCACTGGTTCTCAAGCTGTTGACTCTGAACTTTGCCTGAAATTACATTTCTAGACATATTCAACCCAAATAGCTTTGAGAGGGGATAATTAAAATAGATAAAACTATCGTATTCTCTCACATAAATAATATTCTCTCTTAATAATTCTCAAATTGTTCTTCTTCTTCTAAGCGGGGTCTATCAGATAATAAGAATGTAAATATTTCAATTCTTTTACTTTTGATAGGATATTGACTGATCCTTAGATAGAATGTTTTCAAAATGAGAGTTGCTAACTATTTATTCTTTAGAAATTTCGTTCAAAGTTGGTTCAATGTGAGATTTTTTTCATTTTATTTTTATTCTGATTTTATATGACTTATTTTATCTTTATAAAAATATGTAGTTATGCAAATAATTTAAATTGATAAAAAAATATGTTTTATTTTTATAATATTTTACAACTTTCAACATCAAGTTAAAATTAATAAATGCTTTCTTACTTCATAACATTTATTTGTTTTCATAATTAAATAAACAATTTTATTAGTTTTAATTATTTATGTAACTATATATTTTTATAAAGGCAAAATAAATCATATAAAATTATAATAAAAATAAAATTGGAAACTTATTATATAATTATTATTTAATTTAGTGCATATAATGTTTAAGATAGTTAATAATTTTCTAAAAATTAAAAATTCATATAGCATAAAAATATTATACTATTGGCCTACAAGGGGATATTTGGGTTATTTTATAATTTATAATTGAGTATTAAATAATAAATTAATTGTCGGGGGTCATGTATCACAAGTTTTATAGTTTAGAGAGGCGTTTGTCCAAATTAAAAGTTCCGGGATCAATTTATCATAAGTAAAAAATTCAAGGGGTCCGAAAGCATTATCCCAAAAAAAAAAAACTAATAAGACTTTCACATAAGATGTTATGTGCTTCTAAATTCGAATTCAAAATAAGACAACACAAAAATTTAGACAAATGTGAGACTGTATTATTTTGAATATTGTAACATTTGGAAATAACGAAATAGACGAATCTTTCAAATAAAATCAAGAGAACTTGATCTACTAGTTAGGGACATAGACTTTGACTTTCTAAATACAAATTTTTCAGACACAATATGCAAACACATTTGATTATTTAATTTTTAATTTTTGTTCTATTTTGATGTTTTCCTTCTTGTATATAAAATGTACATATTTGCAACTCTTTTTTTATTAATGAAATATACTAGATAATTTCCTTACTTTTCAAAAAAAAAAAAGGAAAATAAGCTAACAAGATTGACAGTAACTTGTCTCTAGAGGGAATTTCCCAAAAAAGAAAAAGAAAAAATGAAAGTCTAATGGCAGTAATGATAATTAAACCAAATCCAAGGGTAGTAACATCGTTCAATAAACACTATACACGATTGCAAGTCTTTTCCTTTTCTTTCTTTTTTTTTTTTTTTGGTTTTTCTGGTTCAAGTAGAACGTAACACACAAACTAAGAAGCTCAATTCTGGGATTAATAGACTAAAAAAAAAAAATTAAAGAGAGGAAGAAGACGAGGTGAGAGCTTGTTTTCTCTGAAGACAAAAAATCTCAGCTTGAAGGTTTCTCCAATGGATTTGTTGCACTCGCCAGACTGGGAGAGAGAAGCCTACCCCGCTTACAGAGACTTCGTTGCTCTCCCTTTCTTCGCTCTCTTCTTCCCCACCGTCCGATGCTTCCTCGATCGCTTCCTTTTTGAGGTTTATCTATTTCTTCTATGATTCATGCTCTCATTTTTCCTACCTTTTTTCTTTCCCTTGTGATTTGGCACTACCAGTAGCAGTACCAGAGTTACTTTCAGCTCAGAAAAGCTATCTGTTACCATTATTACTTATTACTGAATTAGGGGGTAAACATCCTTTTCATCATGCTTGACTAGAGTCCTATTTTTTATGTTATTTGCTTTAGATTCAATTTAGCATTTATGAATTCAAAGATGTTGGAGAAAATATTATGTAAAAATACTAATTTATGTTTAAGGTAAGATGTAAAGTGCCTGAGGAAAACTGTAGTAATGTTTAAGGTATCTTCTGAATTTAATTATTACATCTTTGAAAATTATGTAGAAAGTAGCGAGGATATTTGTCATCGGAAAGGGGCAAGAAAAGCTCGGTACTCTACCAATCGAGAGTCGAAGAAAGATAAAGAAATTCAAGGAGTCAGCTTGGAAATGCGTTTATTTTCTTTCTGGGGAGGTTCTATCTTTATTGGTAACATACAATGAACCTTGGTTTACAAATACCAGAAGCTTTTGGGTGGGACCTGGTGATCAGGTCTGGCCCGATCAAAAAATAAAGTAAGAAACATGAACTCCATTCTTAATTGTAGCTTATAGATTTTTTTTAATTACCATGTGGTATTGAGCTCTCCTGAGAAATTTAAGCACATGAGAATTAAAAATGGTAAATTGGGTCTATTTGTATTGAAATGGGGTTTTGGCTGCTCTACTGATGGTACGGCAAGGTAGAAATACCAAAATCAGAGACTAAAATGCCGGTGACCAATGAGCTTCTAAGCTGAAATAATAAACCAAATCCAAACAAAGGCAGAATTCAATACAGTTTACATTTAATTACCATCAAATGGCATGAACTGAAGACAAAATACTTGAACTGACTTGGTCTTTTTTCTCTTTCCATCAGATTGAAATTGAGGACAGTTTATATGTATGCTGGTGGGTTTTATGTGTACTCCATATTTGCCCTTATGTTCTGGGAAACCAAGAGGTCAGATTTTGGGGTTTCAATGACTCATCACGTGGCAACTGCTTTTCTCATTGCTTTATCTTACATATTCAGGTCTGGTCATTTTCTCTTATGCAACCTATAGTTAAATTAGTTATAATTGAGGGTTGTTTGAGAGTATAACTTGACGCTTAATCTTGCTGCAATAGAGGTGTATTTGAATACTCAGCAAAACAGGCTGCCAAAATTATCCATGGTGGAAAGAACATTCTGTCAGCACCTTAACCCAATACTGTAGACTCGTAGTTAATAGTTCGTTTTTTTCAAATTGCACCCAGCATCATGCTCCATTTCTGAATAAGGACCCTGGGATTTATTGTATTAACAAGTAACATCAAACAATTACTGAGTTATTTACAATTCATAAAGAAACATTAAATGAAAAGTTAGGTTAAACGCCATGCTCAGATTGCTGCTGAAGCTTTTCTTGTTGACTGAACTAAGTCTCCCTTTGACTAGTTTATACAAACTATCATAACCCAACAGATGCAGCCTCTTTATCTGATATTACTTTATTGGATACATGTAAAATGCCTTTTGTGATGTTGGGACAAAATTTTCAAATTTAATAAAATGACACACCAACTGAAAAGCCTGGCATTGTTTGAAGAATTTCAGATAAGTTGGCTATCAGTTCCAAATATGACAGATATGCACGTTTTCTGCAAATATCACAAAGCAATGTAATCCGTGAAAGTGACAAGTTATCATTGCAAATTGCAAATGTTATTTTGTGTGTCATCTTTCTCAAAGTGAAATTATAACACACTATTAGATTTTAACACAATATGTCGATATTATCTGATCAGATTTGCGAGAGTTGGCTCAGTTGTACTAGCCATTCATGATGCCAGTGATGTATTTTTGGAGATCGGAAAGATGTCAAAGTATACCCACTGTGAGTGGCTTGCCTCCTTTGCATTTGTTCTCTTTGTTCTCTCATGGGTTCTTCTTCGACTGATTTACTTTCCCTTTTGGGTTATATGGAGCACGAGGTAATTGAACCTTCTCGAGTTTTGTTCAGTTTAAAATGGTAAACATAGAAAGATCCTGAACCCTGACAATGTACTTTAAACATACAGCAGAGCTCTCTTGGCCTGATACCAAGACAACTTGTGCATATCTGTGTTTAATGACTTGCATGTAAGAGTTTAAAAGTTCATAAATAGAAATTGGTTATAAAACTATCTCTGATTTATCATTCTTGACTGTAAAGCTGAGCTGTTTCCATTTTCTTTATAAACTCTAGGTTTTGCATATTTTGCTGTTATTAATTTTAGTTGGAAGTCAGAACTGTCTATATTGGTTAGATTTGGTTGGGAATATGCTGGTTTGAAAGAATGGCTGATTGCATATCAGCATTGCTTAGAATTTGCCCCCATCTTTAACGGAAGGATCATGGTTGTTACTACTGTGACAAGTTGGAATATCTAGGGACCAAAACAGTACCTTTAAAATGTGAAATTCATAATAATTGAAAGGAAGGATACATGTTGTAGTGTACCTGATGCAAGGCAATTAGGAGATAACTTTGTATTTACGTATTTTAGTATGATACATTTATGTCTCAGTTATGAAGTCCTTCTGGCTCTGGACAAAGAGAAACACAAATTTTGGGGACCGATATACTACTATGTATTCAATACCCTGCTATTTGCTTTGCTTGTTCTGCACATATACTGGTGGGTTTTGATCTACCGCATGCTTGTCAAGCAGATACAGGCGAGAGGTCGTGTTGGAGAAGATGTTAGATCAGGTAAGTATTTTGGTTTATGAATCACTACTAATTAAACTATTGTTTTTTGCCAGTGTTGCCTCACTCATACTTGATACCCTCTATTGTGCATAAACGTTGATTTTGCATTGGAATTTTAGTCTTTTGTGTGTTTTTTGGTGTAGATTCTGAAGATGAGGAGGAGCATGAGCATGGGCATTGATTGACAAGCCAATTCTACAAAACTGGAAGAAAAAGGTTGGAGAACAAGAAAACTACTGAAAGATTGACATGTGTTATATTCTTAGTACATTTTCTCTTGAAACGTGGTCAAGGATACGTTGGTGTTGTGAAAAAGAGAAAATCATCTTAGACCATTCATTCTAGTGTCGTCTCTTATCGTTTTACCTTAGGTCTTGCGCTGCCTGATGGTTCCTAAATCTTTTTCAGGAATAAATGAAATACAAGATTTATTTTATTAGCAAAGTCTCTCTCTCTTTCTCTCTCTCTCACACACACACTCTCTCTTATGCATGGACATGCACATGTATAGTGAACACTGTCTCAGAGGGGTTTGTGCACCCTCACAAGCAATAAATGCACCTACATGCATAAAATAGAACACTATTTTTACTCAAATTTTCTTATTTTTTTGTTATTTTACCGGTAAGTAGGTTAGGTTAAATCATAGATTTCCCTTTCCATGATTCTGTTCTATCTACAAGGAACCAAACACCTCCCCTGATCATGTGCATGCTTTTCAGTTCCTTGCATATCTGTATGCAAATCTCTGTTAGATTATTTCTTCTGTCTACTTTTTCTTAAACAGCGATGCTTCTTTTTTTGCTGGCCATCAAATTCTTCCCAGCTCTTTTAAAGCCGAATCACATTCTTCTTTTCATTGGATATCAGAAAGACATATTGTCAGGAGCTTATGCTTTGAATACCATGTGTATTGAAAATTTCTTGGCTCTGAGTCTCCCTCCGTCCACTCGAATAATGGCTGGGGGCAAAGCCACAAAGAGAGAATAATATCCAGGTGAAGACAAACAAAATGGCAGGTCAGATGTTGCATTTGTTTGTTATTGCTCTTATGTAGCGAGTTCTTATCCTAGAGGTGCTAGATACAGGTTTGGTTTGAGCCTAGTTGGGTTGGGGTCAACTTCATATATCAGGTCTGTATCAGCTCCAGGTTTGTTTTTCAGTGTGGACCATCTTGGTTTGAGGTGGTCTCTTGTCAAGTCGAGTAAATTCAGGCCGTGGTTGGGTTAATTTGGGTTTTTTGAAACGAAGTTAACTGAGATTCTAATTTCAATATTTTTGGGTTATTTTATCTTAGGTTGGTTCAATGTGATTTGAGTTGCTTCAGATTGGAATTAGCTTCTGATCAGTCGGGTTTAAGATTTTTTTGTTTATATATGTATGCAATGTTGGACATGGCTCAGTATTTATGTAGAATAAGATTCTTTTCATCTATTGAGATGTAGGGGCTGATGTTGGACATGGCTCAGTAATCATTTTTTTTAATTAATTGGACTTATTAGGGTTTTAGGAGAGAGGCAGTATTAAAGAGATAAAGAAGATAACTTTAGGAGGAATGGAGTTGCATTTGCTACACATAACAGGACTGGAGGTGAAGAGTCCAAGAAACAGAAAGTGCATTTCCCTTTTTTTGTCTTTGAAATAAGATAGAACCCACATTTGGTACTCTCATGCTTTAGTATCCCTTTTTGGATGGAGAGTAATTTTGCACTGGACCCCTCCCTTAGAGGCTATCTGCATTAGATAAATGGACAATGAGCTTTAACAGAAAGCACATTAATCTCAGTATTGCTTCCTATAACAACTGGTATATACTTAACAGTTAACCATCACACAATCCATGTCTAAATGCTGACCCAAAAAAAAAGGGACCATGATATAGGGTCATCAGTATCTGACATATGCTGGTCTTAGCTTAAGCAGTACATAGCTCAGAATCATGATTTTTTGAGGTGGTTGGTTCTGATTTGATGAAGTGCAATAATAAAGCTCTAATTGGAGTCACTTTTACTTCTTTAAATGTTTGTGAACAATTTATTTTAAGAAGTTTGGACAATTGGAAATAAAGGGAGGAAAGGGTAGGCCTTAGAATTAAACGTGATGCCTTTTTCTTTTCAATGACAGAATTCATCATTGCACTGAGTATTAGAGAAAATTTTGATGAAGTAACACGTATCCCTTGGACTCATATTTTGTCTGCTGTGTGTGTGTGTGTTAGAGAGAGAGAGAGAGAGCGCGCGAAGTAGGTCCTGGTTGAAGATGCTGGTGGCAAAAAGGCAGGCCATCTCTTTCTTTGCTTCTCTTTACTCACCTGTCACATCGATTGATTAGAGGATCCATCACGTACCATTTCCTGCTACCTTTTGTGGGCTTTGATACTTGGTTGAAACTCATGGTAAACACAATCAAAGCATAATCAGAATGAATAATCCTATTGGAGGTTCAGTATCAGTATCTTTCTGAGTTCTTGTATAACTAATGTATCAATATTTCTTAAGACAAATCTAAAAAAAATTACATGAAACAAATTTTAATATGTATAGTAGTAATATGATACAAATTAAGATGAACGGTACCCCACTGATAAGATATTTTTGCAGGGATGAACTAAACATTCTTTGTCAAATTTGGGCTGGAGCTTAGTGAAAGAAAATTTCAATCTGATAACTGACGGTGAAGACTCACTTACATGAGATATTATAAAATGAACTAAAAAGGAAGGAAAGAAGAAAGGTAACCTAGAAAACTCAGCTCCCTTTCAATTTTATTCTCTGGATCATCTTCCTTTTATGATGTGACTTCCTTTTACTAAGTCCTATCACCTCAAAAAGAAAATAATAATAATAATGATATAGTAATAAAAATGACATAATAATAACAACAATAACAACAACAACAACAATAATAACAAAATAATATAACATAAAATAAAACAGATTACAATAAAAGCAGAACAGAAGGAGAATAACAAAATCTTATTAGCTTCAATTATCCATTAATTTGAGCTCTTCAATTCAAACCTTATTTCAACCAAGAAAAAACGAAAATGTTATGCAAGAAACTATCAAATTTCTCAATAAATATTTTAAAGCTGGTGGCTAGTTGCCATTATAGGCTAGTCGCAGCATCCCTCTCAGGACAAACGCTCGACAGTGCTAACCTTTATTGCCTTATAAATTATATCAAACTAGAAGCTCTTTCTCATATTTTTGAATTGCTAATACCATGGCATGGTCCCATAATTCTGGTCTGACAAAACTCTTGGAGAAGACATCTCATCGACCTCAAGCTCCATATCTGACCTCTTTGCAAACCGGCCTTTTATCCGGGGCCTCGCCTCAGCATATGCCTTCCTTGATGCATATCTTATGGACTTTTCAAATTTACGCATCCTTTTCTTTTCTTTGTATCTCATGACTCGTGCTTCTCGGTCCAATGCACTGAGATCATGGTGTGTCTGAGGTGTGGGGACTGAGACGAGGTTGAGGGTTCCATTTGAGGCAAGGAGATGAGAGTTTGAGATGTCAGTGATGGTTGTGTCAGGCACAACACTTGCCTCCAATGAGGAGAAAGATACCTGAGAAACACTCAATAAATGGTCACAACTGAGGAGAAAGATACCTGAGCAGTATATCTAAAAATGAAATACGAGGGACATATATGTGCTATTCTGGTGTGGTTTCAATTTGATGTTTTACATCTGCATTGTATATAATTATGTTCATTTTCTTCTTATATTTTATTGATAAAGCGGGTACACCAGCTTGCTTTGCTTTCTAGACAAATTAGTAAGGAGTTTATTACAAAGGACGATACCCTTGCCAAATAAACTAAGCCTTACTACCTGAAAGAAAAGAGTTTATTGCAAAAGACTTTGAACTAATGAAAGGTATCATTGGTACCAGTCAGCAAAACTGATGGCAACTTTGAACTAAAACAGTTGAAACATCACTAAAGATTATATGTGAAATTAAAATCTTGAAATTTTAGTTTAGTTACATGCCTATAATATGCATTTGATTAATTCCTGATAACTATAATGGATGTGTCAAATTAACAGTTAATGTAGCAGAAAAGTTGTTGTTATCTGAATTCCGAAATACAGAGAAAGTGGGTAGTGGGTTTTCTCTGGCAATTCCAAATGTAAATATGTTTAAATTGAGGTCTCAATTTTACTTGGAGAAAAGTTGGAAGTCCCATTTACTGAGAAATTAGACAGGTACTTCATCATCTGGTGTTATACCAGTATAAACAAGATGTTAATGTGGTGTGGGCTTTTTTATTTAAATTTGCAACTTCAATGATCGCTTATGAACTTAATAAGCCTCAAAACAGAATTTTGTAGCAAAGTGGGAGTACTTAACAAATGCAATACCAGAATCCAAATAATCAACTCTTGGCACAAAAAATGTATATTGAAACTTAAATTCTCTATTAGCACTGATTGAGTAGAAAAGAATGGCTCACGCTGTGACTCATTGATCCTGTGTAGCTATAGCATGCAGTAGATGCTTCTGCAGTCAGCGCTGTCGCGGCTACCATTACATGTGATGGCATCATCATCTCTTCTTGATTCGCATCCCCCAAATACTCGTAACGAGAATCCATCTCTGCCATATCCAAGTATTGATTCATATCTTCCCCATACAAGATTTCATTATCCTGCTCATAGTTCTCCTTTACGACATTTACTGTACCTAGAAGATAACATTAAAAGAAGAGAAAATTTAGACCATTGAATTACTTCCACTTCCAAAACAATCTCCAGCAAATTAATGATTGGAATATATATCATCATAAATATAAGATCCTCAGATAATAATTTGCCTAGGCCAAGAAATAAATCTTATAATTCCTTCTAGTTTGAGATACCATTGTTTGTATTTTTGGGGAAGAAAGAGGGGAGGGGGAGGATTGGGCTGCGTTCGTGTCGTCCAGCTAGTTTGTTGGCTGAGTGCACCAACACATCACACACTGCACAAAGAGAGGCTGCATCAGCATGGCAGGCTACCACTGCCGGGGCCTGCTCACATGCCTCACAAACTGGCACCCGCTCATGGCGAGAAGCCACGTGGTTGGCCATGTGCACTTGTATATCACATGCTGTGCAGAGATATGCCGCATCGGCATGGCAGTATACCGAGCCAGCAGCTGGCGCCCCACATGAATCGCACGGTTTCACCCAAGTTGGCCAATAGGCTTTTCCAGTGGTACCACTTCCGCCACCAGCATCCTCATATAAGGTGGGGTAAGTATTGTTGTAATTCATGAAGATTGGTGGTGGGAATTGTTAGGGTTGTGGTACTAGTAATTATGTTAGCTAGCATGTGGTGGTTTTCTGAGAGGTTTCTGTTTTTTATTCTTTTTTCTTTTCTTTTATAACTAGTTTTCAGAGGCTTTTTTTTTTAGTATAGGATAGGGGGAAATAGAGATGGAGAGTATAGTAATAACAGATTCTTGATTCTTGAATCCGAATGTGCATAGATAGGGAGAAAGGTTAGTGATTGAGGAAATGAGATAGTGACACCTGTCAGGATTTGAGCGGTCAGATAAGTGACCTCTAGTAGCATATATTTTGGGTCTATTTTAAAACTCTTGGCAATTAAAAGTCTCCAATTAAGTGCAAAACTTGAAAGGTTATGGATTCTAAATCCCTAGGAAAGATTAGCTCATCATATAGGTGTCATTCTGCAACCGTTTTATTTAGCCTCCTTAAACTTTTTTTTAGTTGCTTAATTTTTTCAAGTACATACTCCTTTTTGCGGATTAAGAACACTTATTTTAGTTTCATTTTGTCCGAAATCTTAATCCATACCTGTGCTTTAAGGAACTTTTCTAAATTAAATCTCATTAACTTTTACTCACGGATTAAGACTACCGAATACGAATTTTTTAACGTGAATTAAAATTTAACCCTCAACATATTACTAAACAGCCTCATATAGTTCAGTTGGAATCTCATAAATAGCATATAAAGTATAGTAAAATATAGGTATATATGCCAAATAAACGGGTCAAATCGGGTGGGATCACATATAGGGACATCCAGTTGTTAAGATCTTGTCATTTGGGGTCTATATTAGGTGATTTGAAAAGGGTTCCGTTTTAATTAGGTTTATGATCATTACTCATAACGAATTTATGAAACGATCAGTGAGGATCATATATAGTTTTAATCTGTAAGGATCACTTCACAATTACTTATTTTGATACTTACAAAAAGTAAAGTAAATTTGAAATTTAATATTGTAAGCATCATCTATATAATACATATATTATGCCTTACAGATATAATGAGATTTCATGTATATTTTACCGTTCATTAATTTGAATTTTTTTCCAATAATCTGGAATTAACGGCTCCAAATGAATAGACAAAACAATACTCAAACAATACTTATAAATTTATTTTTAATTTTATAACCTATTTGAATTAATTTGATATTATTATTATTATAATGGTTGTTAAAATAAAACATTGTTAAAGTTATGTGCTTAGTTAACACTGTGTGGCTCCTACAAAGGGACAAAAGAAGGGGCAAAAAAGAGATAGAAAGGAGGGAAAGATTTTGATTTACCTATACTTTAGTGCTCAATCTATATTTTGGTGCAGGATCTTCTATATATATAGAATCCTACTAGTAGCTTAAGTAGTAAGCTACTGTGTTGATTCTAAGAAATTATAATAGTGATTGAATTGAATCGAAGATTTAGAACACTGATGATAGGTTTCGTTTTTCTATGAAGAGACGTAAATTTAAATTTCATAAAAAATATTTAAAAAAGATAGAGAAAATTTTTTGTTCCCTCAAAGTTCATCTCCCAAAACTGTCCTCAACTATTTCATTGCAACACTTTTTTTTTAATTATATTTCTATTTTTGACAAATTTCGCATTTTATAATCATATATAAATACTCTATTAAGCTAGGTATAAATACCTTATATAATCAAATAAACACTTATGTATATTAATATAAATATTGGGGATATTGCACATTTGATTTTGGAGCTTGATGCTATGGCCTATAATAATGTAGTCTCAATAATTAGATATAATCATTTATCAAGTATAAATACCTTTTGTAACTAATATAAATATTCTCTTAATGAGATATAAACACACCTCATCATTGGGTTCAAATATCTTTTGACCAATAATATTAATATATATGTAATAAGATATAAAATCACCTCTTATAATAAGATATAAACATTCATATAACAAGGTATTAATACCTTCATACTATGATAATTTTGAAAACATTTTTTCCATTTTTGGTATAATAATTAACAATTTACCATTTATAGTAAAAATAGTTGGGTGATAATTTTGAAGGATTTTCTTTGAGGTAAAGTTAGCACTCCTAAAAAAAATAAAAATCAGAGTTAATGGGATCTCTTATTTCAAAAAATAAATAAATAACAGTGACTGAATTTTATTTTGGGATGTACTAGTATAGACTTCTGTGTTGCTCTGAATTGTGTATTTTTATATGTCTGGGACATTTTGAGTACTTGTAGGGGGTTTTGGGTTTTTGAAGTATTTTTTTTTTTTGGAAGGGGGGGGGGGGGGGGGGGCGACCATGGGTTGGGGTACTACTGGTTATTTTGGTATTGGTTGTATAAACATTTATTTTTATTCTAATATAAAAGCGATGGTATATAAGACCACTTTATTAAAAAAAAAAAGTTATAAGAGGGAACACGATATAATAACATATTTGTGAATTTTTTAATCATTTTAAAAAAGATATTATAGTGTACATTCAAATTTGATGAATTATAAAAGCCGGATATATATTAGAAGTAGAATTACCAATTTGATTTCTGACGTTATACTATGCTATTCTATATTTTTACAATTTTGATTGAATATTATCTCAAATTTATCATAGTCGCTAGAGAAATTCATACACATACACTGTAAAACAATAGTTATATTATTCTGTAAAGCCTTGCTATTATCCGTAAAAAAATTCTGAAACCATTAGGAATTCACTATTCATTCCTTGTATAAAGTAGATTAAAAGGATGGTTGAATCACTCAAACTTTTTTTGATAGGATTTGAAAATCTATTAGGATTAAAGATTAATTATATCAAAAGTGAACTTATTCCTTTAAATATTTCAGAGGGAGTGGCATATGCTAATATATTAGAGTGTAAAGTTAACAAATTACCCATTAAGTATTTAGGAGTACCTCTTCATTGGAAAAAAAAATTAAGATCTCAAGATTGGGATTTTTTTAAAAAATAAAGTAGAAAAAAACTTGATTGCTCGAAGGGGAAATTATTATATATAGGCGGAAGAGTAACCTTAATAAAATCTGTATTATGTGCAATTCTCACTTATTGGTTAGCTATTTTTAGATTGCCATCTAAAATTAGGCAAAGAATAGAGAAATTATATAGAAAATTTCTATGGTATGGTGGAAGTAATGTTAGAAAAAAAAATTTATTTGCATGGAGAATTGTCTATTTTTAGTAAGGATCAAGGTGGATTAGGAATTATAAACCTAAAACTAAAGAATAAAACTCTTTTAGGAAAATGGTCATGAAAATTTTATAATCATGATGAAAAGAGATTATGGAAAAATATTATTCAGTATAAATATGCCACTAATAGAAATACTTCTCACATTTCTCCTTTTTGGAGAGAAATCCTAAAGGAAAAACATTCATTTGAAATTAGTATAAATAAAGAAGTAGAAAATGGTAAAGTTATACTTTTCTGGAAGGATAGGTAGATCACTGAATGTGCACTACAGTCCCATTTTCCATTATTGTTTGCATTAGCTTTAGGTCCTGATATAACAGTAGATCAAGTTATAGGATATAATAAATTTATTTGTTGTTTATAAGACAATTGCCCCCTATATTCAATCAACAATTAAATTCTTTACTGCAGTTAATTTCTAATGTCAATTTGAATAATTCACCAGATCGGATTATTTGGAGATGGAGTACTGATGGCAAATTTAGCACTCATTCATATTATATTTGGTTAGATTTTGGAGGAATAAGCAGTCCCCAATTTTCTACTACTTGGTCAGCCCCAATGCCACTTAAAATTAAAAAGCTGGTTCTTAGAAATAAAATCCTTGCCAAAGATAATTTACTAAAAAAAGGCAGACAAGGTGATGATAGATGTGTATTTTGTTAACAATCAGAAACTGTTAATCATCTATTCATTAATTGTTCTTTGATTAACTGTTTATGGAATTGGTTAGCCAGTTTTAATAATTTTCAATTTAATTGTACTTCTATTATTGAACTATGGCAAATTGATATTTGCATTGCTCAATTATGTGAAATGATAAGAGGTGATTTTTCTCTGGGTTATATGGACTGAGAGAAATAGATTAATTTTTTAAGGGGGTAAATGTAAAAGTTTAAGAAAGTTATTATTCCTGAACTAAGTATTGGTGGCAGATTAAAGGGAAAGACTTACTAATTAAATTACAACTAATATTACCTTTTGATGTTAGCAATTTACCAATACTGGTTTTAGAGGGGGATATAAATCTGGTACCAGTAGAGGAAGAGGGCTGGTATGGAGGAGAGAATGAGCCTTTAGGTCTTCTCCAATATTAATATAGATTAGATCATAGAATATAAATAGATTTTGGTACTTAGATACAGTAGGTGTTGTCTTAGAGTACTGTACTTTCATTACTAGATGCTTTTTTACATCCCACATATACTATAAGGAAGTTGATTGCTAAGAGGAATGCCCACCTTAAAATCAAAAGGAGAGTTCAACTCTGGCACAACAATGTCATTAAGCATACTGAAGAAATAGCTTAAGTGTGCTTTCTGGTTTCAACTTATAATACCAGGTTGTGGTATTAAGACTATATTTGTGTTGTTTTGTTTTTGGTTTTTAGCTTTTACTTTGTTAATTCTGAAATACCCTATGGATATTGGGGTGTGGTATCCTTGAACACTTTTAGTTTCTTCAAGAAACTGCTGAGGAGATGTTTGGAGACGGAATTTAACTTCTTTTCGAAAGGAGATGTTTGTGGTATAATCACTTCTTTTCGAAAAAAAAAAATTTAACTTTACTAAAGAGATGTTTGGAGACGGAATTTAAAGGATAAAAGCTTTAATTTTTTAAAAGGAGGTTTTGAGCCGGACAAAAATCTTAAGGCATGGAGAGATATCATTAAAATTTTGATAAGCTTAATTAGTCTTAATCCATATGGACAAAAAAATAAGCTTAATGAAGTTATCTTGACTGTTAAACATGTTAAATTTTGGATTAAACATTTCGAGCTCGTAGGAAAAAAACATCTTTTTTTATGTCTATTTTTCTCTGTTATGAGAATTCTATGAAGTCTATGTGGATTGTGGAAAATTAAGCTGCACAGAGAATTCATATAAAAAAAATACTATGATATGTATGTTAATGAAAGGAATTAAATAAAGCGGTTTCTTAAGAGGAAAAACACTTATTAATTAAGCTGTGGAATGGAGTCGATTTTAACAATTAACTTGTTTTTGTTTTGAGCACAAAAGTTAGATAGACAAATACAAAATGTCAACAACAATCGACCAGTTTCACCAAAAAAAAAATAATAATGGAACAAATGAGGGATTCTTTAAAGTTGAATGACTTGACTTATTTCTTTATCTCAAAAAAAAAAAAAAAAACTAATGAAACAAACAATTCAATATAACAAAATACTAATAGAAGGGGTCAATATAAATTTAGCAACCTAGACAATATATCAAGACTGAAGAGCTGCTAAGGATTTCAATAGTTGATAACAAAAAAATAAGTTAATACAATTGAGGCATCATGCTCGATCTAACGGTAACAGTCCCGCTCAAGCATCATGTTTAAGTTAATTTAACGAAGCTTGAATCCATATGAAATTAACTTATAATCTCAGAAAAAGGAGTTTCTATCTACAGTTATCAGTGTGAAGATCGAGCTCAAATGCCGACATGCCGAGACGTATACGGTATAGCTAGAGACATGCGTTGAGACTTGATGTGTGATCTCCAACATAGATGATTAATGAAAATTAAGAGACATGTTGTTTATCATGATCATAAATTCATAATCGTCGTCTCCATGATCTGCTTTTATCTCTTTCTGTTATTACATAGTTGGTTAAAAATGAGATATGAGAGTTAGAAAAGGAGGTCCTATTTGTTAATTAGAATTAACCATTCAATTGAGTTGATAGAAAACAACATGACCTATATATATAATCGTTGATACTATGAGATATATAAGAGGAGACTCGTCAATTCGTCATGTATAAATATAAGTAGCAACCAAGGCAAATGGGTAGTATATATATCTGTGGAATTAATGAGGAAAAAGTAAGCATTATTTGTAATTGGGAACAAAAGCAAGTATTATTTGTAAGTTTGGAATTCATATAATAATAATTGACTAGGACAAATAGTATCAAGTATGGACGATCAATTAATTTTTATTCTTTTTCATTTTTTTCTTCATATTTGTATATATTCTATGACATTTTAAAATAAAATAAAAATACTACATGTACATTTTATTTTCTTTTTTCTTCATAATTGACCTCCATATATATTTTTTTTCAAAAAGAAAAAAATTTATATGGAAAAAATAAATTATTTTTCAAGAAAAAAGGTAAAATAAAAAGTATTACCCAGAGAAACGAACAGCAGAGGCAGCGGGTCGTATGGGCAATGATCGGCGCAGCTGGTCGGGACAGCTCTTTCTCCTTTGATAGGTGATAAGTTCCCTCTTTGATCTCTCCATATTAGACAAGGTGCCAAGAGAAGAGCAATTACCAAACGAAGAAGGATGTCAAGTGTGTGTCAAACAGAGAAGACAGTCCCGGCCTGAAACAGAGCACTAGTCGACGTGAGAGCCTGAGAGGAGGCAACCACCGTGTCAGCGAGAGCAGATCGATCGGGTTTCAACCGTGCTCTGATAATGTAAGGATGACTGAAAAAAAAAGTTGGATTGATTGGGTTGTGTTTTACTGGTACAAGATCTTGTTATGGAGAGGCAGAGGCAGGGGCACCTCTATCTTCTCTTTATGGGAGCTTTTTGGATGAGGTGGAAAAGAGAGATTCGCTTGAAAAGCACTAAAGCGCACCCCACGTCAGTAGATATTTTTGTGCCACGTCACTAGATATGTACTCGGATTGTAATCTTTATTTCATGTAACATTTATGACGAATGAAATCTATATTGCTGTCTGGAAGGGCCACATTTATAAATGATTGATAAAATAGAAAAGGTAGGAGGAGGATGAATACATGGGGCATTGCATGAACACTCTATACGTATACTATATTTGTATAACCATAGAAAATATTTTTATTTATCAATAGATTTGGCTATCGTTTTGTACTTTATGTAGCAATTGTTATTCAAATTTCTTACATTATTGTAATAACAATATTAACTTACTTCAGACTGGGTGAGTCAAAGTATCCTACAGATAGCCAAAGACATAGTTGACATTTGATGTTACACAAGTTAATTTTATACTTGAATAAATTGGTTTATAAATCAATATTTAAAAGATGTGTGAATAATTAACAAAACAAGAATACATACTTAAGAAAGAGTTTTTTTTTAAAAAAAGTTTAGTACTAAGCATATATTTAGAAAAAAAAAATGCCATGAACCAAGTCTCATTCATTTATCAATTATAAAAACTTTGGACTGGCAACAGGAAAGAAAAAAAATAAAGGGGAAAACATTGAGGCAAGATCCAACCGAACTGGGCAAGACTAGGCCTGGTTTTCTTTGTTAAAGATCCGATTTGAAATGGACCCAAGAATGGTGGGACCATGGTATTGAGGTTATACTCTAAGAAATTAAAATTATATCAAATGAAAGCTCGGTTAACTTGAGAAGCAACTAGCAAACAAGCACTTAATTTTAGCAAAGAATGAAGCAGAAACATCCAGCAAATTCCATTTCAGTATAATAATATTCGCTAAGTTTTCCACGATTGGTAAACCCTTCAACACCAAACACCGAAAGCACGTGCCATTTGGAGTTGGACAGCTTGTCAGATAGGATCCTATAAAATCCATACCCGAACCGATAACCACTTCTGGTAATTATATCCGCATCCACAAACATAGGTTTTCACTGTTGTCGCTCAATTGGACCCTAAAATGAACATGTTTTAAGTTTTCAATAGACAGTGGCACTAAATTCTGTATAAATTCATACTACGTTTAACATGAAATGTGCTGGATTATGTGTATGAAACTTGCCTAATATATATATCATGGTAAAATAATGAAAACATTGATTGATGCCATGTGTAAATTAAATAATTGGGTTATCACATTATGGGTTATAATATAATACCCACTAGTTGACTTGGCTCTCTAGTCCGAAATTTTCAGGTTGCTAACCTCACCTACTTTACATATGCATTCTCTCTCTCTCTCTCTCCTCTCTCTCTCTCTCTCAACATCTGAACCCACAAATGTTAGTTCATCTCCTCTTGACTGAGATCATTTCTTGACTCAATCAGCAAAGATCACATCCCATAAAAGCCCATGCAAGCTGGTCCCTCTCCAACAAAACCTCTCTCTAATCACCTTCCAAAGAGAAGGAAGAAGAGGATATTACCATACAAAAACCAAAATGGCATCCTCCAAATTCATGTTGTTGTTCGTGTGTTTTGTCACGGGCAGTTTGATGCCGTCGATGAAGGCTCAGGACCCTTCAAAGCTGACCCTGGATTACTACTCCAAGACATGCCCCCATGCGCAAGAAATCGTGCGCACTGAAATGGAGTGCTTTGTGCGTGCCGATCCGCGCAATGCCGCACTTTTACTTCGCCTCCACTTCCATGACTGCTTTGTTCAGGTCTCATTCTTAAGCTTTCTTTTTCTTTCTTCTTTTTATAATGTATGCACTATAACATGCATATTTATATAATTGTTTGTATTATATGTAAGCAAAATAAATGCTAGATAGAGCAACAAAAGGTACGTAGAAACTTCAACGTGTAATATAGTAACAAATTATTATGTATGCAAAAGTAGAAGTAAATGCTAAAACTTCAATTAAACTATTTTTAATAAAAAAATTAACATGAGATTGAGCTTTATGTATATATCTAAACAAGGAAATTAATTAACACATGGACAGAAAATTGATCTTGATTGTTGCAGGGTTGCGATGGATCAGTGCTGCTAGATGACACGGCAATGTTGATCGGTGAAAAACAAGCAGAGCAGAATGTGAATTCCCTTAAAGGTTTTGATTTGGTAGATAAGATCAAGGAGAAGCTCGAGGCTGAGTGCCCCGGTGTAGTTACATGTGCCGATTTGCTCGCCATTGCTGCTAGAGACGCAGTTGTCCTGGTAAACTGTCATGAAAGAAAGAAACATCTTCTGTGCACCTATGTTAAATATTTTTTGAGTAAAAAAGAGAACATCTCTATATGTGTTGGATAACACCAAGAATAATTTGTCCTTGTTTTCAAGCAACTTGTGCAACTAATTATAAAAATTTGGGACAGGTTGGAGGGCCGTACTGGGATGTGCCAGTGGGTCGGTTGGACTCAAAGAAAGCGAGCCTAGACTTAGCCAACAGCGACATCCCGACTGCTCAGCAAGGCCTTGTCACTCTCATCTCCAAGTTCTGGGCTAAAGGCCTCTCTGCCACTGATATGGTCGCCCTTGTCGGTACGCTTTTTTCCTTTTTTACCAAAATTCCTACACAATCAATTGCACTCTGTACCAGATAGAAAAGTACCGGTAAAAATACAACTTTTTTTGTTATGTCAGACAATTCAGAAAAAAAAAATTCTTTTATCAGGTTCCCACACTATTGGTTTTGCACGGTGTGCCAATTACCGAGACCGCATCTACGGCGACTTTGAGCACACCTCCAAGTACAACCCTTCATCTGAGTCCTACTTGAACAAGGTAAAGGAAACATGCCCATTGGATGGAAGTGATGACAACATCAGTGCGATGGACTACGCATCTCCTGCCACATTTGACAATGCTTTCTATGACCAGCTTATCAAAGGAGAGGGTTTATTGAACTCCGACCAGGAAATGTGGTCGAGCGTCCTGGGTTCACAAACCGCTGATCTGGTAAACAAGTACTGGGCTGACCCAGGGTTGTTTTTCAAGCAGTTCTCAGATTCAATGGTCAAGATGGGGAATATCACGAATCCCGAAGGCGGTGAGGTTAGGAAGAATTGCAGATTTGTTAACACATAAGTTTGGCCTTTTTGAAGTTCAACAAACAGATCTTGAATTAATGTGTTTTGTTCCGTCTTCAGCGCTTTGGTTATACTGTCAAATAATATGTTTTTTATTTTAAGTTTGATGAGATTAGATTTGTTGTCATTGTAAACATGATGAGCTTGAATATAGGTATACTATTGCATTTTGTTTTTACTTAATAAACTCAAGCTGGAGTTATAAAAATATCATGTGACGTTCAAGTTGTGCATACATGACTTGGTATATTGGAATGATACCAATCTTTTAGTCGACAAATCACACAATAAATAAATCAGCAATATGCAAGTAATACAGAAAGACAAATTCCCAGTGTTCAAGTCAAAATTACATCCATAAGACAGATAATTACAATTTGCAAACCTTAAAACAATGCATCTTTTACAGCTCTATCATCTTATTAGATTTTCTTATCTTGAATTCATTAAAAGATAAACACCAACAACTGCTCTCTTTGTACAAAGGTAAGAGACATTAGAATCGATGCTCAGTTTTGACACGCAAAGAGCAATTCAATCGAATATACTGAATATGGGTTGCTCCTTTTTAATACTATACAAATTAGTTACAACAGAGCCACTAAAATTTTATCATTTTTGTACCAGATGACTCATCAGAACAGCCAAATATTCAAATTGAACTCCAATCACTGAAACCTTGTGTAAAAACTGTTTTGGATGATCAATCCCACCATCAATTACTAAGCTAAACATCAGATTTAGCAATAATTGACTGGGCACAACAATGCAGTGGTCACTTCAGAGATCAAGTTTCCTTTTTTACCGACTTTAAGTGCAAAAACAGAAAAATTTAAGTGGCTCTTCTAAAATACTCACAAATACTGTAATGATATCACCTTGGACCAGAAAGCTCAACTGCCTGAACTAACAAAGACGAGTCATCAGTTAGGTCAGAATAGCACCTGTTGAAGGAGAAATCGGGTACCTTGAACTTGTGTGACTCAACTCGCTGAGATGCTTCCCACCTTTCAGCGAGTCCATCTCCTTCTAGCATTCGTACCACCTCTGACATTTTAGGCCTCTGACCTGGTAGAAATTGAGTGCACAAAAGTGCCACTTGCACCATCTCTTCAAGCTCGATTCGGTCATAGTTGTTTTTCAGACCCTTGTCAACTAGCACATCGAGTTTCTTTTCTTGGTGCATCTTCTTCACCTAAAACCATAGAATAGATACTTAGATGTATTATTTTTCCTAGGTTTTAAGTTTTCAATCAACTTAGTTTCTGTTGCACCTTTTGGAGCTTTATTGCATATTGAGGGTAAATTGAGTGACATCTGGGATACTTTGAGGACACTTGAACCTAGTACAGGTTAGAAAGGCAAAATTTAAATGATACTGATTCTTCATTTTTTATTTTTGGCAATTCAGTCTAAATTGAGGACTAATTAAAGACAATAAAAACTGAGTATTAATAAACAAGAAGCAAAACAAGCCTAAACCATATTATCAAATAGTAAATACTGTAAGAACTACATTAAAAAAAGATGCTTATACCCAATCAAGCATTGCTCCCTTCTGATTTGAGGCTTTACCAAACTCCAGAGCAGTCTGACCCGTGATCAACTCCAATAGAAGAATTCCAAAACCGAAGACATCAGTCTTTTCAGACGATTGGCCAGTCGACAGATACTCCGGTGCAATGTGACCGACCGTGCCGCGAACTGCCGTAGTGACATGTGAGTCTCGGTGGTCTAGGAGCTTTGCCAGCCCGAAATCTCCAACTATGGCTTCACAATAGTCGTCTAAGAGAATGTTTGCAGCTTTAACATCTCGATGTATGATTTTGGGGTCGCATTGCTCATGGAGGTAGAGGAGCCCTCGAGCAGCACCAAGAGAAATTCGCTTGCGTGTCATCCAATCCAATGGTGGCTTCCCTAAAATAGATATTGAAGGGTGATAAAAAAAAACTCAAGTAGGTAAAACATGGTTAAGATGTCCCAAAACCATACACTATACCAGTACATGCCAGAATTAGACCTAGCACAACATCATCAAATTTTTACTTAGCTTGGCTTGTATTTAGAGCCACGTTGAGCTTATATTCAACTAATTAAAATCAGTATGAACACAGAAAAAAGAAAAAAAAATAAAATATCACACTCAAATATCACCTTTAAGCCGAGATGCAACACTCCCATTGGACATGTAAGGATAGACAAGCAGCCTCTCAGTAGCAGTCATGCAAAAGCCATACAGCCGTAGCAAATTCCTATGCACAGCCAAGCTGATCATCTCCACCTCAGTCTGGAACTGAATCTCACCACCGGCAGCATTGCCATCCTTGAGCCGCTTAACAGCGACCAGTGTGCCATCAGGCAGCTGCCCGCGGTACACATTGCCAAACCCGCCCTTGCCCAAGATGTTCTTCCCACTGAAGCTGTCAGTTGCAACTTGGAGCTCCCGGAAGCTGAACCGCTTCACATTTCCCAAGCTTACTTGTGGTGCATGTTGCTCTACAAATTGTAGAAAATAAATGATAATGAAATTTGAAATTAAAAAATAAGAATTAAAAAAATAGCAGTTTCAGGCCAGCTGGTTTCATTAGTTTTACCCCTCCTGTTTCACATGAATGAAACGGGGTAAGGACGAAATGCTAATTGTTTGACCTCAGCCTGATAGACAAAATGAAATTGTTACATTTACATACCATCGATGTCAAATAGGATCTGTCTATTATGCCGTTGCCTCCACCAAAAAAGTAATCCCACAGTTAAAAAAAGGAAGCTGACGCAACCAATACTCGAACCAAATGCAATCGCGACCTTGTGGTTTCTTACTTTTCCTGGAAGGGGAACACCTTCAAACAAAGATAGCTTTAAATTAACTTCCATATTTTAAGTAAAACTTATCATGTGTACATTATTTTCTTTTTGGCCAATAAAGTCAGAAGTGCAAATACTAAAAAGAAAGGAAATAAATATAATTTAGTGTGCATTACTCTGTGTATCTGTGAGGTTCACCATGGGCATGGGCTGTATACCAAAACAATCTTTCTGTTGACCAGTCCCGCATATCAGTGGATTGCCTACAATACTGCATGAAAGTTGGATATGCAAGTTCAAAAATCAGAATGTTGCAAAAATACATCAGCAAAGCTTGTATATATTAATGCAGTTGGTGGAGACTGGTGCCCACACAACAAATATATTGATCAAGGAAACCTCTAATTTTGCTCAGAATTGACCATTTTGATTTTGTTGTGTGATTGATTGGCTATGTACTTGATAAAAGTGTTAGTGGTTTAATAACAAAATCTTTCTTTTGCATGCAGATATAAGTTTCAAAAAATATGTAAGTTGAACTTTGGCTTGAATCTTCTTGATATATACATAAAAAAATACACCAATTCATGAATGAAATTAAATAGAGCAAAAAGATCCCTTACTTGTATGTCCTTGCCAAAAACCCAGGTGGGAGAGGACCACTTAAATTATTATAAGACAAATCCCTGTAAAAACCAAATGAGGTTTAGGGAACAAAATTTCTGGTTGATAAGGAAACAAGTTAATAATTGCAAGATGCTTTTAATAGAACTTACAGGAAAACAAGCTGCGAGAGATTCTCAGCTGACACAGGAAATGCTCCGGAAATGCTATTATTGCTAAGTTTCCTAGCAATATTTCAAAATTAAAGAAATAAAAATCAAGAGAAAACATAAGGCAGGGCTCAAGAAATTTTAGTTACCGTATTTTACAATAAAAATTTATGGAGGTCCAATATAAAAGATCTCTTACACAATATACAGGAACATTTGGATTTTATTCTTTTTACAGGGACATTGAAGAATTTTGACATTTTGCAGGGTTATATATGAAAAACTCCCCTATTGATAAACAATAAAAGATTCAGGGATCTATACTTACAAATATTGAAGGTTTTGTAGGTGACCAAATGAGAGAGGAATTTCACCATAGAAATGGTTGTTTGAGAGATCAAGTGTTTTGAGGTTTGAGAGCTTGCCGATTTCTGGTGGAATAGTCCCTGATATGTTATTGCTCTGTAACAACCTAGATAAAACAAAAGAAGAAATATTCCTCAATAAAAATGAGATATATCAAAACATTTTTGATGCCATGTAGTACATTAATATCATGTATTACCCCACAAAGCCTCTTGATGGGGTCTGGTCTCAGGGGAAATGACATTAAACTCATTCTCTCTGTTCTTTTAAAATATATTTTATAATGGAACAACACAAAAGTTTTGGCAAATTATTTTCCAAACCCCAATTTCAGTCACAGCCTTTAAAAAGCACAAAATAACAACTCGAAAAGTTTAATCTGGTGACTAATTTCCAAAGTTCTTACCTTCAAAATGGCAAATCATTTTTTTTATTTTTCTGCTTTGATAAATGGAAAAATTTTATTAATTTCTTTCTGGGTAGCTACTTATAGACTGAAATATAATATTGAAGTATTCAGGGGGGTTAGAGATGAGAATTTCATCAACAGTAACAAACAATTGAAAAAAGGCAAACTTACACCGTGACAAGATTCGTCAAATTCCCTATGCTGGGAGACAGTGGCCCAGACAAATTCTGGCTTGGAGCTTCTCTGTAAATATAAAAACAAAACAAAAACCCAACTTTGAAAAATGAAAATCCATTGCAATATCTTGTATTTATCCAAAAAAAATGAGCGAAAACAAAACTACCTGATGATGGATGGAATTAGTACTTACAAAGATATAACTAAATTTTCAGAAGAGCATGTCACCATTGTCCAGCTACAAGGATCGACAGCATCCTTGTCCCAGTTTTTTAAAGCTCCATGCGGATCTTTTAGCGAGCCCTTTATGCTCATCAACGCTTGCACTATTTCATTTCATACAAATTTAAATAAAGGAGAGAAAAAACGGATCGAATATTGAGGAGATTAATCAAGTTCGTTAATTCCTTGCATGTTTTTGAGAACGAAAGAGCATAAAGACACCTTAGTTAGATGTGAATTCGAGTCCAGTTTAGATCAAATATTGAGCATCACGTGAAAAAAAGAATGCCTTTTTACTTGTTTTGGGATGAAAGAAAAAAAAAAGTTGGGTTCTTTACTTGTTTTACGGTTTCAAAAACAGAAAAAAGAAGGAAAAACTGAAATAGAAAAGAGAAATTAAATCAAATCACCTTCTATGTTGACACCTTTTGAAGTTAGAAGCGCAGAAGCAGGAGGAGGGAAGCTCCAAGCGCAGAGAAGAAACATGGCGAATAATCCATGTGTGATTATTATACCAGTCAACCTCGGTACCACCATTAAACCAGCAGCAACAATCTCCACCCACACGCAGGAGTTTCGCATTTAATGAGAGGAAAAGGGAGATTTTATTCTGAGACTGAGAAGATAATAATAAAAGCCATAAATGGGTAATGGATGGTTGCCTTCTTTTTTTGGATGGATGGGTTTTGGTTTCTCTCCTTTCTCTCGTTCTCTCTCTCTCTCTCTTCTGTGGTTTTCTCCTGTGGTTTTTATCCTTGAGGGTTTGTCCTTGGCGCTTGGTGTTGGTACTGAGAGACTGATGAGAGACTGAAAGAACAAAAGCATGCAGCCTTACTTACTTTCTATGTTTGTGTGTTAGCACTGTGAGGTGTCAGTAGAAATTGACATAAAAGAAGATGCTTCAGCTTGTGTGTGTGTTGTGTTGCGTTGGGGTAGCATTCGTAGCAAGCAAAGTAAAGTTTGTGTGTAGAGAGGAGAGGGGAGAGAGAGAGAGAGAGAGAGAGAGAGAGAGAGCAGAAAATTAGAAAAATAAAAGCAAGAGGGAACAAAACATGCCTGCCACCTGAAGTCTGCTCGAATTAGGAAAAATTAAAATACTGAATTAACAAACGAAAGTGCAATTTTATCCGTTTACATCCATGAAATTTTGAGCAAGTGCTATAGTGAATAATTGCCTCACTAATGCAAATGTAGTTGTTGTGCTCTTAATTTAATTAGTACATCAGTAATAAAAACCGTAGTTTTAACACAATAGTGATATATCTCGTTTTTTTTCGAAAAGACAGAGATTGAAATCCCGTAAAATATATTTGAAAAAAGATAAATATCAAGATTTTAAAAAAAAAGTACATCAGTGATAACAAACTCATCCCATATATACATACATACATACTTTCATTTTTCTTTTCTTACTTGGTTCACTTTTTACAATTTAAAAATGACTTGCTAATTGAATCAGCGCTGTTAATCTATGTAACAAAACTATATTTCATTGAAACAATCATCTAGTAAGTTTAACTGATTTGGAGGGTGTTATGTGAGAATTTACCTACCAGTTACAAAAGTGGTACAATTTTTTTCCTCTTTTTTTTTGGCAATAAAGGTTTTAACGCATAATAGGTTGGGGGAAAGACAGAAGCTTGGGATCAGAAATATAAAAAAAATGAAAAGCAATGGCCAATTGTATTTGTGGGACAGTTGGAGCACTTGCTAGGGAAATGTGTTAGAGAGAATTTTTTTTGTGTGCAATATCTATATTTAAATCAAGGCAAAGTGTCTTTATTAGGAAGAAAGACAGTGACTTTGACAGGGTACAAATGCTTCTGCCATGGATGATGGATGGCTTCTTGCATATGTAATCTCTTGGAAATGCACAACAAATATTTCTTGCCAATGTTTATTTATTGGCAAAATTTAAATTTGATGTGACAATATCAGTGACTCAGAGTAAATAACCCATGGTACCAGAATAAGCGTCTGTTTTGAATTAAATAAGGGACCTTTAATTCATTAATTTCTTAATGTATTCTTTTTTTTTATGCAATGGCGCATTGATTTCTTTTTTTTTTTGGAAATTCGAATTTTCAATTGCATCTATTAGTACAACAAAGTTGAATATGATATTAGTATTTTGAATTTTTCGAAAATTTTCTAATTTTTTTTGTACAACATTTTATTTCCAATGCATGCATCTTAGGTGCAACAACAGAAATGTTGTTATGTTTAAATAAAACCTACCGACATATATAAATGTTTGTTAACACGATAACATGACCAAAATATAAATCTAATTATGATCACTTGATGGGGATCTTTAATTTATTTACATCGATCACCAAAGCAAACCTACCTTTTTGTAGTTTTGTTTTTGTCCATGAATTAAGCTCCAAATTTGCTTCCCTGGACTGGAAGCATTTATCTTCAAATCATATTAATTATTTCTTCTTGTTAAACTTACTATCATTTACTTTATATTTAGGGAATCGAACGAACCAATTTATTGTTTGTTATACTTATATGCATCGAAGTTTGATTATGTTGCTTCTTTTGACATTGTCTATGTTTATTAAAAAAAAAAAAAAGGAAAAATAGCGTTCTGTTATTACAAGCAACCGGACATAGCTTTTGTATTAATTTCTGTTTTTTTTTTATATGAAGGGATAAATGTAATTGGGATTTTGGATAGACAATTAATGAAGACTTTAATTAAGTATCAATTTATTATCTGAAGAGGGTTCAAATGTCTTTATCATGCCTGCACTTTATAATTTTTTTAATAATATAAATTTTGAAATTAAAATGTCAAAATAAAATCGTTAGATGTAATCTATATTATATTCTCTTCATACATATCACAAGTTATGAAATTTTGACTTTTATTTTATATGAATCAATAAGTTAAAAATCAACATTCTAAAAATTATCCACATTAATACATTTTTTTGCAAAATCTTAATGCAAAAAAGAATAACGTTACAATGACATATTTTTTGTATATATATAGAGAAAGTGATATAGATCGCATTTAACAATTTTATTTTAATATTTTAATTTTAAAATTTGAGTTATTAGAAAATTAAAAAATAGAAGCACGATGAAGACACCAGCAATAAAAACATTTGAACCCTCGTCTTATTATTTTTAAAAGAAATAACTAATATGAATCCTATGTACCTAGAATACTCAATGACATATAAACTGGTTCTTATGAGGAAGGATATATAAATTAGTTAGTCAGACAAAATATATAAATTTTAACAAAATGCAGCCATATATACTCTCTCCCTCCATCCTCAAATTTCACAACGATGCAAAATTTTGAAAGCGATTTGAAAATCTCAAGGATAAATAGGCAAAAAAAAAGAAAAAAAAAGAAAAGAAAAGAAAAGGAGAAAGAGAAATGTTTTTCATTTGATGGGTCCATGATTCCATGATAAAATGAGGGGTCAGAAAAAGTATAGTCAAGCCGTGAGAAGTGAGAACACACATAATTAGTCCAAAAGGAGGTGTGTGTGTGTGTGTGTGTGTGTGTGTGTGTGTGATGCATGTCATTCCTTGAATCATTAAGCACACCTTCACCACCTTGAGGATATGAAAATAAATTAGCTAGGATAGAAGAACTGATTCATATTATTAAAGGTAATAATATAGTCTGTTACATGATAATGATGCTCGCAGAAGCCATGTTTTCTTCCAAGAATAACGGTCTTTATAAAAGATAATTAATTTAATTTGCAAGAATAATTAAAAAATATATATAATGTTTTAGATTTTTAAATGATAAAAATATATGAATTCTTTGATCAAGATAAATAAGAAAAGCAAATCAAAACAAAACATACATGACATTACATGTTTAAAAAACCTTAGTATGAACATTTTTACGGACTATAGATCCGACAAATCGAACGATATTTCCAAATTTAAAACGTTGGATTTACGAAGAAACAAAAACGGTTCGGTTTTCTCATTTTTATTTTTTTTTTCTTTTCAATTAGCAAATGGTGCAATTTTGCTGAATAATCTTTCTACTCCTATATAACTAAAATTGGTTGTATCAACAAATTTGTATTCTCTATGATTGATATATATTTGGTGTGCACTATCACACTCCAGACATATGCAACATGATGTTATAGGCGTTATAGCTTCACGTGAAATTGCTGAAAATAAAGCCTAAGAAATGGAACTGATGGTTAGACTTGATTTCTATCTTAATTTTTTTTTTTGGGTCCGAAACAGTTATTCGATTTTAATAAATTTTATTGAATGCAAAACTCAATCCAATCTCAAATAAATGAATAGTAATATTATATTGGATAGGATCCGTATCCATATTATATGCTGAAGGCATGTATAAATTCTTGTATCATAAACTTTTTTTCCTTTTTGAGTGCTACTGATTCGTGTATCATCAACTTGTTAAAATTCAATCATTCTTTAACCTACTCTTTCCAGTTTCCTTCATTTTTATTTTTGGCAGATACAAACTGAGAGCATCATAATATCAGCAATGGTAATATAGCATGCCCATGCCATTACTGGTACGGCGCATCATATGACTCGGTCTATGCAATGCAACGACAGCTCTGGTACTGGTACTGGTACTGGTATTGGTTTTTGGTATTGGAAGAATCAAAAAAGCAAAGCATAAAGGAAAGCTAGTGCAGAGCATGTGGACCAATTATTCTGTTTTCTCTCTCTCTTTCCATCTCTGTTGTTTAAAATACCAAAAAGCGGAAAAAAGATGGCAACAAAGATATGCACGCACAAATTCTCGGGTCTTGAACCCGCTACCTCTCTCTCTCTCTCTTTCTCTCTCTTCTCTCTTCTCTCTTCTCTCCACGCCCAATCAAGTAAGAGAGGGGATTTGGGACACAAATGCCAGGCCAAACTTGAGGAATTATGAAATTCTCTTGGGATAATCATGGTATGTCTCCAAATTTCCGGAGAAACTATATAAACAACGATGCACAAATTGATGTTAAGATTGTTAGATTCAGAACCAAAGTTGTTGAATTTGAAGGTTTAAACAGTGTTTGTACAAGGTTTTATTTGCAGGGTTGTATTTTGTAATTGAGGAGATTATGGGGGTAGCTTGGCAAAAATGACCCTTTTTTTTTTACTTTTTACAATATTACCCTCTAAAGTGAGTCTTTGCTTTGGAAACTTTTCAAATGTTCCATATTCCTTTTCAAAACAATTATATCCAAAAGCATATTATGCCCTTTTTTGATTTGACTAATTAATTTCCATCCAATTTTAGAAAAATGAGGTTCTAGATCACCAAAAACTATACAAGGGTTATGATATGCACCTACCATCTTAGCAATAGTATTTTGTTCTATATGATTATTTTAATTAACAAAAGTAATATGATTATTTAAGCTAAACAAAAATAAGTCAACATATTTATCTCAAAAAATAAATCAACATATCACACAAGAATAATTTTGTAAAAATGTGATTTAAGATTAGTAATAGTTGAGCGCAAGTATAGCTGCAGTCAGGTATAAATTTAAGAACAAAAAAATGGAAATCTTTTGGGTCTTTGTACAAAACCGAAATTTTTTTGGATGGAAAATTTTTTTTGGTTTTGTACAGAGACTAAAAGAAATAAAAGTTAAACTAGCATTCAACAAATAAAAATTGAAAAAAAAAATTGAATACAAATACCGGACTGCCTATAATTTTATTTTTACCATGCACTCAATCTAAACTTGTTTTAATTTGTGGTTGAACTTTAATGAAGAAACCATGAGCCCTACTTTGAAAAATCAGGTAAAGTTAGGTTTGAAAATGGAGGCTAAAGTTTGGCCCAAAATTAGAGGTCGGACATGAAAAGTGTATCCTCCTTATTTTTCAATTTGTCTCGGTTTTAATTCTAAAATATCAATTTTGATATCATGTTTTTTCGAATACAAAAAGAAAATTCCAACAAGAGGTATGTGGGAAAATTTTCTACTCTTTGCTAAATCAAAGATAAATTTATGTAATAACAAATTTGAATTTGTTAGGCGAACGAAATTTATGAGAAACTAAAAAGTTGCTCAAATTAGCGAGAGGATAAGAAAATAAAAAAAAATATTTATATAGAAACTAAAAAGTTGCTCAAATTATGCTAAATCATGATTTATTGCCCATAGCTTTCATCTAAATTTTTGTTTCTTGACAAGTCCCTCCATTACAAGTGCTCGGCAAATTTAAATAAACCATCATTTACATGGCCAAACTTCTATGATATATACCAAGCAAAATTTGATGATATTTCTCGCTCATGCCTCCGGAAAATATGGTGTTCTTTAAAACATATGCAGAGGTTTTAACTCTTTCCATTGGTATAGTTGTAAGATTAATATTTCAATTGGAGTAAGTTGAAATAATATTACTTTCTTCCATTTTTATCCCAGATTCCCAGTACTCCTTGAAATAAAACACCCCCCCCCCCCCCCCCCCCTAAAACTCTAAATGAAGCTCTAAATATGAACCTGAGAATAATTGTTAGGAGTAATAAAAATCCTTACTTCAAAAAAAATAAAAATTAATATGGGAAAGACCCACCACCTTTTTCTTTTAAAAAGAATAATGAATAAATAAATGAATTATAATAATGATGATAATAATATAAAAGATCAAGGATTCTTACGCAGATTAGATATTTAAAAAATATATGAAATATCTCTATGTTGATCCCACAAGAGAAGATGTCGTCTCCATCATGCTTCTTTGTTGATTGGATTTATTCCATCAACCCTCTCTCCATCCGTGTGAATAATCTTTATAGAAAGGCACATATTCTAGTGCATTTTTTTCTCTTTCTTTTTTTTGACTAGAATTAGGGGTCAAGCCCCCATTTTAATTTCCTTCATATGTTTGGTTACATATAAAGAAAGTATAGAAAATTTTGTAAAGAAATATATTCTCAGTCAATTCACAAAGTAGTGATTCTAGTGCATTATTTAATCATTTGGGAAGGGCATTGGAAAAAACTCGCCACAACTTTCGACGTAACGGCACCGTCGATCTGCACTGGAACCATCTTTTTAGTGTCATTGATCTCTCCACCTGATGTTTAATGGTAACACTGGAGTATATCTAGAGCTTACATACTGTTAATCCAAACTGGCATAGGCTACAGTATGGACCTTTCTTTCTGAGTGTAAAGGGCTTTTGAAGCAATATGATTTTCCTGTTAACAACAGAGGAGTCATGGTACTACTGTCTTACTGTAATAGCAATCTTTTTAATTAATGCAAGCCTATGAGCAGTTTCATCACTAAACATGCAGTGAGAAAATTCAAAGCACCGGACCCAGAGTAAACTTCGAATATTTATCAATCTTACTAAAGACTTGATATTGCCCTTCTAAAAGAAGACAATTCCATAAGCACAGTCTAAACAATACAATATGACAATGGTAAGTGGTAATAAAAACTAAGCATAGCTAAATTTCAATATGAAAATATCAAAATTAGGAAGCATCTCATACTGGTCCCCTACAATGAAAATCCCTAATAAAACTACAAATTTTAGGGACATAGCACCACAGTGAAAAAGCACATCATGCAGAAAGCATGGCTCTGGGTTGGTAGATCACATCTCTCTTCAGTACAAATTTTTGGTACGTGTTCTTAGTACATGCTGGATGTAAGCTCAACAACTTCTGACACGACCTGGTCATAGTCTGATTGCAATTTCTCTTTAACCTCAGCGTCAAGCTCGCCTTTGGCCGGTTTAGTCGTGACCAGAACACAGCATGTTGGCCTCTTTGTTGCCCCGGCATTTGCCAGATCCTGTTAGTTAAAAAAACACAATTGATTTAATTTTGAGCTGTTCTTGCAGAAACTCATCATATCATGTACTGCCCTGAAATTTGTGAAATAACACCAGTACCCCTCTAAAAGAGAAATCATCTACCCTCTGAATATTTATTCAAGGAGATAAATGACAAGGAACAACAAGGTACTTCAGGCATCCTTTGAACAAAGTGCAAAGGAAAGGATCATAACTAAAATTTTGATGTTTTACAGGGTATACATGGTATCTGGCATCACTGAGAGAGAGCTTGTATAATTTTTCAAATTCGCAAGGCATGGATGATATATATCAAGGTTTCAGAGGGGCGCTTGTGACAATGTCCCTTTCATTCAGGCCATGCAACTTATTTACTCAAAGAGGCAGAAAATATTTAATTTGGTAAAAAATCAGCTATAAAATTATACAAAACAATTTACTGTCTAACAACCAAGCTCATGATAATAAAGTTAACACATTCATAATGAACCTGATGCTAATACCTGTATGGTTATACTCAAGCTATTATGCTTTCTAAAAAATAAAAAAAGACGCATGAAATACTATATGTCGTATACTGACCTCCTTTGTGGGCACATAAATGTAAGGAATGTTAGATTCTTCACATAGTATGGGCACATGTGTGATCACATCAATCGGAGAAATATTTCCAGCTATTATACACAGCCTATGAAGTTCAAAATCAACAAACACCAAATCAGTAATATTACCCTCAACAGAAACTATCTCAGTCTGGTACGATACAGTTCTCATCAAGCTACACTAATACCCTCAAATCAAGGATGTAAACTGATCTTAGCACTAGCAATGTAAAATTTGAAGACTCACCCCTTGTTGCCTCGTCGAATGCTCTTAACAACTTCCTTCACTCCTCTCCTCAAGCACTTTGATTCAGCAGCTGAGAAAGAAAAAAAAATATCAGAAGAAAACATCAAAACATGTATCCAAATTCAAGATTTAGAAATAAAGAAGAAGAGTACCTCTTCGGACGAGCTTGAAGGTGCGCTTGCAGAGCTTCTTCCCAGCAAGCGGCTTAGCGATCGGCATGAGCGAGTTGATCTTCTTCTTCTCCTTCGCCGATCTCTCCGTCTCGCTGTCGCTCCCCATCTCCCCTCTCTCTCTCTCTCTCTCTCTCTCCCTTCCTTCCTTCTCCTCTTTCCTTGGTGGCGGTGCTGATAGATTGAGATTTGAGAAGGGTTTAGGTTTTCTTGCGCGCTAGGGTTTTAGCTGATCAACCCGCCTACTATTATTGCTTCGGTTGGGATCCTCAAATAAGAAGTTTGATATGGGCCAATTACGGCCCACTTTGTACATTCCTTACTGGGCTTTCTGAGCCTCAATTTTTTAAAGCGTTTAGTAATAAATAAATGGAGGAGGACTAAAATGAAAAAAAATCAATAAAGGAAACTATTTCCTCCCCTCCTTTTTTCCCCTTGCTCTTACTTCCAGTCTCCTATTTACCAAGCAGCAAGCCGCCGGCCGCCGCCGCTTCTCCATTTCGCCACCATCGTTCTCTCCATTTCGTTCTCTCCATTTCGTTCTCTCTAACTAACTAGTTAAACGAGAGAGGTTTTTTTTGTTTTTACTTCTCAAAGATCAACTCTTTCTTTCGGCTTCAGACCAATGGCAAAAGGTCCTTGTTCTTCTCGCTTTGTTATTTTGCTTTTGGACATTGAAGGGATTGATTGGTGGTATTGTAAATTTGCCAGTGCTGATTTTTGTTTTTAGTATGAACTGCGTCTTTGTCTGATTTTTATTAACTTTATAGATAAGAAAGAGAAGGGAGAAGAGAGATTGAAGAAGAAGGGGATGCTTAAATTGAAACCAGAGAAGAAATTTAAGAAGAAGAAAGCTGTGAATGAAGTGGGAGGTGTTAATCTTGCCGTGGATGAGAGCGAGCATGGCCTAGTAGTTGTTAAAGGTGCAATTTTTGGTTGATACATACATACATATACGGTCTTATCAAACCCAAGATATCACAACATTAAATTCTAACCTAGTTTAGTGCTTAAGCTTTAAAATGAACCAAAGCGGTAGGTAACTTGCTGTTTTGTGCTTGAAAACTAGCACACTCAGAAATAGAGAAAAGCTTGATGCTTTATTTTCGAAAAGAACTAGAGAAAAGGATAAAGAGGGGTTGGGGGGGGGGGGGGGGAGGCATAACAATGGACTGAACTGGTAAGATACCTGAGTTTTCTAGTTCTGCTGGTAATGCGTTTTGTACCGAAACTGTTGAAATCTTGCTGAACCAAGCATGCTGATCATTGGCTGGACCTCTTATTATACTGCTTCACGGCTTAGCTTGCACATGCTATCCTTTGGTTAATAACTGGTTTCTAATCTGATTAAATTGTACATAGCGGTAGGTTTAGTATATTTTCCTTTGTTTTTTCTCTTTTAATATAAGGTTCATCATTAGTGAACTTTTTAAATTTGACCTTTTTGATGATCTTTAAGTCCTCCATATATGTCACAGATGCTGAAGGTCTAAAATCAGGAAAATCTGTGAAAAATGCATCGACTAAGATAAAGAAGAAGTTGAAAGACAAAATGAGGCCTAAGCTTAAGAGCTCTTCAGAGGCCGACGATGAAGAGAAAATCTCCACCAAAATAGAAGAAAAAATAGTCTCACCTGGTACGAATTGATACTGTTTAAGTGTTTATGTGTTTTTTCTTCCTATTTACTTCTCATATGTGAAGTTTGTCAAATTGATTTGTCAGGTGATGACTTGGGTAATCAGGAAGAATTAAACATTGTTTCAAGAAAGAAACTGAGTAAGTTCAATGCCTCAATGATCGACTCAAAAGTCGTGTTCCAATTTGAATTTTTCAAAACAATGTTTTGCACTGTTTAACTTTTGACAGAAAAGGGGAAAAAGAAAGGGGAAGACCAAATTAGCAAGAAGCAGGCTACTCAATCAAAGCCTGAGAAGCAGGATCTTAAGGTGAATAAGGATATTCACTCAAAGCCTGAGAAGCAGGATCTCAAAGCGAAGAAATCAAAAGAAAGTATTGAAATGGATGAGGAAAATGCTGAAGAGATTTCATCCGTTGATGAAGATTGTTCAAGAGGAATGAAAAGTATGATTTTGAGCTTGTGAACTTTGATTGGTGGAACTTATTTGGCATTTATTCTTATTTATAAGTAAAAACTTTAAGTGTCAGAGTCTATTCAACTTCTGATGTGATATTTATTATTGTGGATTAACATACTAGATGCTGAATTGTACCAGTACCAGTACCAGTCTTGTGACTAGTGGTATGTCCGTTCAGTATGAAACACAGTGTGGTAACCAGGTGGCATGTTAATTATTTGCTGTAATGTTATAGATTTGACACTGTTGTACTAATTGAAAATAAATATAACATTTTTTTATTTTCCAGCAATTCCCCTTTTACAGCTAGTCTAACTTCTTTTATCTGAAAAAGCAATGACAGGATGTCGGGTCTAGTAACCAGAGGCATTATATTTGAAAGTAATTTGTAAACAGTATAATCTAACAAGACTTATCAGAGGATATTTTCAACAGAATGGCTTATGGAATACAAGGAGAGCAGGCCAGGGATAGATGTACTTCAACAACGAATAGATGACTTCATATCTGCTCACGAGGCAAAACTTGAGCAGGTAAATATACTGAAAAACATTTTTTATCTTTATACTCTTTCTTCAATTAATGTGTGATAGGCTTCTTACAAAAAAGTTGTATTAAGACCATTTTTTTCTTATTCGTCCCTGTATTCTTTTTTTACTGTAAAGCCCTTCCCTAAAGGAAAAGCTGGAAATTTAAAGTTTAAAAGTGAAGTACAAAAAAGAGAGAGAAAATGGATAGGTACAGAATTCAATTAGGAAAACCTCAAAATATGCATAGACAAATGTCCCCATTAAGTATGATGCCTCGGGCTGGTTAAGTTGGTTATTATTCAAAGCAAGCAAGTAGGACTTTTACAAATTTGAAGAATAAATATCACAAATTGTGCTGAAAACAGGAAAAGCAAGAGAGAGAAGCAGCAGCAGCAGAAGGGGGCTGGACAGTTGTGGTACACCAGAAAGGTAGGAAGAAGACAACAGAAGCTGAAAGTGGAATTACAGTAGGTTCAGTTGCACCAGCTGCCGTGCTCGACAAAATGTCCAAGAAGAAGAGTAAGGAGGGCACTATGGACTTCTATCGGTTCCAGAGACGGGAAGCCCAGAGAAATGGTATGCTTCTTTCCTCCCTTGTAGCAGAGTCTTTTCAGTTGTCAATGTTTATTTTTCTCTCTCTATATAATGTATTGTAACTTCGAGTTAGGTTCATCTATTGAGCTTCCTGAGATGGTACTGGTATTCTAGTGTTTTGGGGCAACTTCCCTGTATCTTAGTGTTCAGGTATTAATTGGGCTCTTAAACGAGCAAGAAAATAAACAGAGTATACATAAACAAATGACTAAGTAAATGAAGAGAAAGATTGCAATTAGGACAATAGATATGCATTGAGATTATTTGAGACCATGTATTGATTTTCTATTCTATATTATTTGGAACTTTGTTTCGGCCTACTATGCTGCAATAAGCAACAAAAGGCCCTTTCCTTTACGAGCCTCATAAACATAAACATAAACATAAACTATGCGAGCTTATAATTCTGATTTGTGCTTCAGAGATAATGATGCTTCAGGAGAAATTCGAGCAGGACAAAAAGCGCATACAACAACTGAGAGCTGCCAGGAAATTTCGTCCTTATTAGGTTTTCTTTTAGTTCACCTAAAGTTGAAGTTACTTCATCTTGGATAGTATATTTCTTCCTTAGCTATTTCTGTTGTTACATTTTTTTTTTGGCCAGTTGGGGGTAATCTTATCGACTTTTTTTACTTCTGATGTGATTTGTAATTTGCATTGAGCTCAGTTTTGTATTTTAGCTTGCGATTATTAAGGTATGTACTCTGTAGGGTTATTGAGTATAGAGAAAATCATTTCTGATCAAATTTCTAGATAATGCATCTGAAGTGTGTGCCTGTTTGTTTTGAACGTAGTACAGAGTGAATTTTTGATGCATGTATAATTTAAAATAAGTATAAGTGAAATATTGTCTCGAGTAGTTTTTATATAGAGAAAATCTGAAGAAAAAACAAATACCGATTTTTACTTTTTTATTTTTACTAAATTTTTTTAATAGATTGTTTGACAATGGATATCTAAGGTGTTATATTGTTATATAACCTTTTGAAATAATGCAACTCTTTTGTATTTATATATAGAAATTTTTATTTTACTAATTGTGTTGTTTTTTAATTATACAAAACATTATTTTTTGAAAAAATATTTTATTTATTTTTAAGTTTGTTTCACATTCACATGTTGGATAGAAATTATTTTATTTTTCTTTAGTAAATAATTTTTTAGGGTGAAGTTCCAAAAATAGCCCTAGTGATTGTAAGTTTGAATATTGCAAATGCAATTTTAAATTGCAATGATATATAGAGCATCTTCATTCCACTTGCAAAACAGCAGATAAAAGTGTTACATCAACATAGAATTAATTTGCAATTGATAATCGTTGGAATACAAAGCTGAAAATTACAAAATACTAAAATTGTTGAAAGATAAATGCTAAAATTGTTGATGTGGTAAAAAAATGTCATCTTTGTTAAAATTGTGAATTTTCTAAGTGTGGTATTCTCTAATAAAATAATATAACACTTCGAAAAATATTCTTTTTCTCCCGTCATTTTTGTTATTCGAATTCGTTCCTGAACTATTTTGTAAAATTTGTATCCCAAAACAAATTTCATGTGAAAAATACTAAATAAGGGATTGCTGAACAGTTCCTACACAAAAGTGGGCTAGATATTTGCATGAACTCGATTCGAAAATATTCCACATAAACTCTTTTCATGCATCTAAAAAATGCCCCCTCAAATACTTGACGATTCTAAGATGCACAATTAACTAATGCAAAAAAAAATGCATACTTATTGTTTCTAACTTGTGTTTTAATTTTTAATTATCCGAACCACTCCTAATTGTACACTTCAATATTATAAAATAAAACAGACAGAATTTCGTTTCATGTATACCCCTCTAAAAATTCGAAATCAGATACTACTACTATAAAATTCGCCAAGAATCACATAAACCCCAGCATATCTTCTTCTTCTTCGGTTCTTCTCTTCCTTTGTTCTCTCCTTTTTCGCGCCTCCTGTTACTGTTCAGTTTCTCTGCTAGGATTCGCGATCGGCGCCATGGAAATCGACACGAAGCCGAATCTCAAGGCCAAGGTGAGTAACCCTAAGCTGTCGTCCCTTTGTCTTCACTCCGAACCAGATCTCTAGATCCATTGTTACTTAAACCTTACCAGCTTTGAGCGACAAATTGTGCTCAGTTAGCTCTCTTCGATCTGTTGGAGGTTCGCGGTTCTACTGTAGCTATAGTGTGTATGGTTATTAGTCTAGTGGTATGATCACGAGTTGCTTTTTTCTTTTTTCGTTATTTGGTTGTTTCCTTGAAATTAGTTTGTGCAATGTGAATTTTGTAGGCTAAACCAGAGAACTCGAATCAGACAACTGATGACGCGACGACATTTGTAAGTTCACGGCACTAGCGGATTAATCGGAGTAAATTTGCTTATGTGAATTCAATTTTTGTGGTTAAGACCTTGCATATTGGTGTCAGATTTGAGTTTAGGTTCTTAGATTACTTTGAAACAAGGAAAATTTTCTTGTCTACCCCCGCCAACCTTAAAATTCTAGTGTATCACTTGAAAATTGGTGGAGGGTTTATTTTGATAGTTTTAACTGAACTACCTGCAATCCCACTTTCCGTATTGGTGGAGGGATTATTTGGATATCTGTGAAAAGATTATGAGAGGGTGGGTATTTGAATTTCTCATTTTGCAAGTGTAGACAACATATTAAAGGGGTCGATAGGGATACAAAAGTTGTTGTCATTAATTATGCCAGTAATCACTTCTCCTGGCTAGCATCATAGTGGTAGGGTTTTTTAGAATAAATTGCAGTTTCAAAATTAAGGGAAATTTGCACTTTTGGTAGTTTATGGACTTTTCTGGAAACCTTTGAAAAAAGATATGAGTTTTTAATTTTGTTAATCACTCTTCTTTTTTCCTTCTCAGGTGAAAGATCTTCTTTGGAAAATGGTAAGTGGTTTTTAGTAGATTGATCTTGCTTTATTGTTTTTATCTGTTAATATCATTGACAAAAATGAATAAATGAATTTTCAGAATTGCAATTTTGAGAAACTGGCTGCTGACATTCTCTCAAGGAATATCCTTTGAATGGTCCCTAATATTGTTATATTTTTGTTATTTCTCATGCTCTGCCGGTCTTTCATTAAAGCATCTGGTACTCTTTTGTCTTACCAAAATGTCAATGTCTGAAAAAAAGAGAAGAAAAAAATGACATGTACACTAGTGACTTGTCACGCTATCTTAGTCAGGATTAGCAATTACTGGTGTGGGCAGTATACTAATTTTTGGTACAATTATATGCTATATTTGTCTTGTGCTTAACATATTCCAACTAGAAGAAGTAGGGAAGAGAGTTGATGAGATGGAAAACAGCCTAAATGCAATAAGAGCTGAGGCGGAAACACAAAATCCAGGCAAGCCCAACTCTGACGAGCCCAAACCTAAGATCGACGAGCCCAAACCTGAAAGCGACGAGCACAAACCCGAAAACGACGAGCACAAGCCCGAAAGCGATGAGCCCAAACCCGAAAGCGATGAGCACAAACCCGAAAGCGACGAGCACAAACCCGAAAGCGACGAGCCCAAACCCAAAAGCGACGAGCCCAAACCCCAAAGCGACGAGCCCAAACCCCAAAGCGACGAGCCCAAACCCCAAAGTGATGAGCCCAAGCCTGAAGCTGACTTGCCGATGCCTGAAGCTGTACCCATACCTGAAGCTGATGTACCTAAGCCTGAATCTAACAAAGCAGTACATGACTCTGATGAACCCATGCCTGACTCTGAAGATCCCAAGCCCCATTCTGACATGCTCATGACCAGCTGCGATGAGCCCCAGCCTGATCCTGCTTTTGCTTGAGGCTTTGTTCATGTAGAAGTATCTGATCATAGGATCTCTTTCATAGTTCATATACAAATATTTTGTGGGTTCCTTTAATTTCATCTGTTTAAACTACTAACCAGTTAAATGGGTTGTACCTGTTATAGATGCATATTTGTCGTTTCTTGAGTTCTCTAGTTCCAAATGCCTATTTTTCAAGTTTGGAGTGAAAAACATGTTTAGGTTTATAAAAGTAACTGTGATTAAATTCTTCTCTCCAAGGCAAACTGTTTGTTTCAGTTATCTCTGGTCCATAAAATAAACACACGAATGCACTTCTGCATAGAAATCTGGAATGTTGCCCTAAGTTGTGATTAGAGCATAAATAGTAAATCTGAGGAATTGAAGATTATCAGAACAAACAATACAGCGGACAACAGAACAGTAGAATGTCAAATTAAGAACAAGTCTTTTGGTTCAAATTCTCTTATGAATTTACAAATTAGAATTTGAGTCTTGAGCAGACAAGACGTTACCCAGAAGAAATTGAACCTAAGGGAGGAAATGAACAAGATACCAAGTCATTCATATATCATGTCCAGCCAGCAGTGAAGAGAAATAGCAGAAATTAAATTAAGAGAGAAGATAGACGGATATAGAAATATCAGAACTCTGCATCACTTTCTGAATTTTGTTCTGTTTTTTTTCTCCCCTCCGAAATAGAAACTGTGCTGGCAAGCCAAACACATTTTCTATCCCTCCAGAACAAAACTAAAAACAGGAAACAACAGTGTTACCAGATGCAGTCCCAAGTTTTTGAAAAATATTTTGTTCTGCTCAATGACCTACTCCAGGAAAATTTTGTTTTTGCAATCCCCATACATGCACTTCCAATGAACGTTTTCTATCAAAATTACTGCACACAGGTTTCATCTACACTAATTGAATAAACAAATTAATAAAATATGTTGCAAGTGAGAAAACACAAAGAAATACTGAGAACATGTAGCAGTTTTAAAGGTCTCGACTTCATGAGCTCAAAACTCTAGTAATAGAAGCCCTCTGTGAATCAGATAAACCCTGCAAAGATGATCCAAAAAATAAAGCATGTTAGTAAGCATGGCAGTTGGACAGTAAAAGCTAGAGATATGTGCACTATATCCCTATTTGCACCATATAAGGGTTAATAAGAATAATTCACAAGGGCCAGCAGAAAGATCCTCCCACCTATCTTTTACAGAGAGACACTACTTAATTGAGAAATTCAAATTAAGAACAGAATCCCCCCCCCCCCCCCCCCACCAAAAAAAAAAAAAAGAAAAAGAAACCACCACTGCACCCAACAAAAATTATTTCTAGTTTTGATCCACTCGAGTAAGAATTCAGAAATGTAATTATATGAGGAATGGCAAGAACGCTAAAAATTGCATATTGAGCCGTTTCATACATGCAGTCAAATTATATTTGGAGAATACAAAATCTTTGGAGAGTTCTATTATATTTTCCAATAGTGTAGGAATATGAGGCGCTATTTTTCTGAATATAGATATCATTTGTTAAACAGCATTACCTGGAACAAATAATCAAAAAGAGATCTATCACTCTCTGATATACTCCTAAAGAAGCTCCCTAGATACTCAGCCAACTTAATCTGCCAAAAGGAACAAACAATTAGTTGCACTTCCCATCTTATGTTTACAGTAGTCAACACCATTTTTCAACAAGAAAACAATTGGCTGGCAAACCTCACTAAGTGGGTCAACTTTAGTCAGATCATCATCATACCCATCATCCTCATCATCCTATGGAAATCAAGTGGAGAATTTATTCAATTTTACAATTAGAGCATCTAATAGCCAAAGCAAATATTAAAAGAAAGAAGTAGACCAAAAGGAAAAAAAATAAGTACTACCAAAAATAACTAGGGCCAGAATTCAGTATTATGAAAATTAAAACTGACCTCGTCAAGCACTTTACCCATAGCATCCAAGTGTTGAACTGATGGATTAGCATTTGATGGCACCATTGACGCATACAGAATCTCATCCCCAGTGTATGAGACCTCCAACTCACTGTCCTGTCAACAAAGAAACATATTAAGAAAACAAAATATATACAAGATAAAAAAATACATTTACAAACAAGCCAAATAACTGAGTATTGCAAATTACTGCTAAAGCAGATACCTCATCATCATCATCCATTGCTTGTTCAAATATCTCAGACAAAGCATCAGCTAAGAGTGAAAATATCTGCAAGAAGCAAGAAACACAAAATGCTACTAAGTAGACAGGTTTTGAAAGATGATACTAGCAAATAGTATGAAAGTTGATGAACTATAACAAACAGTAAAGCAATACCTTTGCTGGAAGAGGAACCACAGTCCATTGGTCTGGAGCGCACTTGGCTTTTGAGCGTGTTGTTATACCTCCAGGATTCTATAGTTCCCATCATTAATCAAGACAAAAGAAACCAAGTAAGAACAAAAAAAGGTATATTTCTTATGTCATCTCAGCCACAATTATCCTTGTTCACTCCAATGTGTGCACGATGCATACTACTATTATTTTATTTTTGTTTTATGGATTAGGATCCATTGACAACCACCAATTCTGACAATGTTTTCTCAAATCATGTCAAAAAATATATAAAAAAGTAGAAAGAAAATTATAGGCGTGTTGTTTTCCTTCTAAAAAATATTATTTGATGTTCCATCAAATGCCCTCAAAGATGGACCATTTCAAATTACATGTCATTTAATGAAAGGTCAAACTTAAATTAAATTTCATCATTTTTCACAAATATAATGTGTATAAACTATAGATTATATTTCAGTTGTCGGATTTCAAAATTATGAATTATTTTTTATGGTTGTCAAAATTGTCAAACTAATCCATTGTCAATGGATCCCCACCCTTATTTTATGCAAGACCAAGTGTAGGCCTTGATCACTGTAGCAGTTTACTAAGACATACTTCAAAAAAAACTCCAGTGGTTGTACCACTCCATTGGCCAAACAAAACTGAGCGCCAAATAGATAATTAGTGTAAAATTTTTTTAATGAGCAATCATTGTTTTAATACCTTGATGAGATGCCCCTGGACTTGCAACTTCGATAACTCTGCATTGCGAGTAGAAAAAAGAAGGGCCAATGCAGTTGTTGTTACCTTTATTTGGTATGCACCCTGAATCTCACCTACACATTGACATGCACATCCATTTATTACAGAAAAATGTTGCGAAAAAGAAATTTAACATTGATCAGTCCTCTTTGATATGTTACAAAATGAAGGAAAGTAAAAAGTTTTCTAGATCACTGTTGATTGATTTTTTTTTTTGGAAAATTAATGAAATGAAGGGAAGTTGCCAATTTTTGCTTCCTATTGTTTTCTTCAAATTTTTGCTTTCCTTTTTCCCACACAGCAAACAGACCCATTTGTTCTGCAATTTGCCTGGAATATTTTACTATAATGAGAGAAGAATTAATAAATTAACCTTGTAACTTAGTCCATTCAGACATCACATAAGCAAGAGAGTTCTCGTAACCAGTAGCAGGAATACTTAACAATAGGTTAATAAACTGATCAGTATTTGGAGCGCTAAGATGTACCTGAGAGCATAACACCAAACACACATCGGTAAGTCTTCGAACTTAAATCAGATAGTTTATGACATAGAAAAATATAATACTTAACATTTTATGTATTTGATCTATAACAGGTTAAATGTGCATATAAAACCTGAGCAATGAACCTAAGGTCAAGTCAAGCAATAAAGTTTGGTCCTCATTATTTTAGTTCAATTTGGCCGTTGCACCAACAGGAGAGTTATCAAAGTTTAGGGTAAAATTGTCAATATTTAACAGAACCCATACCCTTTATCATGCCCTAGCCTAATGATTGGAACCTTCTTTTTTTTCAGCATCTGAATAAGTATAGGGTTTGGCAAAGATGGTGAAATATCTTTCTTGGCCATAAGCCTAAGCTAAGACTTGATCCAAGAATGAAACATCAACTAAACTAAACTAGTTACAAGAAATGTGTTTAAGTATATAGCAAACTGACAAGTCTGGCCAGGATAAGTATCAAAGAACACTTCAACCCCTCTATTTCTGAAGACTGCAATCGTCTAACTACAGCAGCAACAAGATCTCTCAAGTGGGGAGACATTTGAGAAGGTAGATGTAAGATGAGTTGCAGGATATAATTCCCCACAAATAAAGATACAGAGCTTTGAAGCTCAGGATCAAGAAGCCTACATGAAATAGACAACAAATTAGGAAATGGAGAACACAAAAGTTAACTTTCTCACTTATATTTAGTAAATTCTCAATCTGGTAAGTAAGAGCTTAATGCTCAACATCAAATATGGCCACATAATCAAAGGAACAAAAATACCCTAACCAGTTCAATGCCATGCCAGCGATGATAGGTGATAGTCTACCATGAAAGTTTAGAAATTTGGCTGGCTCAGATTTGTACCAGTACACATAGGCTACTACAGAATCTCCACCTAGAAATCTGCAGAACAATTGATACTAATTTCTTGAGGAGAAAAAACAAAGAAAGAAACCTTGAAGCGGCTTCTAGAAGCCTTTTTATGATGTATCCAGGGTCGCCACCCCAAGTAAGCATTTCTTGCCGCCCCACAGACACAAAAACAGCCAGGCATTCCGTCGCATTCTACGTTGATAGAAGTTAGTTATTATTAGCCTTGTTTTTTAGTTGCAACACGGAATGTAATATTGTATTTAATATTGTTATATGCCATCAAACTAGAGAAAATGCATGAGACCAACTATTTCAGACCCATGCTTGGGTACTGTTGGTTATGACCAAGGATTACAATTCCATATCACACTGGTTAGTAGTGGTAAAGTTCCCTTAAAAAACAGTTTATTGCGGTATTGCTGTATTGGTGAGTGTTTTGGGCTTTCTTGGTATGTAAGCCTTGAAAAAGTTGTCCAAGTGAGCTCAAGCAAGTACAAAAAAGGCCAAGAAAAATTATCAAAAAATAACAAAAACAAATATCAAATCAGAATAACAAGGTCCTCACTTGCATCTCTGCATGATCTTCACTTTCCAAAATGATCTGAACCGTTGGATCGAAGCATTTGTCAAAAACTGCCTGAACTACTTCAAGCGGGGCATTCTAAATTTGACAAGTACACATTAAAATTTCAAAGAGCTTAGTAGGTGAATAAAGAAGGGTAAAAGAAGGACAATAATAAAATTAACGCAATGGAACCTTAAGTAGCATGGTCAGAAGATCAAGTGAGCCACCGACCAAATCCTCTCTTTGGTACCTAGGCTGTCTCATTCAACAAAAATGGATGAACAATGATCAAAATAATGCTAAAATTTAAGAAATGAGTAACAGGTAGAACAAAATTTATTAATGTACTTCATCAATTTACTAAGAACATGCCTTTTGTAAAATTGGCACAAGGGTTGGTAGAATCCGGGAAACAAGTGGTTGGATGCAACCAGGAGCATTCTTGATTGCCTGAAAGCTAAATTTTTGTCACGTAAAATAAACTTGAAATAAAGTTCTCGGTTTATCAAAATAAATGTTGTTTTTGCTGGTTATAGTTTATTATAAATTAGCAAGGAACAATGATTTATGAGGATCACAAAACAACCCCAACTAGCTTGGAGTTCACATCCGGTGTAGTAATACACTGGAGTAGCCTTGATTTCACAAATCAGATGGTCTGGGTCAGGCTGCCCACTCCACACAGTGCAGTACTACAGACGATCCAGACTCAACTAGCTTGCACACTACTAAGATAATGGAAGAAGTCAAGAATGACAGTTGGGCCTTGATTTCACAATACCTAATGCAATCATGCAAGATGTGTTGCTTCTAAGATTCAAAATGTAATTACTGCTTTTGATTCTTACCCTCATTCATTGGTTAATTTGTGTTGAAACTTCTGCAATCGTTGCATAATAAATGAGATAAAACTGTAGCTAAACACAAATTTGTGAAAAAGCTATCTGTCTATTAGTCCACATACAACACTCTTAGTTCAAAACGAGTATCCTATCTGATTATTCAAGTACATATGAAAATGAAGGTCCTTTTTTCATTTTGTATTAAAAAAAGGGCCCAACCCAACTTCCGATGCCCTTGCTTCAAGTCACTTGGTCAATCTTTTATCCTATCACAACATCAAACCTGTGGCCTCACTTTTGGGGGGATTCACCATAACCCCCTGAGCGACCAACTGTAGGTTAAAAAAGTTGATTTTGCAATACTAAAAATCTCAGGTTGTTTTGCAGCCAAAGATATTCTTCTTCAGACAAACCGTCTAATGTCAATCTAATAATAGTACATGCTACGCGCTTGACGGGTAAGGAACCACATTGTACTAAAAAGTTCAATAATAGGACCATAATTTAAAAGTGATCTTCAACACCGCATTTTGTCAGTTTAAAACAACATTGTACCAGAAAGTCCAATAACAGGGTGACAATTAGCACATACACTTCATTCTGTCAGTTTAAAAATCATGCACAATCAAAGCTCTCCTTAAAATAACACGGCATGTATTATGGAAAAGAACCAATTAAACTGACCTCTAAAACGTCAACTGCATCAATGCTAATAAAAGGATCAGAAATATGCTGAGCCCAAACATTTAGGATGATAGGAGAAAGAACTGACTCCACCAATGCAAACTGTTCACCGGCTACATGGCGATGAAAATAAAACAAGGGGTTTAATTAACTTGAGCATGGTAACACGTAAGAATTTAAAAACAGGATCATGAGGCCAAAAATAAATGGATCAAGCTAATTATAATCGTCAAATTTAGCATAGTAATTAGAAACAAGGCCTGAAGAAGATATTTGGAAGTTAGCATTTCATTTTATGCCTTTTTGATCTTGTACAAAAAGAAATAAAATAATTTACAAACTCTTTTTTTTTGGCCCGCACATCACTTGTGAAGAAAACCACACTCAAAGGTTTAGATATGTCATTTGAAATTTAGGAGTTTGGAATGTTATGCAAAAGAGGATCCAGACATTTATTGCAAGAAAGGTTGTTTCGCCGGAACCTTCCTCTATTACAAAATCCCCCATAATATAAAAGAGTTTCCCCAAGTTATTCCAAATTTCCAGAGTCCTCGTAACACACTAATTGACCCTTTCAAAGGCCATTTTGAACAATTTTTCTATCTCAAAACTATAGAGGCCATTTCACCTTTCTAGAAGTGAAAACAAAAGCATTAAATAGTATAGTATAATAAGATGAGAAAAAGAAACCTGCTTTAATAGCTGCTTGAAGAGTTTCCAATACAAGATGCAGCGTATCTTCAGACGCCTGTTGCAAACGTTATTTCATTTCAGATAAAGTATCCGGAATGTAAGGCCAAAATCAAATCAAGATTTGTCGAAACATTTCTATTCAGATTAAACCATACTGTCCCATGATTCAACCCCCTGTTCCTGCTGTTTTTCAGATTAGGTCAAGGATTACTCAGAAACCATTGAGCAGATAAATAGCAAGACACGCCCAGAAATAAAACAGTTAGACCTAATTTGGTCTCGAGCAGGGCATTACCACAGTACAGGTAATATCCATAATCCTGATACACTTCAAATGGCTTTGATAAACTAGGCTACAAAATCAAGGGCCCAAAGAAGATTTTACCTTTGTCAGTAGATCAGTAAGAGAGGATAATAAACTCATCATATTCAGTTGAATTGCCTCCATCTTAGAGTCTGGCAAGACTTGCGACAATGCCCGACAAGTTCCAACTTTAACTGGCGGAGGTCTGTCAATTCATTTACCCCCTTCAGTTCAGATAATTCCCATTTAATTTTTTTTATGAAAAGCGAAGAAGATTCCAAAAACATTTTTCAGAAGATATTCCTGATCAGTATTGATGTGGCATGAGTGATTTTGATGAGGCATCTTCATGAACATAGATGAAATAATATGCTTAATTTCTTTAATATGCTATTTTGCTTCAAAATGTTCTTTATTAATAAAAAACAATGATGCAATTATGATCAGAAATGAAATTTTGCATCATCATATGCCATTATCATTTACCCCATAAAAGTTGGAAATTTTCAATCTAGAAGAATTATGCTTCACTACTTCATACTGATAATATGTTAGTTATGCAATTTGCAATAGGTTTTGCAATTCAAAAGAGTCTTTAGATACCAATATTGAAAAAAAAAAATTTAAGGACCATTGCTAACATAAGTAGGACAAAATGTTACAAAATGCAATTACCTGGGGGCAAGTATAATATTCAATTTTAGGGCAAAAACAGGTACAGGTGATACCTTAAGGGCAGCCTATGAAATGTACTAACAATAAGTATCAGACGAATGATGTTGTACATACACATCTAAAGCTATTGCTTGAGCAGCTCTATAGAGAAATTGTTCACAGGTGCTCTTGCTTATCTGGTCAAAAGGAAAAGGATGACCAAAGCTAATAAGTAATCAAATAGAACCAGCAAAGAGCTAAGAAAATTATGATGCTAAGAAAATTATGATATGGCCAGTATAAATAATATACTAATCAGCTATGATAGCAAAATGTTAATGAGGTTATTAGGCAGTTACCACAGAGTGGAACTTGGCAACCATGGCAAATGCACGTGCATGTAGAAAGGGATGTATGTCAAACCCTGTAAGCACAAAAGGCATTAAAAGATGAACTAATGTGTGATGACTTAAAATATAAGGTGTAGGAATACCTGCTCCAGCGCTTTCAGTTACCATTCGCTCAATCAGCTCCCCCAAATTGTACTTTGTTGGTTCTGAATCCTGAACAAAATCACATTTAAAATAATGAAAACTGATAGCGTTCAGAGGGAGATGCACACACAGAGGGATGGGGAGTGGAGGAGGACCTGTGCTTCAAGTAGTTGATCGGAAATAGAAGAAAGTGCAAAAAGAGATGCTTCTTGCAACTGCCATGAAAGTTGAAAAGAACCTACTTGTTAAATGTTAGAAAAGAATGCTATATCAAGTGTCTCATGTCAAGGATATTTCAAATGCCCTTAATATAGGGGTGTCAATGGGTCGGGTCAGGTCGGTATTATTTTATTATTATTTTTTACCCAACACGAGTTCATTGATTAAGCATTTAATAATTATTTTTTTATATTTTTATGCAACTTAATCTTAATTAGTATATAATAAACCTTAATTAATGCAAATTTTCAAAATTAATCCAAAAAAACACAATTAAACGGGCCGACCCGACCTGACCTGAGATAGGTCAAAAATTATTGACCTATACTCGACCCATTTTCTCTCAGGTCATTTCAGGTCGACCCATTGAGTCGTGTCAAGAATTGGCACCCCTACCTTAATATACCAACTGACTTGTGTTTACACAAATACTAACAGATATTTATCCTTGCTTTAAAACACCATGCACCCATAGTTTATAGCAAATTTGCGCACTGAAATTAAGGATAACTCACCTTCCACCAGTCAGAATGGCCTGAAACTTTTGCTTCACACGACTCATGAAATCGTGCTTGAGAAGCCTCCAAAATCGAATCAATGCCTTCTTGATCATATGTATTAATGATCTCTTCCAGCAAAAGTGTACCTTAGTGTATCAATGATAATAAATTATAATCAATGGACCACATAATTGAAAGAGGCCAAAACATATATAAATAGAGTACTCATTTCAAAAACCATAGAACAACAATAACATATGTACAGAAGGTAATCTTCTAATTCTGAGATAAACAAATAAACTCAAAAGATGTGACCAGAGTCTTGATTCTGTGTAGAAATTAATATCCCAAAACATAACAAGGTGTAAAATAAATGCAAGTAGCATCATGCACAGTTATGCATTTACCACTTACCAGAGACCCGACAACTATAGGTAGCATCATCTTCGTCTGCCACATAATGATTAGCATCAAGGGACCAAGACTGCTCCTACAACATGTCAGACCAGAAGAGAAGTTCAGAGGAATTATAAGCATGAAAAATTCTTTATCAAATTCTGCATAAATTTATAATTAGTAATTCACCAAATATGTCAAGTTAAATTACTATGGTTAAATTCCAGACATCTAGCATCTCTCAACTTTTTTCCAGGAATCTTAGTTGTTGAGGCCATAAAAGCTAAAACAAAGAAAAATCGCAACTGCTGGCAACTGGTAAGTTTAACCTGTGTTCATAGACTAGACAAGCCAGTTGGACTGCAAAAAACCTGACTTCAGAGGATTTTCTAGTTTACTCTAATCAAAAGCCCAGTAATTAAACTAGTCCAAACCAGGCTAAATGACTGGATTTTTAAAAAAAAAAAACCAATGACCTGGGCACTAGAAAATCTTTTTTTTTTAGCAGGTTTGAGTTAGTTCTTGGATTTTAATCCTTCTCTTCACAGATTCCATTGTTTTTGTTCTGGCCTCTTGTAAGAATGAAAATGAACCAAAATGTGCACTCATTGGAGAGAATTACAGGATTGGATATATTACGTGATTTTAACAACCCAAAATCTTCTGTAAAAGAACACTCAATTCTATAAGTTTGTAGTACAATATTTTTAGTAACAATTAGATTTCATCATACATATGTGTGAACTTCAACAGATGGTATGTAATAATATGATTATTTTATATACACCCTTGATATCTCATAACCATATAACTATTTAAACAATCAGGGGTCAATCCAGTCGGCTCCAATGGCAGATTTAAGGGGGCAGCCCCCCCCCAAAAACACATGATGAAAATGTTTTATTTTTCATATACATTTTCCTTCTATTTTACAAAGATCGATATAGTTGCCCACCCCGCGCCCTATTAAATAAGAATTTGCTATGCAACCTTTTACCCCTAAAATTCAGACCCCCACCCCCCAATGATAAATTTCTGGTTCTGCTCCTGGTTGGCTCACTGGTTGAGCCGATGAACCATTGACCCCAAACTTGACTGGGTTGGTGTCTTTGAATATCATTCAATATGTGTGTGAACTTCCACAGATAGTATGTAAAACCTTTTTTTTAATATATAGTCTTGTTATGTCATAATATATAACTATTTAAGCAATCAGGGGTTGAACCAGTTGGCTTGCAGGTACGAACCGTTGACCCGAAACTTGACCAGATCGTGTATTTTGTTTAGTTCTAATAATAATGCTGTAAAGTGCAAAGTGATGTAAAAGTAATATTGATATCAGTAGTGTCCTTAGTATAGAGCATTACTCTGTGAATGGAAGGGAAGAAGATAGAAAAAGAAGCTCACAGACAAATAAAATACCTGTTCTTCAGTCATTTGCTGATAGCCCACCACATAGTACACTAGATCCTTAATACTCCCTCGAATGGCCTGCATATATTGATATCTTTTTAACAACGAACTATTGTAGGTAATAAATGTATTATTTAATGTTGAATGTTACAGAAAAACATACCTTAGCCAATCTTGAGTTACAAACCATAGTTATCATAAGTTCAAACAACTGCAATGAATGAAGACCAATACAGACTTGTTACAAGGTTGTGCAAAGAATATCAATTCTTTCAAGAACTGAAACAAAGTAGGTAGAAATAACTGATGCTTAGGAGCTAGGGGAACACTTTCCTTTTGCTTAATCCAAGTGGCATTTGCTATTCGTTCTTACTACTGATTAAAACCAAACCAGCTATAGATATACTCTTCATGCAATTAAGACTCTAGTTGACTTAATCCCCATTTTAAAAGTGGCTTTTTATACTTCTTTTTTTAAGTTCAAGCTACTTAGTAGACATGATCACTCAGCAACTTGCATTCCTGAGCTTACCTTTCATTCTTTCATATTCTATGTGGCAACCAGTGTCAGACTAAAGACCAGAATGCGCTGACACAAATTTTCCTTAGAAATTTCTAACCCGCCAGTTGTTCTAAAAGCTTGGGCTGATATGACAATAATGAGGATTTGATTTTTATTATTGTACATCATTAACACAGAACAGCATTTACCTGAATGACAAAGGCCTCAAAACTTTGTTCAGTCCCATCAGTGTCATACCTACCCGAATGGGAATCCTCTGTTCCCTGTACGCACGACAACTGGTAGACTTTGAATGAAGAGATAAAGGTTTGCCATAGAGGTGCCAATATACCTGGTTTTAAGAACAAAAGGCATAACTCTCTTAGAAATGAAAGAGAAGGATCAAATATTTCACTACAGATTAGTTACTATTTTGGCGAAGTTCAGTATGAACTGCTTACTGTCATTCAGTTACTGGCATCATTCTTGTTTTCGACTCTTTTTGTCTACTTCACTACTTCAGTCATAAATTTATCAGTTTTCCTTGGTTTGAATGTTGTTAACGATATGAACATATTCTGAGATAAAGAATCAAACTCATTTGAGGCTTTTTGGTACAAGCAAAGGTTAAAACAGGAAGTCACAGGTAAGCATAGGTTTAATAATTGCACAATTGAATCTCAGCAAAATTGAGGGGTTTCTGAAGCTTTATTCCAGGTTTACTGCTTTTTGAGGAAATAATACCATAGTAGTCAATGTACCACTGCATCAAATCTCTCCAGCCAAAGTTTCAGTGTCTCAATCAATGTTACAATTCTCACTCAAATAAAATAATAGTAATTTACCTGAGAAAGGTCCATCCAATACAGTAGGAAAACTCTGAACAACCTGAAGCAAACATTTTAACACCTAAAGAGAAAGAAAAGAAAGCAACAGTTAAAACTGACTGATTCTAACATATCAATGTAATAAATAAGAGTTGATTCAAGTTGGTGAACCTACCTCCATCCTAAGGCTCCAGTCATCAGGATCTTCTGATTTCACTGGAGATTGCAGTATAATTGAAAACTGCTCCATTAAGGGAGTAAGTATCGACTTAACCATATTAATGGTTTCTTTCTGCACCAATGAACCAGATAAATAGTTAAGAAAACAAACTATGCACACTTTAGCTAATTATATATTTATATGATTGCATTATTGAGACTAATCATGCTGCCTGAATGTATCTTCGTCTATTTATTAATGTTATTTCATTTCTCTGGTATTATATTTTATTTCTGAATACAGATGTTTAAGCTCAAAAAATGCAGACAACTTCATTTGAAGTTTCATTGTTTCAAAGAATAAATTGCAACAAAATGCCAGAAACCAGGTCAAAGCTATCTGTATTTGCACTGGACTTGACCATTATAGAATTGTAATCCTTGGTTTTATATTTCTGTTGCTTCCTAAAATAGAATAGAAAGGCAAAAGTCTATAATTACATATACAATGAGGGAGGGATACATTGGATAAAAATAATTTCTACTTACCTGATAGACACCGCTCATAGAACCCAGGACAGAAATGCAAGCATGAGCAATGGAAAGAGCCTTTGCACGTAAAATTTTCTCATACAGCTGAAAACAAACAATTTGGTTAAAAACAAACAGCTAAGATAAGTCATGTTCAATGTCCTTTGTTCTACGTTAGTCAACTTAAACTTTGAACTCACTTCAGGTGACGAGATTATTTTGTGCAGAGATGAAAACAGCTCCGGCACCAGTTTTGGAACAGAAGCATCATCCAGATCACCTGACAGAAGGGCCAGGCATCTCAACGCTCCTCGAACTGTATACAGAGAGAGAGATAGAGAGAAGAGTAGGGGACAGTAAGAGCGACGGTATGATGGTATCAATGAGTTCAATAAAAGTTTCAACTGTTACACAAACCACAAGTACTTGCTACTGTATGGGTCAAATATGTCAAAACTTGAGCAGTACATATCATTGCAATGGTCCAGCAATATAGTTCGGTTTAAGATTTTATGTGGTACTCGTTGGCCGTTTAGAAACCACGAATTGAGCCTTGATAAGAAACTAAACAATGAGTTAACATCAACAGGAACTGTTAGCATGCAATATGCAACAGGTATTTGATCTGGAATAAACCAACCGTAGCGGACCACTAAAACAGTATCCATGTTGAAGATACTTGGTATCAGTACATGCATTAGTAACCTTTGAAAAGTCTGTTTGTTTTACCTCCATTTTGATTGCTTTGATCATTAATTAGCTTCAAGAGAAAGGGAAGCAACTCAGGCCACTCTTCAGGCCAATCATACTGGCCAATGGCAGCCACTGCCATGCCGACAGCTGTGCGAATCTTACCATGAGAATCATCTAAAGATAGCATCAGAAGTTGTCGAATCATACTCTGAAAAAAAAATAGGACAGGAAATTAGAAAAACATCCGATCCTGAAATCATAACATGCAAAATTACAAAAATGAGATCAGATGGTAATTTCAATTAGATAGAGCATATAGCTGTGAAGAGACAAAAAAAAAAGAAGAAGAAGAAAATTATGATAATAGTTATTTTTTAAAGAAAAAAGAAGAAATTACGTCAACACTTGCTTATAGTAAGTATTATTTTTGAACCAGTCCAAATGTACCACAGGGGGCACAAAATTTGAAATTAAAAAGTCTAGAATAACCTTTTCTTCAGCAGAAACCACTGGGGGCACAAAATTTTCTTCATCTTCCTGCCAGTGCTGCTTAATAAACTGTTTCAGCAGTACAGCTGACAGGTGATTACAATTAAAGGAAACAAATAGCTGTGCTTTCTTTTCATTGTGTTTTTGAGATGTGCTTACTAAAGGCAATTAACCGTGTTGTTATCCATCCTATCAAACTTCATTGTGTGATATATTTGCCAATTCCCGGAGACTAAGTAGATGACACTTTTTCTCAGTTTTATAGAATGAAATGCATATACATGTTCAACCATAAAAATAGAAAATGTGAATCATCATCATCTTCATCAGAAAATGCACCCCTTTTTAACATATAATTGCATGAGAACTTCAAAAATACAGAATAAACGTTCATTCAACATCAACAGGATAAAAAATGAAAAAGAACTGAAAAGGATATCTGACGCAACCCAAATGGAATCTCCTTGTTGAAAATAATCTTCGCAAGAGCAGCACCATATCCTGGAATTGGAGACCATGCTCATTTAGTTAGCATCAAATAATCTTAACATTAACAAGTATAACCCCATATAGAAGGCAGCATGGTGCTACACAAACATGCTGGAGTTTGAATTGCCCCCATTGCGGCTCATAACTGTACTGATCCTAGTAATTTGAAAGTGTGAAAAAGAAAAAATAAGAATGAAGAGAACCGGGATGGAGGGAGGCTTGCTTCAGAGACTCCTCAGCAAAGGATCTGGCATCATGGCTTGTGTCGAGGGTGGCGCTGAGGCAATCGATCAAACACTTCTGGTCTTGATCCAGGCCCAGCTCCATTCGCGCGAACTTGAAATTCGTCCCCTTGTTATCTCGATTTCTCTGAGAAATCGAATTTCAGGTTATACGGAGAAAGGAGTAGACGATGGAGATGGAGATGGAGATGGATGGAGTGGGTTCACCTTTTCCCGCGAACTCTCGGTGGGGTTGGAGGGGGAAGCGAGGGTTTTTAGGGTTTTTATGTGCCTCGATTCTCTGTCGATTTTCACGTGATACCATTCCTGTGGTAAACTGCTGATTCGTTTAGTTTGGGGTTAATAGTTTTCACATCACCTAAAGTACTCCACGGTGAAGTGGGCAAGAAATCCTCACTTAAAAAACTTTCCGTATAAATTTTGATGATATCCGTTATAATAATTACGTATAATTTCTGTTTATTTTACAAAATAAAGTAATTGTTCACTTCAGAGAATATTGATTTGTTATAGCTATCCTAATTTGCTTTAATTTTTTTTTTATAATGGTATGGAAAATATTTTTTAAAAAAATGAATTGTCGAGTGTACATTTTATATGACAATACATATCCTTATAAAACTTCAAAATTATATATTTCTTCTTTAAATTTCTTAATATTATATTTATTCTTCCAAACTATTAAAATTCTCATATGTATCCAATATATTATCTTTTTTCATTAAAACTAACTTCATATTTATAAATTCCTCATTTAACCTTATTGAAAAAAATACAAAAAACTTTTTGAAGTTGAATTCTCAATAAATATATTGCAAATACAGATATGAAGCATGCATACCAATCATCAAAGATTTCAAAATTCTTTGAAATTAAAACTAAATTCTCAACAAGTGAAAAGAGGAGGACGAAATGCATTTTGATGCTTTGAGAGTTATTACTAGGACGATATAAATGAGGGAAATCAAAGATATAATAGTCATGAAATATAAAGGTATGTTAGGGTGTTTTATAAAACACACCACCTCATTTACTTCATACTCATATCTCGGGTTTCTAAATTCAAACGGCCGATTCAAATCGTTCAATATGATCTTCATATTAAATTATCCTTCAAGACCAAATTTTATATTTTTTAAAAAAAATTTGTTATTTTTTCAAAGGGGTAGAAAATTTACTGATTTATCAAAATATTGTTAAATTAATAACTACTTTGCGTTTAAAATTGTAATGGAAAATATTTGAGAGATATCGTTATTGATATCATAATTTATACCGACTTTGAGTTATTATTCATATTAACGATTTTAATATGTAACTTATTATTTATAGTATTTTTATTATTCAACTCAAATACTATTAATATGAATAATAACTTACTTAAATTGTATAACAAAAATATTTTATAAATAAGTTAAATAATAAAATATTAATATAAATAATAATTTATTTAGTCTGAATAATAATAAATAATAAAATTAATATCGATTGTAATATCAATGATGATACATGTATATCACCTCCAATTGTAATTACAAATGTTAACTCAGAGTTAGCAAGTCGCAAGTGGAATTGAAATGCTCTTGATCCTACTAAACTTTCGTCATATCTCCTTCAAATGATCAGATTTTTTATATCGTTCTCCGAAGCTGTGTACTTGGAGCAAATTAATTGGAGTTTGGAGGAGTGTATATATGCATAGTTGGATATACATGATAATAACCTGAAGATAAAAAGATAAGTAGATGCAGGATATGACGAGCCTTGTACGTTTAGTCAAAATAATTAATGGAAAACCTCAGTTTATATTTTCTAAAATAACTTTGAGCTGGCACATATAACCTCTATTATTATTCTACAACGAGATAAATAAAATACCACTCAAATTTCAAAACCACCAATTACATTACATAGTATATGAAAGTTTTGGGATCACATGAAATCCCTCCCAAATTAAACGCTGTTTACAGTTCAGGTAAATCCAGATGCAACGAATCCAATTCAACACTCAACGTGTAAGGATTCCATCAAATATTGGCATGCATTAATCCTAACCATAAAACTGATCCCTCTTAATTTCTAAAAATAGTAAAACCCACCTCAAACCTCTTCATACCTTCACTATCTAGTTAGTCCCTCATTTCATGACCTTTGATAAAAAGAAAACAAAACAAAAAGAGAACGTTGAGAAGAAAGAAAGGAGAAAACACACAAAGAAATTAAGACCTATTTTTCTCCTCTCTTTCTCTTCCTGTTTCCCCCCCTCTGTTCAAAAAAATCATAATAAGAAGAGGAAAAAGGTGAATCACAATTAATTAATGGCGGTGCGTATAAGCAATGGCTTGATGACAATATTAAATATTCTCATACTCTTAGTTTCTTTTGTGGTGATTGGTGTCGGCGCCTATTTGTCGCTGCAATCGAATTCGGATTGTGAGAAATTTCTCCACTGGCCCGTGTTGATTCTCGGTCTCTTCCTACTTGTCATCTCTCTTTTTGGCATTTTGGGCTCATGTTGTCGCGTCTCCTTCTTTCTATGGATCTACCTATTTGCCATGTTTCTGTTAATCCTGGCAATGCTCTTTCTAACGGTTTTTGTGTTTGTCGTGACGAACAAGGGGGTAGGAGGTGTGGTATCGGGTCGTGGGTATAAGGAGTATCGTCTCGGGGATTATTCTAGCTGGCTTCAGAAACAGGTTCGAAATTACAAGACATGGTCGAAGATCGAGAGCTGCCTAAACACTGCAAAAGTTTGCCATGGCTTCACAGAAAAGGAACTGATGAGCGCTAATGAGTTTTACAAGAAGAATCTTTCACCTATTCAGGTAATTCTCATTTTTTTTTTTTGTACTGATGTTGTTTTGCTCAATATACCTTTTTTGACACACAATTACCAATTAGGTTACAACACCATTACAATTTTTAGCTAGCATGTATCGTCTCACCTCTTTAAAATTCTCAGCTTGCTACCTGCTAATTTGTGATCATTATCAACCTAAATAGTACTGAATTGTTGATTTGTGATCATTACCAAAAACGTACTGCATTTTGCTTAAATCTTCATGATATTGCAGTCTGGCTGTTGTAAACCCCCGACATACTGTGGTTACGATTACGTGAACGCAACCTATTGGGAAGCGCCAAAAACCAGAATCAAGTCAGCTGATGTAGATTGCAAGGCATGGAGCAATGACCAACAAAAGTTGTGCTATAATTGCAACTCGTGCAAGGCCGGTGTTCTTGCAACCCTGAAGACTAAATGGAAGGAAATCGCAATATTCAACGTGGCCCTCATTGTTTTCTTCATTCTAATTTATACCATCGGGTGTTGTGCTATGAGGAATAACCGGAGCGACGGTTACAAGAGGCAGTTCTACGGTTATCGTTGATTGTTTGCTTAATCAGTGGTTGTATTAGTTTATTTTTATTTGGTTTTCAAGACTGATTTATTTGTTATGCTTGAATGTGTGTTTAGTTTTAATATATTCAGATGTATATTCAGTATTTTGGTGTCTGTTGGCTACTTGGTACTTTTGCTGCTTCTATGAGCGAGCCTGAAATCAGATGCTAAACGTGCCATTTAGACCTGAAAATAAACCTAGAAAGAAGTTGGGTCATTTAATTTCTGTGCTGAAATACTGGCGCCAAATATTATTTCAAGTGAACTATGCACACTATTCTTATTCTGAGCAATAATATTTCTCGAGGTCTTATTTGAAACTGATCACAAATAAGTTGCGTTGTCAGGACTGATAATGCTTTTTCAAATTTCAAATTTTTTATTTTATTTTGTTAACCTTGTTTATTAAGAAATAGCAAATACAATGAATAATTACTATTTTGTGAAGGAAAAGATAAATACACAAATGAATCCAGATACTTTTTATGAATGAAAAGAAAATTATTCAGCCAGCTCAGAGGAAATTAACTCATTGAATTTTTGCTTGTTGGATGGCTGGTAACAATGAGTTGGTTCTCTCTGATCTGACCAACAAGATAGCAATTGTCCAAAACTTCTGCTGGAATTTTAAAAATGAAATAGACAGAATATTAGAGAGAACACCCAAAAGAAAGGCAACTGGACAGCACAATTGACTTCAAGATGGTAAAAAAAAGATCAATTAAAGGAAGCATTTGGCATTAAAAAGTGAAACATCTAACATCTTAATAGACAGAATTTAAGGCTTTTTTTACATGTACATTACAGATGAACATAACAGTGCTAGACAGTATATACAACCAGTTCAAGCTCCACAGATAGATATTATGACATCAGATGGGAAGTCTTAATTCTACCCCTAGAAAATTCTTATAACATACACTTCTAGAAAATATAGTAATGCTGGAATCAGGAGGAAGATCAATCCGGGAATAATGGGAACAGCATGGATTTCCATTGTTAAAAGGTATATGAGATGGATATCATTTAGCAGGAATGCATTAAAATTATCCCTAGATAAAAACCCTTGCTCCTCCAAAACTAACCAAACTATCAATATGAGGATGAGCCGAGTAGCAAAAATCATAATCTGGCACAAAAACCTTCTTGCAACTACCATTTGACAAGTCATAATAATACAACCCCGCATCAAAACACCGATCCTGTAACAAAATCTTCTCACCACTTATAAACAAGGGCATCATATACGAGTGTCTTGGCACCATAAGCTTCATCTTTCGACTAAAATCACTTTTCCCATCAAACATCAGCAAATGCATCTCTTTCTCTTTCGGGAAGACAAAATCAGGCATGATCATCAGACAAACCTCGCCTCCCAACTCTCCTAGTATGATGTGAATTGATTCTCTCTCAAACGGCTCAATGTTGAGATTGATATAAGTAATAATTTCTTCCTTCAAATCAAAGCGAAGGAGCCAAACATTATTATCTGAATCAAAACCTAGCCAAAACAAGGCACCATGAGAGGGAACACCACAGGTAGACTCTCCATTAAATCTGGAAACAGGGCAATTACCAATTGCTACTCTTCTCCATAATTTGTTCCCAAGACAGCACACCTCTAAATGCAGTTCACCTTCATCCATGCAAAGATATACTAGCTTGTATTCCTTGGACGAAGATACAAACCCTATGGTGTAGGAAAATAAGCCGTATTGCAACAAATTGGATGGCCTCGGTGGTGTCCAATACTCTCTAGTGGTTGGGTTAATGACTGAAACCACCCTGCTGGAGCCATCATAGAGGCAAATTAAACCATTGCAAGAACCACCAAATGCAAGTTGCTTATTAGCAGAATTTAGTGGGAGCTCATTTGTGACAGTCCATGTTTTGGTTTCAACCAAGGAGATACAATTTGAGTAAAACAGGAGGACTATGGGAGGCATGCTGGAGCTAGAGGCATGATTTAGTTGTGATTCGATAAAGTAACGACTTCTAATCATGGAACAAAAGCTTTTGGATAAGGTTTGAAATTTTATCAAGGAGCTGCCTGGAAGGTATAAGAAAATTTTGAAAATTATTTCAGGAGGAAGATACCAATCTTTCTCTGCCATTAGTTGAGAATTGGCTCAGACCTGTAAAAAAGGTTAGTGCGAAATGAGTATTAAACAAGGTGGAAAATGTTTGAAAAAAGAAAAGAAAACCGAGTCAGAAGATGGCATTGCTTTTATCAATCTTTTTAGGGGCTGTTCAGATGCATGGGATTTTGTGGGTAGTGATGGGAATTTCTATCTCTTCAGATTTTTTTTTCCCATGCTGTGTTCGGCATCCTTTTTTTTCACACTGGTATTGGTTCATTTGCCCATTCAAACCGACAAAAAGGTTGATTCCCTTGGGAAAAAAAACAATTCACTCAGACTCAATTATTTTTTCCCCACGAGCCATTCATCTCCTTCCTCTCTTCATCTTTACCATTGTACATCACCAAAAAAGCTTCATCAATGAAAAAATTCGAGCATAGTGCAAAAAAAGAAAAAGAAATAAATGAAAGGACTGATCTCTATCTTTTTCTTATCATTAAGAAAGAATTGTAAATTTTCAACTTGATCTAAGGTATTTCTCATGCGCCACCACAACTCACAGTGTGTGTTGAGTTTTGAAGCTCAAAAGATGACTTCTCTCTCTCACACACACACACAAACAGAATAGGGGTTATATGACAACGGATTAACCATTTTTTTTGGTAGGTCTGTTATTTTCTATACTTCTCAATTTCGATGATAAATCAATTTTTGATACTACGTCACAATTCATGAGAAATTAGATTTAATTTTGATTGTTTCCTAATTTTAATTTATGATACCCCTGTCATGGATTTTTTTTCCATGCAAAGATTCAATTAAATTCGTAAGTGCCTTTTATACAATCCCATTTCATTGAAGTTTTTTTATATTAATTGACAATTAGATTCAATACTTATAGCAATTGAACTAGTGCACCAGATTTGCATAAATTATTTTGGTCAATAGGCATGGTGGTTATTCTCCTGATCTTGAAACTCAACGGCACATAACTAGGCGATACCATAAACTGGTATTGCACTGGTATCTGGTACCAGTAACAGTACAATACCATAAAAAACTTTGATAGCAATGGTACAAAAGTTTGCATATAGTTTGAAGGTTTATTCTTCAGGTTGATGTGACAAATTGATTTATTTCAGTTTAGTCCTTTCAAAGACTGATATGAGGTAATTTCAGTTTGATGCCAGTACGGATGTTGTCCAAGGTATGTGATACCAAATTATATTTTGCAGTGGATGTAAATCTTAGTCGGAGGTTAACAACACTGTTCTCGTGCTAAAAAAAAAAGAAAAAAAGAATGACGCTATTGAAATTTTAAGTATAGAGCAATTTGTGCTATATATGCTTGTATTTTTAAAACGATAATGTATTCACCACTTGGATTTTTTGTTTGTGCAAATATGCTTGATATTTGTTATCTTCTTTTCAGATTAAAGGCTGGATGTTGTTTTTCTTTCACTTATTTCTTTTTGAAATTATTTAGATGCTGAATTGATTAATTAGGGGAATAAAAAGAATAATCACTTGTTTTGAAAATCATCTCTATTGACATAGAAATGAAGAAAATAGCTGATATGTGTGATGTGCGTTTCATATCAGCGTGATATGCTTTGTAATTATTTTAAGAAAAAAAATTCCTATGGTATTTGCTTTAGTACCAACAAACACTTCTTTATGTATTTTTCCCATGGATTTTTTCTGTTCAGAACCTAGAAGTTGGAATAGAGAAACCCACACCCACAGGGTTCAATTTCCCATGGAAATCGACTTGCCGAACAGGCCCTTATTTGTTTGGAAAGTTGTGGCCTAGCATCATCACTTAAAATAGATGGCTGATCATGACCAATTCCGTTAACGTATAACTGAGATAAAAAGTGCGATGCATTATCAAAACAGGATGAAGTGCAATATTACATCTAAAACAGGACAAAAGTGCAATGTATTATCAAATTTAATTGGGTTACTGACATGATCTGAGTTGCATTATATTACTGATACATTTTTCCTGATTAGAACCAATTAAGCTGCTAACCCTTGTTTATTGATTCCAAAGTTAAATAAGTAATATAAGTTGCATACCCCTAAATCAGTGATCTCTTAACTAACATATGACTTGCATCACATGAAGAATGACCAGATGAATAACCGAATCATCTGATAAAAGAAAAGTACCTTGTAATAATCCAAGGTTTCTGGAACTTAAAAGGAGTATAAACCATGGGTGCGTGGAATAATGGATATTTTCTTGTCCAATTTCCAATGAGATTAATAAGATGAAAAAGATGACTCCACTAAGGTTCCCAGAACAATAGCTAGATTTCCAATTAAAAGAGGTCAAATGATTAGATTCAGACATGATACGCAATATATATTGGAAAAAAGGGGTTCAAAAACCTAAGAATTTGAGATTTATTTGAATCACACTCGAGTATTACGGAAAGCAAATATTCGACTCGACGATTGAGTTAGAAACAAGTATTCAGAATTGGACAAAGAAATAACTCGAACAGAACAAAACACCAAATCAGGCCTACGAAGAGAAGATGAAATCGAAAAAAGATGAATAAAACAAACCTTAGATCGATGCTAACCTGTGCGCGATCTCTGATTCTGAACGCTGAATTCGTAGAAACCCTAGCAACGGTCTGAACTGAACAGCAAGCAAGCTGTGCAATCCCTGATCGTTGGGACTCGTAGAAACCCTAACACGTAACAACGATCTGGTGATTTTGTGAAAATAAAAAACAAGGTGCTGAGCAGTGTATTTGCTAATGTAACATATATTAGGGAAAAATAAACTGCAAACAAAGCAGAGGTATTTGGTATTTGGGCTGGAGAGACCTTGACCTCATTTAGTCATTTGACACCCATGCTATAAGCCCATTCTCCAGTCCTCATAAATTTGAGAAAAGATCTGGGCTTTTTGCAATTGTATATGAACAACAAAAATCTGACTTCTTTTTTCCGTTTTGAAATAAGACAGGGGTCAAAGACAAAGACTCTAATCTTATATTTTATTCATAAAATAATCAAGTTACAAACTGGTCCACCTTTCTTTTTATGACTTCTGTTCCCACACCCTTCTGTTTATCGCTCGCATAAAAGAAAAGACAGGTTTCAAAACACACTGTTTTTTTTTTTTAAAGATTAATTCAAATTCGCTTGGTAAACTACGAATAAGCAATTACCTGTCAGGCTTTTACTTTGACAAATGATGTCCTATATAGTACCTTAATAAGACGGTGCCATAAAATAATTGCATACTCTGCTAACATGGCTGTCAAACATAGATTCCACTAACGAATGTACAAGATTGATCTGCGCAGTGATCTTCTCAATCTTTATCAAGATTATAACCGAAATGACATCCAAAAAAACACCAATTAAAACCTATGTTTTTTGAACTGGTATAAATCATAATGCACATTTTTATGAACAACTCTATGGCAAAACTTGCAAGCAACTAACGAAGCAGGTCATGTGAATATCGCCAACCAAAGTACTGGAGAACTTATCAACGGCCTGGGAGTAGCTTTCTCTGTGAAGAATCAGAAGTTGAGCTTGTCGTACCAAATCGAGCTGGTATTATACGAGAAGGAGAGAGAATCTCAACAAGAGATAGGCTGTATGAGTCTGTGCCTAGCCGGCTTTGAAGCCAACCTTTTCTTCCCGAGAAACCATCTGTCATTACCCAGCAGTTGCTGAAGCCTAGACTAGTAAGCGTCTTCGCAACAATTTTTGCAATGTCAGAATACCTGTATGAAGTCGAGGAAATTTCAGGCTACTACAGGGTTAAATTAAGAAATAGCTACCCACAGAGGAATAATCGGGGTATAACCGTGTTGAATCGATACTTAGTGCACATTTTTTGACAGTCTTTTCAGACTTCAATAATCTACAAATTGTGAATTTTGAAAGACTATAAGAACTAGGAAATACCACCGAGATACAGGCTAATGGTAGTGGCATAAGTCTCCTATAGTAGAGACGCATTCCAGCAGGGGCAGGATTGGTGTTTGGTAATTGAGCGATAGTTAGTTTCTACAGGGCTTTTAATAATAGAAAAGGAAATAGGAACTGACGAGTCCATGATGATGATTTTGGAACCCTTGTTAACCCGTTTTAGATAAGAAATCTTCAGTGCAACTATCTCGGCCTCTACTTGCTTTGTGTTCCTTACAAGACCTTTTAGCTTGCTAGGAAGCTCCTCCAATCTAAATGAAAAGAGAGGGGGAAAAAGCACAATATAGCAAAAGAAGAGGATTAGCTTTCAAACTGTAAGGAGAAAACTTGATCAGTATTCTTCCAAAAAGGATAGACGCATATTCTCAGAATAAACAGTTTGAAGTTCCAGAACTTGTCAACAATACATGATTCTACAACCAAAACCTGACACATTTACCCAAATTGATCCAACGACTTTGTAAGACTCCCTATTGTGCCATATTTAACTTCTCTAATGATAAGACCACCATTTTGCTTTTTTAAATGACAAAGGATGCAGATAATGCATTCTTTACTTACGGGATTGCAATCATTTTGTTCTTGAAAGCAGACGGCAGTTGTGGCACTCCTGCTTTATCCTTATCCTTCTCTGAACGTATGTCAATCAGAAGATGATTCTGCGAAGATATCAACTCAAGAGCTTGCGCAGGGGTTAAGTTCCCTAACAAAAGATGAAAGATCAAATGTCAAAATTTTGGCATGATTCTGCAAGACCAGACCAATTATCAAATCAAAAACCACACAAGAAGGACCAAGGAAATTCTCTCCATAGAGTGATTTCATAACTTCTGAAGTCTGTATCAGATATTATGTGCCATCCTGTGCTGGTCTTGCCAGTACTGGAAGTACTTGTCCATGGGTCAATACCAGTCTAATGCAATTGTGCTTTCCTAGGTCTGCTTTTTCTTTAGCAGAAAAGTTGCTTAAGAATAAGTAACTGCAACAATCTGCAAGTAATAAAAGAGTAGTGCTAGTATCTGACTGATTGAATCTATACTTTGTTTTCTCAGACTATGATCTAGCAGAACAAATGAGAAGGTACCAGTAGCCGCAGTATTTAACCAATAGAAAGTTTCCAATACCTTTGTAACCACGAAAATTGAAAGAAACCAATGACCAGATTGGCGGAAGGAGAAGGTATGCAAGAAACAATGCTCCAGCTGACACAACAACAACCGAAGGATCAGAAGATGTGATGGTATCCACAGTTGCTGAAGCAATGGGCTTAGCCCCTTCTATCACTTTTGTGGTCTGCTGTGCTGCATCTGCAACTGTCTACTGAGAAAACATTATCAGTAATTACCACAGAAGCCACCTCGAATTTCGGCACCATAGCCAAATCGAGTCAGTTGGGCAGTCGTGCATTTGCGTATGCTAACAAAAAAAAGTTAATACTAAATTCATAAACACTTTGCCTATTATTAATTTTCTTGCATGTCCTTTAAGTCCAAAGGAGGTAAACAATGCAAAAAACATGCAATGAAAACTAAGAAAAGTATCAAAATAAAAGTGAAAAAAAAAGAAACAAAAAGAATACCTTTGCAGCAGAGAAAACAGGACTAGGATCAACCCCAGCGCTCTGGAGAGCCTCCTTTGCTTGCTTGGAGGCATCAGAAACCACCGGTGATGCGATTTTCAAGGCTTCTTGACCGGCACTTTGCAAAACCGGCACAGCTGCATCCACTCCAGGCTTTAGCACCTCACTCAAAACCTTGAAAACATTCGAGGCAAAATCTACTGCCTTTGACCCAACACCGCCAACTTGATCTATTGTCTCCTCCACCTATAATTATTATCAGCACAATTTTTTTTTATAGCGACAAATTGCAAGAGCTAATGGCAAAACATTGTGTTCAACTTTTTTTTTTATAATGTGGCCAATTAAACTTTGATTTAAATGAATTATTCATGCTAATTATAACTTTTAAATAAGCTGGTCAATAAAATTCCAGAAAGCACTGAATTTTCACTGGTACATTGCTGGATACTTATTTAACAAAAAAGAAAAGAATAGAAAAGAAATTTGGTGAAAGGAAATGCCTTGGTGAGAGAGGAGACGAGATCTTCCTTGGAAATGCCTGCTGCCTGGACCTCATACAAGGAACCAGGACCGGAGAAGAGAGCTAGCAATGAGAGCGACGTAGGCACTGGGGAGAGCAACCGAGAGGTCCGATCACCGATGGATTTCGTTTGAGGTCTCGGCGAGTTCGTCGGCCTAGTAGTAGGCCGAGGCGGGAGCGACGGTCTGGTCACCGCCGCCGCTCGGATCACCATCGCCATCTCTCCTCTTTCGGTCTATCTGTGCTCCGCTTTTGCTTACTGGACTGATTCTGAGCACAGTTGGATGGAGAGGAAGGTGCCACTTCCACACAGCGAAGATCCGCTCTCTTGGTTGAGAACTACTCAGATCAGATGGGATGGGGTTTCGTTTGTTTCTCCTCCTTTATTTCTTTTTGGTTTCTAATGGAACTGGCTTATGTGGCTATCCTTCAGTTGCCCTTCAATTGGTTAACATTGAGTGTTTTCTCATTTGAACTTCAATTATTTGGATATTTCTCCGTTCAAATCAAACATTAACATCAGATATTTATTCATCAAGGCATTATTTGAACTTCAATCAAGTGAATAATTTAGCCATTAAGCAACTACGTTCAACTTTGTCTCAGACCCATCATTTGGTATTCCGCGCATTTTCACATTGAATCATATGGTAATAATTCCGTAATTGACAAAGGAAATGACAGAATTAATTTGATCTACAAAGGAAAGCTAATTTCGTTCATTACATTTTTGATAAATTCTTAAGGTTCGTTTTGCATGAATTAAACAATTTATGGATGTGTATTTAGATGAAGAGATATAAACGATCAACTTTATGGGCTTACATCCATTTTGTCTTTTTTTTTTATTCGTCGTGCTTTCAATAAAGAATATAAATATCATCCTTATTTCTAAATGAATAACAAATTAAATCTTAAATTTTCCGTCTAATTAAAAGTTATCAAAAAATTAGATAATAGAAGCGCTCAAGAAATCACAAAATAAAAAAGGTTGCTCTATAAAAATTTTACCAAGGAAGAGAGAAATAAAAAGACAAAAGAAAAAAAGAAATGAGAAGGATGTATGCTTAGGCTATGCTCCTGAGTTTCAAAAAAAAAAAATAGTACCAGAATTTAATTTTGTTACACCTTAAAATAAAATGAAATGATCTTTGCAAAGATGAATGAAGAAATTATGTCATTTTGTCTTCATTTATCTTGTGAAAGTAAAATTCAGAAATAGTACAAATATATCTCTTGCTGTTCAATCCAACCATAAAAAATCTTTCTCAAATCAATTCTATTGAATCATTTTAATAAAATTTTATTAATTTTTTGTTGTTTTACTTTTTTAGTTTTCTATCATAAAAAACAAAGAACAGTGAAATTCTCTCAAAATGAGTATTTTTCTCTCAAAAATTTATTACGAATCCAATACATCATTAAACAAGGCAAATTCAGAAGAGTAGATTTCTCTCAAAAATTTATTGACAATATCAATTATTTTTAAAAAAATTAATTACTCTATTGCCAATTTCGTTAACTCATGGATAACAAATGAGTTTTACTAAGAAAAAATTTTCCAGTAAAATTTATAATTAAAAAATTAGAGAGGATCCTTTACAGCAAATTTTTAAATAATTTTAATATAATATTTAAAAATTCTTAAAAATAGAAAAAAATTAACAAATATATTTTTTTAACTTATAATTTAAAAAATAGATTGATTTTATTTTCTATTTCATAATATTTAAATATATAAACTGTTATAAATATTATATAATTTTAAAAATTTTAATAAAATATAATAAAATATTAAATAACATTTAAATCATATGAAATAGAAAACAAAATCAATCTATCTTCCAAATTATAAGTTAGAAAATATATTTATTATACTTTTTTCTATTTTTAAATTTTTTTAAAAATTATTTAAAAATTTGCAAGGATCCCTCGCTTAAAAATTTTGACAGGAGATGGTAACCTAACCTAGCTTCCATTCCCCTTGCCTAACATGTACCATATATATTCGGATTCAAATACACATCAATCACAAGGTTTATTATTGATTGTACTTGTCAACAATTTTATAGCAAATCGCTAAACTCACAAGTCATGCTATGGAACTATTCCTGTCTCAAATTTAAAAGATTTAGAAATATTGAAGAACACAAATTTAAAAGATTGAGATATGATGAGGCCTCAGACATCCAAGGAAGGAATTATAACAGCATCAGCTCTCAAGCCTGGCGAAGGCGAAAGCTCTTAGGCGAAAACTGCGAATTTACTGAGATTAATCATCACCGGCCTTATCTTTTTCGTTGGAGAAAATGTATAATCCTTGAAAAGATTTACGAACATTAAACACATTGAGAAGTTCAAAAAATGAACAAATGGAGGCGAAAAAGAACAATAAATGATAAAGAGGCATCAGACATCCAAGGAAGGATTTGAGCAGCACGAGCTCTCAAGCCTGGCGAAGGCGAAAGCTCTCAGGTGGAAACTGCGAATTTAGAGAAACCTCCTGTTCTCATCACATGCCTCGCAAACAAACTGAGATCAGATCGATCAAAGCGCTAAACAAACAGATCGACGATCAATGTAATAAAAAAAAAATCAACGACAGAGAAATAACAATACAGCTAGCAAATGGTCGAACAACGATCAGATTCAAGATTCAAGATTCAAATTCAAGATTCAAGATTGAAGCGGGCGATCTGAGAGAAAGCGACGATTGGCAGAGGATTATATAGAGGCTAGGGAAAATTTCGAGAGAGTTCGCTTTCGCCTCCCTCAAGCGCGCCGCATGAAATGAGGAGGCGGAGGAGATTCAATCAGAAATTAGGAACCGTGACTGTATGGAATTTAGGGTTAGGGTTTCTGTTGGGCTGGATCTGTTTGAACTAAATTTATGGCCTGCTGGGTTTTTATGAGCCTGGATTTCCTTTCTTTTCTTTTCCTTTTCTTTTGCCTTTTTTGTCAGGTTGATCTATCTATCAGATGAGTTTATGAATCAGAGTTACTTTATATTGATTATCTTAAAAAATAATTAATAAAAACAAAATAATATATGATGTTTTTCTTAATTATTTATTTATTAGATCATATTTATAGACGTGGCAAGATTAATCAAGTGACAATTTCTGTATTATCGTTTATTTTATGATTTATATAGAAATCTATATCTATATCTATGCTATGTTACCACACAACTAAGAAGTGGATATGTTTAATGTTAAGTGTTGTGATAGTCTTCTAACGGTTCTCATTAATTCTCCTTGAAGTTGAAGGATCCTCATCCTCTACTACGCAGCAGAGCGCTACGTGCCGATCGAATGGATATTTTATAAGAGGTTTTTTTTTTATTTATATTGTACGAATCTCAACGCAATCGGACGGACCACACATTACGGTATAGCGTAACAGAGGATAAGAATTCGAAGTTGAAAGCTTGAGATCATGATAACGTCGAAACTATGCATGATGTCTTCAACTGAAGAAGTTCGATGATTTTTATGAGACTTTTGCTTTCCTTTCATTTTGAATTTCTATGTAACTTTTGTATGAATTTTTGAATATTCAAAGGAAAAAACTATATCTATAATATTATATAAAGCAGCTAGAAACTGAATATATCCATTTTTTTTTCATTTCCTTCGAATTTTTATAATATTCAAAATATCCTTTATCAAACTGATATGATTAGTTTCACTCCTTTGGAAGAACTGGGATTTCCATCCTTGCAATTCTCTCTATTCAATCATTCCTCTCTCTTCTCCTTACCAATTCTTCAAATAAGAGATAATTGTTTACCCCTAAAAAATAAACTATTTTTATAATATGTCAAAAACCTCATAAATTACGAAATTAATGCTCTAATTTCATAATTGACTCATGCTAAAATATTGATCAGGCCAAAACCTCTTCAAATATGCAAGCAAATACACACAAATTAAATTATATGAAAGTAAAGATATAATTTTCATGTCAAATATTAAAATTATGAAATTATGCTCAATTTCATGATTTATTACGTATAAAATTTATTTCTTGGAATTAAAAAATAATTTCATGAAATAATCATGTCAAATATTAAATTATGAAATTATGCTCGATTTCATGATTTGCCACATATGAAATTTATTTCTTAAAATTAAGAAAATAATTCTACGAAATAATCATGCCAAATATAGTGATTATGTGAGATTAATGCCTAATTTCATATAATACACTATGATAAAATGAAATTAATGCCTAATTTCATTCCAAAAATATATATATATATCAAAAATATTCTTAAAAAAATCATAGAGAGGCATTCTATGATTTTACAATAATTTTTATGATTTTATTACAAATAATTTAGAAATGAGTAAAGACAAATAAAATAGCAGTTGGAGACACGACTGTGTGCAACTTAGATGAGTGTAGAATATCTTTGGGTGTAAATTGGGGTGAACAAACACTACTTTGGTGAGAAAATTCTCACCAGCGAAAGAGGAACAAAAAAGAGGGGCTTGCACTTGGTGTTCTATATACCCCTTTCATTTATTTCAAGATACAATATAAGTATACATACACCGGGTCCATGCAAATTTTTGAAAGAGATTGAGTCACATTAATACTAACATATGGGACCCCTACCCTCTCTCTCTCTTACACATGGGCCTCGCATGAAGCATAAACAAAAGGAAAAAAAAAAACAGAGGAGGGGGCTGTTTCACTGCGGGTGGGACCCACATGACAAACCTTCCTCCTCCTTTCTTTCTTCTCCATTGTGCAAAGCCAAATCTGGCCGGATTTGGTCAAGGGGAAGATGGCGTTTCCGAGCGTTTCAAGCCTATTCCTCTTAGCCCCAAGTAGAAATCAACAAGGGGAACATGGGGGAGCCTTTTATTTCAAAAATAGATAAAAGAATAAAGAGAAATCGGGTAGAGAAAGTGTTTCGGTGGAGAGGCCGACTCGACAAACCGGCTACTAAGAGCTCAAATTGGATGGTCCAGGAGCATCGTAGAGGTGTCACGACACTGTTTAAAGCATCAATTTAGCAATTTGAGCAACAGATAGGTGGGTTCACAAGTTGATGCTCGAGTGTGACTCAAGTTAGGTCAATTGGCACGGCCAAGACTCGAGAAATAAAATTAGTGCATCGAACACGGTTGGTGATGTTCTAATAGCATGTTAAATGCTGGCGAGGAGAAGGAATTTTTCAAAAAAATACTCTCACCCGAATATCATGCAAAACCGGCCTCAAGAAGAGACAAAATCAATGTCTCTCCTCTCTCTCCCATGGCCTGAGCATTGGAACACATGGCTGAGCTCCATAGGGTGCTTGGGCAACAAACAAACAGAAAGAATATTTACGAGAATAATCCAAATGCCAAGAAGGTCCATGCTAATGCCTGTGATTTTTGGAGCTTGATTTCTATTTTAAATAAATTTTCTTTAGCTTCAGCTTTTTCTGAACTGAGACAGCACTGATGCTATGCTTTTTTTTTTGGTTCATTTCTCTGTCCTTTTGTACATAAGTCACCTAGAAGAGATTGAATAGGTATAAAGTATTCAAAAACATATCTTTTAATTGAAGTTTGAGAATTTTCTGAAATTCCCTTGATTTTCTGTGATTTTTCAAAGTTGAGCAACTCAAAAAACTAAAACTGAATCAGCTCTGAATTAAAACCAGAAAATGAAAAAAAAATGAAATAAAATCGTATAAAATGAAAAAAATACTTCCTATGCTCTAGATGATTTTTAAACATGCCCCGTGGACCCCAATCAAGTACCAGCAGTCTCTATGCATGAGTAGATTGATTTAATTGGTTCTGGTACCAATAGAAAGGCAAGGTAGCCGATCGGTACCAGTATACCAGTATGTTGGTCATGCCTTTATATGTCCAAATAATGACCTGAACATGCTAATAAAGATCAGGGAATGTTGAATAGGAATGTGGTTGTATCGCTCGGATAATCATATCGGTACCTATCTCTTACACTGCAATAATACTGACAAGCGACAGTGACCCAATTGATGCTCTCAAAACTAAAATGACAATGTAAAACCTCTTTAAGTGATGTGGCGAAGCTAAACATAAAAATAATTGAGCCAATTCGGCGAAGAATGAGCTTATTTGGTGAAAAGTCCGATTTCGGCTTTGTTTCGACTTAGCCGGAGAAGAGAACCACATTCCCAGCGATTCTCGGTGATGAAACCCAGACGTCGATGTAGAAATACTCTCTATGTTCCAACGACGCTGGGGTCCCCTCTCTGATCGGAGATCCGACGTCGGCGGAGCCTCGATCACGATCCAACGATGACAAGTACGAACTTTGATGCGAAGGGAGTGCGAATATTGATGAAATTTGAATTACAAGAGTCAGAGAACCTGAAGTGCGAATCTTGATGCCTTGTATCGAATCCGACAGCCCATGAATGTTTAAAGTTGGAATCTTGATTATTGAGTTTTGATCCATCCAACGGCCCATATTAGTTTATTTTGAAAATAAATTTTAAACATTAAATAAAAATATTTTCTCAAGCTCAAAAAATCATGACAAAAATCATGGTTTCATTTAAAGATATTTTTGAGATAATAAAATATCAATTTTAATTATATTTTATTTCAAATAAAATTGAAAATCATATGTCATGCATATTTTTTTGTGTAAATAAATGAAGTTATCATAAAAATAAAATAAAATTTTATTTGATAATATGACATTGTCAAATAAAAATAATATCAAATATGTTCAAATCTTTGATCAAATTGTCAGATATGTAAATATGTACAAACCTTTGACCAAATATGTCAAATATGTAAATATATTCAAATTTTTGACCAAATATGTAAAATATACAAAATGTCCAAACTTTTGATTAAATATGTCTAAAACTTTGATCAAATATGTCAGATATGTTAAATATGTCTAAATTTTTTATCAAATATGTCAAATATTTAAGTATACCCAAAATTCAGATTAAACATGTTAAATATGCAAATATGTTCAAGATTTTGACCAAAAATGTCAAGAATGCTAAAATTATCAAAATACCCCTAAATGCTTTAGGGTGGTCAAGTGTTGACCAAAATCACCAACATGCCCTCTAAATGCCTTAGAGAGATCAAATGTTAAACCCAAAGTTCCTAAAATGCCCTTGAAAAGTCAAATATGACCAAAATTATATCCATACTCTGGTAAAACATACTAGCATATTAAATCATGACCAAACAAGTCAAGAGAATATTAAATTGACAGTGTGCTTTAGATTTAATGTTGCTCATTTTTGGAAATCGATAAAGAATTATACGTTCTTGATTCTCCAATTTCCTAAGTTTCGGTTTGGTATAACGCTTCAGATCTGAGGCTTGAAAGGTCAACAGACTATATATGATCATATATCATTGTTTTTGACACGAATCTTTATAGAGAACAAACATCTTTGGTTATGTGAGTTTCGAATTGACAGTGCGCTTCACGTTCAAACTCCATGAGATCATACATCATCAATTTCCAAATTTTAAGAGATCATACTTCTATTCGACTTTAAATCATACGTCTTTAGTTTAATAAACGACCTATGAGAATTTTGCTTTTTGGTCGCTCAGATCTTCTAAACAAAATAGAACAATCAAATAAAAATAAAAAAATATGATTTTATCTTGCATGTGCATGCATGTCATGTCATTTTTAAATATATGAAAGGGGAATAATAAAATCAGCATGTATATTTACTTTCTTTAGCTCTTTAATCAGAGGTTCGTGAGGCGAGAGCCGAAGTAATTAACGGTGGGGCTTGCGCTCAACGGAAAATAAAGTTCTCACAATCACTCAAATAATAAGTCCTGGAACGCACAAACACATACAGGGATGTACTTGCACTTGCTTTCTTCATGAGCGAGGACACCGATGCTTGTGTGTGAGTCGCGAAAAAGGGCCGCACAATAATATTTGGATATAATGATATAATAAATTTGGAAATAAAGCAGCGCATTTATTATTTGTTGCTCTAAATACGTGAAGAAATTGTATATTCATGTTTTTAACCAACCTCTATGTCATCTGTCATTGTAGAATCATTAAAACTCACAGAAACACTTCTAATAATAGATACGACATGTTTTATGTGTAAAAATTATACTATAAAGCATTATTAAACACATTTTAATGATTTTGTTAATGTTTTTGATCAATTTATACCTCACTGGTGATCGTAAAAAAAAACCCACAAAAATTCTTAAAATGAAGTTTTCTACATTTTTATGAATTTATATGAACTAAATTAAATTGACACGACATATGCATAAATTACTACTACAAATAATTTTAAATGTATTTTAATGACTCATGTTTTCAATAAATTGATGCTTAATTTGTGATATATTTCAATAGAAATGAGGCAAAATTGAATAAAAATGTATATAAACATGTTCAAAAGTGTTTTAAATGACTTCTAATATAATTTAGGTAAAATATAAGTCGTATCTCTTTAATTTTGCTCTGAAAACTATATCTAGAAGCACATGTGTGAGTTCTGACGATATTTTAATAAGAAATGAGCCCAAATTGATAAAAAAAATATAAACATGTTCAAAAATATTTTAAATGCATTCCAATGTAATTTTAGAAAAGATATATGCCATATATATTTAGTTTAGCTCCAAACACACATAGAAATATTAAATAAACATATCTAGCACCTAATTTTTGAATTTTGATATTTCGATAAAAAATGAGTCCAAATTGATTAAAAACATGTATCATGTTCAAAAACATTTTAAATGGATTGTAATGCAATTTTAGCCAAAATATAGGTCGTATCTCTTTTGTTTATCTTCAAAAATATATACAAACAATAAGCATTCTAATAGCTTATGTATGCATTTTCACGACATTAAAATGAGAAATGAGGCTAAATTGATTAAATATGTGTATAAACATGTTCAAACCAGTTTCAAATGCATTCTAATATAATTTTAGGCAAAATATAGGTTTTATCTTTTTAGTTTAGCTTCAAAAACACATATAAATATTAAACTAAATGTATCAACTTATGTGTGAATTTTGATCATATTGCAATCAGAAACGATACCAAATTGATTAAAAACGTATATAAACATATTCAAAACTGTTTTGAATTCATTCCAATAAAATCTTAGGAAAAATATATGTAAACGTAAATATATATAAACGTAAATATATGTATCTTGTAGCATATGAGTTTATTTTGGCGATATTACAATAAGAAATGGGACAAAATTGATTAAAAACATGTATAAATATGTTTAAAACCGTTTTAAATGTATTTTAATGCAAATTTAGGCAAAATATAGGTTGCATCTCTCTAATATAACTCCAAATACACATGTAAATAATAAATAAACATATCTAATAGCCTACATGTGAATTTTGACCACAATACAATCGAAAACGAGGCCAAATTGATTAAAAACGTGTATAAATACGTTCTAAACAGTTTCAAATGCATTCTAACGCAGTTTTAGGCAAAAAATAAGCAGTATCTCTTTAGTTTAGCGCCAAAATCACATATAAATATTAAAACATATATACTACCTTATTTCTGCATATTCACGATATTATAATCAGAAATATGACCAAATTGATTAAATACGTGTATAAATATGTTCAAAACTTGTTTTAAATGCATTCTAATTCAATTTTAGATAAATTATAGGTCATATTTCTTTAGTTTACCTCCAAAAATATATATAAACGTTAAATATATGTTTCTAGTAGCGTATGTGTGCATATTGCGATATTAGTGTCAGAAATGAGGCAAAATGATTAAAAACGTGTACTATGTTCAAAACTTTAGTTTAGCTCCAAAAATATATGTAAACGTTAAATATATGTTTCCAATAGCGTATGTGTGCATATTGCGATATTATAGTCAGAAATAAGACAAAATGATTAAAAATGTGTATAAATATGTTCAAAATCATTTTAAATGCATTCTAACGCAATTTTAGGCAAATTATACATCGTATCTCTTTTGTTTAACTTCAAAAACACATATAAACGTTAAATAAACATATATAATAGCCTATATGTGAATTTTGACCATATTACAACTAGAAATGAGTCAAAATTAATTAGAAACGAATATAAACATGTTGAAAAATATTTTAAATGCACTCTAATGCAATTTTAGGTAAAATATAGATTGTATCTCTCTACTTTAGGTCCAAATACAATATAAACAATAAATAAATATATCTAATAGCCTACGTATGAATTTTGACCACAATACAATCAGAAATGAGGCCAAATATATTAAAAATGTTCAAAACTGTTTCAAATGCATTATAATACAATTTTAGGAAAATATAGGTCATAATAGCTTATTTGGAGCTTCAAAAATGATTAAAATATGTTATATGTTGATAAAACAAATCAAAATATTCAAAGATAATCAAATTATGTTATATTTTGATAAAATAAATCAAAATATTCAAAATAATCAAATTATGTCATGTTTTTTTGATAAAACAAATCAAAATATTCAAAATGGTCAATTTATGTTATATTTTGATAAAACAAATCAAAATATTCAAAAATGATTGAATTATGTTATATTTTGATAAAACAAATCAAAATATTCAAAATGACCCAATTATGTTACATTTTGATAAAACAAATCAAAATATTCAAAATGACTAAATTATGTTATATTTTGATAAAACAAATCAAAATATTCAAAATAATCAAATTATGTTATATTTTAATAAAATAAATTGAAGTATTCAAAATAATCAAATTATGTCGCATTTTGATAAAGTAAATCAAAAATATTCAAAAATGATTGAATTATGTCATAAAACAAATCAAAATATTCAAAATAATTAAACTTTGATAAAACAAATCAAAAATATTTAAATATGTCAAATATTTGACCAAATATGTCAAAAAGTACAAATATGTCCAAATATTTGACCAAACTGTGCGGCCCTTTTTCGCGGCCCACGCGCGAGGCATCGGCGTCCTCGCTCACGGGGGAAGAAGGTGCAGGTAAATCCCTGCGCGTGTTTGTGCGCTCAAGGACTTATTATTTTAGGTGATTGTGGGAACTTTTATTTTCCGACGGGCGCAAGCCCCCGCCGTTAATTACCCCGGCTCTCGCCTCGGGAACCTCTGATTAATGGGCTAAACTAATCAAAATATATGGATCAGATTCGTGGCTTTATTTCTTCCTTCCAATTTATTATAATATATGCTTGAAATAACCCAAAGATATAACTTTGGATAATAAGACTAAAGACGTATGATCTAAAGTCAGAGAAACGTATAATTTCTCATAAATCGGAGATCGAGGACGTATAATCCTATTGATCTCACGGAGTTCGAATATGAAGCGCACTGCCAACTCGATGTTCAAGGAACCAGAGATGTTTGATCTCTAGAAAGGTTCATGTCAAAGACAAGGACGTATAGTCCTAAACAGTCTATTGACCTTCCAAATCCCGAATCTGAAGCGCTATGCCAATTCGAAACCTGGGAAAATTGGAGAATCGGGAACATATAATTCTTTATTCGATTTCCAAAATGGGGTACATTAAACCTGAAGCGCACTGCCAGTTTAATGTTCCCGAAACATGATTTGATATGATTTGATATGTTGGTATGTTTTTACCAAGTTTTGGACTTATCTGCATATTTGGCATATTTGGCCAGAGATTTGGACATATTTGCATATTTGAAATATTTTACCAAGGGTTTGGACATATTTGTATATTTGACATGTTTGGCCAGAAATTTGGGTGTATTTGCATATTTGACATGTTTGGTCAAATGTTTGGGTTTATTTGCATATTTAACATGTTTGGTCAAAAGTTTGGTCATATTTGCATATTTGACATGTTTGGTCAAATGTTTGGGTTTATTTGCATGTTTGACATATTTGGTCAAATATTTGGACATATTTGTATTTTTGACATGTTTGGTCAAATGTTTGGGTTTATTTGCATGTTTGACATATTTAGTCAAATATTTGGACATATTTGCATATTTGACATGTTTGGTCAAATGTTTGGGTATATTTGCATGTTTGACATGTTTGGTCAAATATTTGGACATATTTGTATTTTTGACATATTTGGTCAAATATTTGGGTATATTTGCATATTTAAATATTTTGATTTGTTTTATCAAAATATAACAAGGTTTAATTATTTTGAACATTTTTATTTGTTTCATAACATGATTCAATCATCTTTGAATATTTTGATTTGTTTTATCAAAATATAACATATTTTAATCATTTTTGAATATTTGGGTATATTTGCATATTTAAATATTTTGATTCGTTTTATCAAAATATAACAAGGTTTAATTATTTTGAACATTTTTATTTGTTTCATAACATGATTCAATCATCTTTGAATATTTTGATTTGTTTTATCAAAATATAACATATTTTAATCATTTTTGAATATTTTTTTTTTATTTATTTTATCAAAATATAGCATAATTCAATCATTTTTGAATATTTTGATTTGTTTTAACATATTTAACCATTTTTGAATATTTTGATTTGTTTTATCAAAATATAACATAATGTGATTATTTTGAATATTTTTTTATTTGTTTTACCAAAACATGACATAATTTAACTATTTTGAATATTTTGATTTGTTTTATCAAAATATAACATAATTTGATTATTTTGAGTATTTTTATTTATTTTTATCAAAATATGATATCATTTGATTATTTTGAATATCTTTATTTATTTTGTCAAAATATAATATAATTTGACTATTTTGAATATTTTGATTTATTTTATCAAAAAGAATTCATTTGTTTTGAGCATTTTCATATGACATAATTTCCATTTATTTTAAAAATATTCTATTTGATATTTTGAATTTATTTTATACATATATGATATGTCTTGAATTTTCTTTTATTTATAATATATAAAAAAAAGAAATAAAATAAAATCAAAATTGACATTTTATAGTCTTAAAAATATTCATAAGTGAAATCATGATTTTTGATATATTTTTCATAATTTATGGGCTTGAGAAATCATTTTTATTTGGTGTTTAAAGTTTATTTTCAAAACAGATTAATATGGGCCGTCAGATTTGGGCCCATGCATCAAGATCTGAACTTAAGTTCAGTTTTTAAAGCATCTTTTAAACTGGGCCGTTGGATCTCTGGCGCGCATCAAGCCTTCTATGGGCTGTTTGAATTTCATCAAGATTCGCACTTTGAGATGCATCAATATTCGTGCTCATCCTCTCCGACACTGATCGAGGCCCTGCCGGCGTCGGATCTCCGATCAGAAGTCATGGCTGGCATCGCCAGAGCGTGGGGAGTCCATCGGTGGTGGTCTCGGCGGCGACGGCGGCCTGGATCGCCGGAGATGGGGGTAGCCACTTGGTTTCGGTTGGGAAGTTGGCTGAGATGAGATTTTGAGGGATTTGAGCTGATTTTTGGCAAATTGACTCGATTCCTTTGTCATATAGCATCGTCAGAACATGTTTATCAAGATTTTGAGGCTTAATTTGAGTTTAATCCATCAATTTTGCAACTTTGGCCATTTGGTACCAAACTGGTTTCGGGGCTTTGGTACCAAATGGTATTTCATAGCTTTCCTTTACAATTTTCTTTCAATTAACCTTCCAAACAGTGTCGTTTAGTATGTTTGAACATGTTTGGATGATCAATTTCATCAATTTAGATGTGCATTGTCCTTTATGCACATTGGGTCATTTCTGGTTTTATTTTCAATTTGGTTTCCTTTTGATTTCATCACATTCTTCTCAAATTGCATGTTTGATTATATTCATTTGGGTCAATTACATGTTTTAGAAAGGTTTTATATCAATTTCACACATGAATTTCACTTGAACACGAGTTAATTTCATTTTTGCACTTTTCTGGTAATGGTCCAGAGCCAACTCAATTTCAATTTTGACAGACCCAATTTCAAAAATTCACAGAAAATCACAGAAAATCCCAAAAATGGTAAAATTTGGTGAGTGAGTGCATTAAGACTTGTTCTAGATGCCCATGAAATTTTAAGTTAATTGAGTGAAAAGAAAGTATGATTATTGTATTTTTAGCAGACTGGACAGAAATGCCCTTTCAGCTTTATTAAAAATCAAATTTGACTTAACCTATGGATTAAAGCCTGGTTTAATTATTCTAAATCCTTTAAAACATCACATGAGGTGTCATAAAGGTGAATTAATCAAGAAATTTTGGATTTTCGAATCAAAAGAAGAATGAACTTCTCAGTTTGACCCAAAGTTGACCTTTTTGGAGTTTTTGACAGATGAGATTGTAAAATTATTTTTTAATTTCAAGAAATAATTTTGGGATTTAATAAATCATGAGATTGGACATAATTTCATGATTTAATATTTGACATGAATATTTCATGAAATTGTTTCTTTAATTTCAAGAAATAATTTTATGAAATTGAACATAATTTCAAATCTTTGGTATAAAAATCACATGAAATTATATCATTAATTTCATGCAATTTAATTTGTGTAATTTCTTGGCAAATTTTAAACAGCAAACAAAGAGCCACCCACCAGAACTGGTCATGAGGCTTTGCTGGCCGAGAGGCCTGTTCTGGTGCCAATGTTTTTCCTTTCTCTTTTTTTTAAGAGCCTTGAGGAAACAAGGGTGTGTCCCTGTTCTTCAAGTTAGGGATTGGTGCACATGTGCCTCCCTGTCTCTCGTTTTATTGCCTTGTTATTTTGCTTTTTAAAAAAAATATGAGATTGGGCACATGTCCTTTCTCTTATTAAAGCACTGGGCACATGCCTCGTTGCTCCCTTGAAAAACCAGGATTGCCCCCGGTACAGGGGAGATGCTGCCGGATTTTTCTCTTTTCCTTTTGCAAAGATTTATATTACTTCATAGGCTTATCATCTTTTATTTTGTGTTTTTCGCAGGATATTATGGCTTCCTTTCAGGGTCCTATGCCTTTATATTCGCCGGGTCATTTTCCACCTCTCATGAAAGACCCAGCAGATTGGACACCCCAAGGCCCTGATCACACTGGCACATACAACATGATAGGGAACAACCTCGTCATGAGAGAGTATACTCCGTGTACAGTGAGGGTGTTGAGCCCAAGTGTCGGGACGACTAGCCCGCCTCCTTTGCACCTTCTGGGCACGGAGATGACATCATATCGGGCGTGTCCTTGGGACGACAAGCGTGTGCTCCGCGGGACTTTAGAAAGGCGCCCCCGACAAGTGGAGTGGGTCCAGTTCACCTTGCTTACAGAGGAAAGCATGCTCAAGCAAGCGGGGATTTATGAGGCGGTGTACCTCTCGCTTTTTGGATACACCCAGGACATATCCTTGTTTCGGGCATTTGCTGAGCGCTGGGGCTATGTCACGAACACCTTATTCACGGAGGATCGTGAGATGACTTTGAGTCTATGGGACCTCTCCCAGTTATCAGGGTTGCCGATCTATGGCCTTCTGTATGATGAGCATTGCCTCAGTGGAGTGGATCTCCTCAGCCTGAGGCCAGACGGGACTCCGATGTACCCGGCGTCTCTTCGTCAGGTATATAAGATTTATCATGAGATTTTAGGGGACCGAGAGGGTGTCTCCTTGGGCCAGTGGGTTTCTTACTTTGCCGATGCCCCAACACATCCTCGTACCTCTTTCGCCGATCCTTGCGATCCTTTGGGAGTAGGATTATCGACTGGTATCGTGCATAGGGGGTCCAAACCAGGCTTGGGGTCTATTACTACCAGGATTGTGGACGAGGAAACATTATTGACTGCCTTTCTATCATGGTGGCTGTGCTATTTCGTCTTGCCCAGTTCTCCAGTTGGCAGGATTAGGCCTTCTTCATTTGTTGTGGCTAACATCTTGGCTCGGGGACATAGGGTTTCCCTGGCTATCCCGGCGTTGGCCAACATTTATCGATCTCTTCGCGGGTTAGTTTCCTCTCGCGATCCTTCTTTCAGTGGGGAGGTCATCCCCTTTCATTTCATCAGTGGTTGGCTTCATGCACACTGGATGGGTCTTTATACTCCTGTCCTTTCTCAGGAGATACGGGTTATACTACCCTATTTGTCCGACATAGCTTGTGCTTCGGCATCATCCCTTTCTCCCAAAGATGCTCGCTATCGTTTCTTCCGTTCGCGAGGGGCACTCCAGAGATCTGAGGTACGCGCTTTTTCGCGTAGGATGCCCAGAGGTTCAGATAGACTTGTTGTGGACATCCCACGGTCTAGGTTGGTTCAGGGGATTTTAGAGGATTCGGCAGCCACTGAGCACCTCATTAGCATTCGGTGTGGCTTTTTACCTCTACGCATCGGTGAGCATATTATCTTGGAGCCATACTCTCCTCACCGTTGTGCCCATCAGTTTGGATATGACCAGGGCATTCCCGAGTTGCTTTCCCGTCCCGAGTCGCTTTCTGCAGACCTGGAGGGTTTGAGTAGATGTTGGTCTTCCATACTTCGTGTGGGTACGGGTTCCCAGTTTACCATGCCTCGGGCTTCACGCTCGGAGGTGATTTTTACCGCCATGTATCATAGGTGGTATACTCACACTATCTCTGCATATCAGGCGATACTCCCTGCCGATATGGCACGTGTGACTTGTCCACTGCCGGACAAAAAGAAAAATGAAAAGAAGCGGCGGAGATCTCCTTCCTCTTCCTCTTCTCGCGCCTTACTTGATTTTCAGGGCTTCGACAGGAAGGTGCTATTAGATTCTCCTATCGCTTCTCAGACAGGTGATTATTATTTATGGCCTCTTTTGTTTACTGTATTTGTATCCTTGAAGTTTCTTATGTGACTTCTTTATGATATACTGATATCGGAGAAATTGCAGGAGGGTCGACCGACAGAGAGGCACCTGACTCCGTCTTGGAGGAACTCTTCATTTTTCGAGCGGGTTTGCCAGGTACTTATATTTGTAAGGTCCTTTACATTTAGGGAAATGATCATTCTTCCCTTATATTCTCCTTGATTTGTTTCCAGGCTTTGAGAGCGCTGACCTTTCTACAACGGAGGCCCAGGAAAACTCACCCACCGTCTTGGGGGACGAGGCGGTCGTAGGTATGATTTTTTCTTTTCAGAATATTCTACTAAATATCCTTCACATAATTTCCCTTGCTTATTTCACTCTTCTTTGAAACAAAAGGGGACGCTGAGAGTCCATTAGCACCAGCTCTCGGCGGAGAATTTGCTTCACCTGCAAGAGTTTCTCCGTTAAGGGAAGCGGAAGATTTGGCTGTCCTTCAGGAGCCTATCATGATTAGTGACTCAGGTATAATTCCATTGTCATTTCACCATCTCACAATACCTTACTCTCTTCATTTCTCCCTTCGGGGATCTTATTCTTGTTTTTAATTCAGACCCTGAAGATTTTGTCATTGCCGAGGCGACCGGCACAGAGTTCGGCGATAGGTCTGATGTCAGATACGACGACAATATTGAAGAGGAGCCTGACGAAGAGATTGAGGCAGAGCCAGAGGTTGAGCTCGATGCAGGATTCAACGTCGTTCCCGAAGAAGGCTTCGAGGCGGACCCTGAGGAGGAGAGACTCTCGGGTGACATTTCTCCCGATGGCACGTGCTCTTATATCCCCTCACTTTGGATCTCATGTTTATATTGCATGTGATGATATTGGTTTGGTTTGTAGGTCCTTCTGTATCGGAGATGCGGCATCTGTTGGAGAAGCTATGTTCCCTTAGCAACTCTACTCGAGCCCACCGTTCATTGGACCTTCGTGTTTTGGATTTGGTCCCTGTTTCCGGGAACTCTCCTGATTTCCAGGGGGTGATTGACGACTTGATCGTCTCCTGTCAAGAGCATTTGTCTTGTATAACCCGCGAGCGTTTGGCCTGGGCTTTCGGGGAGAGACGAAAGACTCTCTCGACTCTCGCGACATCGGTGTCTCGTGCCGAGTCGGAGTTATTCTCACTTCGTCACCGCCTCAGGGGTCTCCAGGATCAGCTTACATGTCACCTGGCTTTCAGTGCAAGTATGCTAGCTTCTGGGGCTGATTACAGGGCTTCTAGCCACCTAGCTGATCAGACCCAGTCACTCAAGAGTGAGATCAAGGGCATGGAGGGTTTGGTAGACACCGCCTTCTCTACTCTTCGTGACTACTCATATGATTATGAGGCCGCCCGAGCTAGCGTAGACGACCTAGTGGCTGACGAGGAGCGTCACTTTACCGCCGCCTGTTCTTTGTTTACCCGGATCGACGGGTTCTTGGCCCAGCTGCGTAGTCGCTATCCTAGCCTTTAGGGTGGGATTTGTTTGTATTTTTGGCATTTTGTTTGTTTTGGACATGGTTTTAGTTATTTATTTTGAGGAGCTTAGGTTTGTTATCGTATTTTGTATGATGTATGGATTGAGTATATATTTTGGGAAGATTTATATTATTATCGGTATTTTGGTATTTTGTTATTTTGTTAGGCACAAGATAAAAAGCCTGTTCATCTCTTTATGACTGGTCAGATGAACATACCAGTGTCAATTGTTTACGGTACAAATTGGCAAAACCATTTTGAATGTGGATCCTCTTTATTCTCTCCACTCGTTATTAAGTGTGGAATCCTCACATTTCACTCATTCTCCACGCATACTTATTTATGTATTTGGAGGGGGATTTCGCCCTGATAAATTATCCAAGCTTATCATAAGGATAAGAAGGTTTCATTCATTATAGGGCTTTTTATTTATGCCTCCAATACTCTGCCTTACTATTAATTAATAAGGCAATGTTTTATTCAGCAATGATTTGTTTAAAGCGACAAATCGTAACGCTGCCCATTTTCATATTTATTCTGTATCAAATGGGCAAACACAGTGGTAATTGTATTGGAGGCACAAATACCAAAACCATTTCCCCGCTTTAGTGGCTCCAAAGTTCGGGCGCCGACTTCATCCGGCGATGTGGACAAAACCTTTCTTCTTGGCCTGTCAGAGGTTTTGGTAGCTTTTGTATTAGCCACCACATGTGTTCCTTGATTAACGGCTCAAGGCGACAAGGCCGATTTATGCCCGGAGGGGACATTTTGGTTTATGGTATTTCTTCAGTGGACACCATCCACGTCCCTTGATTAACGGCTCAAGGCGACAAGGCCGATTTATGCCCGATGGGACAACTTTGTTTGTGGTATTTCTTCAGTGGACACCATCCACGCCCCTTGATTAACGGCTCAAGGCGACAAGGCCGATTTGCTCCCGGCGGGACATGGATAAGTACCTTTTACCCCGGGACTTTAAGCCACCTTTCTTTTGGGCGTATGAGTTTAGCCACCTTTCTTCTTGGTGTTTGGGTTTAGCCACCTTTCTTCTTGGTGTATTATGCATGGTATTTCTTAAGATACCGCCCGTTTATAGGAGGTAATGGTCTTTCGCCTTTATGATCTATGAGTTGGTATGCCCCTCCGTTAAACACCTTCTCAACCACATATGGGCCTTCCCAATTAGGTGAAAACTTTGGGCCGACATGCCGGCCAATTATGGGCCTTCGGAGAACGAGTACTAATTCCCCTTGACGAAAAGTTCTTGAGCGGGCCATTTTGTCGTAGGCCCGTGCCATCTTCGCTTGGTATATTTCCAAGTTTTGTTGGGCTATGATTCGCCTTTCATCCATAGCGTCGAGTTCGTCGAGCCTGAGGTGCTTCTGCTCATCTAACGACATTTCGTTCTGGAGCGCCACCCTTAAGGACGGGAGTTCCACCTCAAGCGGCAGGACAGCTTCGACACCAAACACCAGGGAATATGGTGTCGCTTGAGTGGGGGTTCGACATGTGGTCCGATATGCCCAAAGCGCTTCTTGTAGCCTTTCATGCCAGTCGCGCTGATTTCCTTTCAACGTCCTTTTCATGATTTTTATCAAGGTCTTATTGAAGGCCTCTGCTAAACCATTTGCTCTGGGATTGTATATGGAAGAATATTTCCAATCAATCTTGAACTTTTCCGCAAGTGCGTATACTTTAGCACTTTTGAACGCGGCCCCGTTATCAGAAATGATTCTCCTCGGGGTCCCAAATCGGTATAGGATATGGTTTTTTAAGAAATTCACGACATCGATTGCCTTCACTTCCCTAAGCGGGACTGCCTCGGCCCACTTGGTGAAGTAATCGGTCGCAGCCAAGATAAACTTATGACCCTTGGAGGAAGGCGGGTCAATGGGCCCGACTACATCAGTACCCCATGCATCAAACGGCCAAGATGACACAGTCGGGTGTAACGGGTTTGGGTGTTGATGTATGAACGTGCCATGTATTTGGCACATGTGACACTTCTTGGCATGCTCGATACAATCGCGTGCCATGGTGGGCCAATAATAGCCCATGCGCTTTATCTTAAGTCGCATTTTGGGTCCCGGCTGATGTGCTCCGCATAAACCCGAATGAACTTCCTTCATGATTTGGTGGACTTCTGAGTTTGACACACAGCGAAGCCACATTTGGTCGTATGATCGCCTGTATAAGGTGTCATTAACGTAGGCGTAGCGAAGCGCTCTCTTCTTGAGTTGCTCTCGCGCTGATTTCTCATTCGGGAGAACCCCGTATTTGAAGTATTCAACGAAAGGTTGGCGCCAATCGTCATTCGGCTGAGTCACCATGACATCTTCCAGGTCACTTTCCATTTCTTCGGCCATAGCCACCTGGATTTTATCTTTGGTCCCCGTGAAGCATGAGGACAGGGGTCGTCGATTTTTGACAACAATTTGCACATTTTCGTCGCTAGGCTCGCCTAATTCTTTAGCCACCCGAGCGAGCGCATCAGCTTTGCCGTTTGTGGCTCTCGAGATTTTCTTGAATAGGATTTCGGGAATTTCATCTATTAATTCCAAAACCCTAGCGTGATACTTTATCAACTCCGGTTTTAGTACCTTGTATGCTCCGGTGATTTGATTTATTATCAATTGGGAGTCACCAAACACATGGAGTTTTCTAATCCCCATATTCAGGGCAAGCTCTAACCCGGCTATGAGCGCTTCATATTCAGCCTCATTATTTGTACAAGGCTCGGTCAATGCCAAGGCATGACGCATGATTCCTCCTTCTGGTGTCACGAAGACTAAGCCTATCCCGGCACGTATTTGCGGGATATTTGGGCATGCGGTGGGCCGTATTGATGATGCCCCATCAAAGTACATTTCCCAACTTAGGGTTTCATCTTTGGTATGAAAGACTTCTTCATCTGGAAATTCGCATGCCAAAGGAGAGTCGTCGGGTATTGGATGGGCCGCTAGGAAATCAGCCATCGCTTGCCCCTTTATGGCCTTTTGTGGCGCGAAAGTTATATCAAACTCGGTCAGGATTATGGCCCATCTTGCCAACCTGCCTGTAAGCATGGGTCTCGTCATGAGATATTTTAAGGGGTCAATCTTTGAGATGAGGATGACCTTGTGGGCTATCATGTAGTGTCGCAACTTCTTCACAGCGAACACCAATGCCAGGCAATGCTTTTCAATCGGTGTATAGGCGTATTCCGCCCCTACCAGCATGCGGCTCAAATAATAGAGGGCGTTTTCTTTCCCTTGTTCATTTTCTTGTGCTAACAAGGCCCCGAGAGATCCATCCAAGGCCGTCGTGTACAATATCAGCTCTTTTCCTGGTATTGGAGCTGCTAGCACTGGTGGTTTGAGGAGGTAGCCCTTGATGTCATTCAGGGCTTGTTGGCAGGCTTCGTCCCATTTAAACGGGACATCCTTCTTGGTCAATCGGGTGAAAGGTTGTATCCTATCCGATAGATTGGCTATGAATCGCCTAATGTATGCCAAGCGGCCTTGAAGCGAGCGAAGCTCCTTAAGGTTCCTGGGTGGCGGCAATTCTTGTATTGCCTTGATTTTACCCGGGTCTATTTCTATTCCCCGGTGTCGAATAACAAACCCAAGAAATTTGCCCGACGAAACCATAAAGGCGCACTTTAACGGGTTTAGCTTCAGTGCATGTTGCCTCAGACGGTCAAACACGACCTTGAGATTTATGAGATGCTCGTCATAGGACGTGGCCTTTACGACCAAATCGTCCACGTAGCATTCGACAATCTTATGAATTAGGTCGTCGAATATTTTCGTCATGGCTCGCTGGTATGTGGCCCCGGCATTTTTGAGGCCAAAAGGCATAACCTTGTAACAATAAATACCCATCGGAGTGCGGAAGGCCGTATGCTCATCCCCTCCACATGCTCATCCCCTCTCTCTCTCAAGCCCTGTGCACATGTGCAGTGGCTGTGTAAAGCTCAATAATGGCTTTATACAAGCTGTTATGCTGTCAAAATTCCATGGAGAAACAAAATTCCATGTTTTATATGAGTATTGTATTTCAATTTGTTATAATATATGATATTTTGGTGCAAATTGGTTTTATTTTCCTTTTAGTTCTTTCCTTCATGTTCTCTGATGTGCTTAATAGCTCAGGTTCATAATTGAGCAATGGAAAAGCAATAAACATCAATACTGGGTTGAGTCCAGTGAATTCCAGTTTCTGGCCAGCTGAGAGATCAATCCATATCTCTCAGCTTGGTTGTTAATTTCTTATGAAATTTCACAGTCATGTAGATTAGGTTTATATCAACTTACCATATAAATTTTATAATTTTTGGAATTTTCTGTGAATTGTTATGAATTTTACAATCTCATCTGTCAAAAACTCCAAAAAGGTCAACTTTGGGTCAAACTGAGAAGTTCATTCTTCTTTTGATTCGAAAATCCAAAATTTCTTGATTAATTCACCTTTATGACACCTCATGTGATGTTTTAAAGGATTTAGAATAATTAAACCAGGCTTTAATCCATAGGTTAAGCCAAATTTGATTTTTAATAAAGCTGAAAGGGCATTTCTGTCCAGTCTGCTAAAAATACAATAATCATACTTTCTTTTCACTCAATTAACTTAAAATTTCATGGGCATCTAGAACAAGTCTTAATGCACTCACTCACCAAATTTTACCATTTTTGGGATTTTCTGTGATTTTCTGTGAATTTTTGAAATTGGGTCTGTCAAAATTGAAATTGAGTTGGCTCTGGACCATTACCAGAAAAGTGCAAAAATGAAATTAACTCATGTTCAAGTGAAATTCATGTGTGAAATTGATATAAAACCTTTCTAAAACATGTAATTGACCCAAATTAATATAATCAAACATGCAATTTGAGAAGAATGTGATGAAATCAAAAGGAAACCAAATTGAAAATAAAACCAGAAATGACCCAATGTGCATAAAGGACAATGCACATCTAAATTGATGAAATTGATCATCCAAACATGTTCAAACATACTAAACGACACTGTTTGGAAGGTTAATTGAAAGAAAATTGCAAAGGAAAGCTATGAAATACCATTTGGTACCAAAGCCCCGAAATCAGTTTGGTACCAAATGGCCAAAGTTGCAAAATTGATGGATTAAACTCAAATTAAGCCTCAAAATCTTGATAAACATGTTCTGACGATGCTATATGACAAAGGAATCGAGTCAATTTGCCAAAAATCAGCTCAAATCCCTCAAAATCTCATCTCAGCCAACTTCCCAACCGAAACCAAGTGGCTACCCCCATCTCCGGCGATCCAGGCCGCCGTCGCCGCCGAGACCACCACCGATGGACTCCCCACGCTCTGGCGATGCCAGCCATGACTTCTGATCGGAGATCCGACGCCGGCAGGGCCTCGATCAGTGTCGGAGAGGATGAGCACGAATATTGATGCATCTCAAAGTGCGAATCTTGATGAAATTCAAACAGCCCATAGAAGGCTTGATGCGCGTCAGAGATCCAACGGCCCAGTTTAAAAGATGCTTTAAAAACTGAACTTAAGTTCAGATCTTGATGCATGGGCCCAAATCTGACGGCCCATATTAATCTGTTTTGAAAATAAACTTTAAACACCAAATAAAAATGATTTCTCAAGCCCATAAATTATGAAAAGTATATCAAAAATCATGATTTCATTTATGAATATTTTTAAGACTATAAAATGTCAATTTTGATTTTATTTTATTTCTTTTTTTTATATTATAAATAAAAGAAAATTCAAGACATATCATATATGTATAAAATAAATTCAAAATATCAAATAGAATATTTTAAAATAAATGGAAATTATGTCATATGAAAATGCTCAAAACAAATGAATTCTTTTTGATAAAATAAATCAAAATATTCAAAATAGTCAAATTATATTATATTTTGATAAAATAAATAAAGATATTCAAAATAATCAAATGATATTATATTTTGATAAAAATAAATAAAAATACTCAAAATAATCAAATTATGTTATATTTCGATAAAACAAATCAAAATATTCAAAATAGTTAAATTATGTCATGTTTTGGTAAAACAAATAAAAATATTCAAAATAATCACATTATGTTATATTTTGATAAAACAAATCAAAATATTCAAAAATGGTTAAATATGTTAAAACAAATCAAAATATTCAAAAATGATTGAATTATGCTATATTTTGATAAAATAAATAAAAAAAAAATATTCAAAATGATTAAAATATGTTATATGTTGATAAAACAAATCAAAATATTCAAAGATAATCAAATCATGTTATATTTTGATAAAAAAAAAATAATAAAAATATTCAAAATAATCAAATGATATTATATTTTGATAAAAATAAATAAAAATATTCAAAATAATCAAATCATGTTTTCTTTTGATATAATAAATCAAAAATATTAAAGAATGATTGAATTATGTTATATTTTGATAAAATAAATTGGAATATTCAAGATAATCAAAATTATGTTATATTTTGATAAAACAAATCAAAATATTCAAAGATGATTGAATCATGTTATGAAACAAATAAAAATGTTCAAAATAATTAAACCTTGTTATATTTTGATAAAACAAATCAAAATATTTAAATATGCAAATATACCCAAATATTTGACCAAATATGTCAAAAATACAAATATGTCCAAATATTTGACCAAACATGTCAAACATGCAAATATACCCAAACATTTGACCAAACATGTCAAATATGCAAATATGTCCAAATATTTGACCAAATATGTCAAACATGCAAATAAACCCAAACATTTGACCAAACATATCAAATATGCAAATATGTCCAAATATTTGACCAAATATGTCAAACATGCAAATAAACCCAAACATTTGACCAAACATGTCAAATATGCAAATAGGATCAAACTTTTGACCAAACATGTTAAATATGCAAATAAACCCAAACATTTGACCAAACATGTCAAATATGCAAATACACCCAAATTTCTGGCCAAACATGTCAAATATACAAATATGTCCAAACCCTTGGTAAAATATTTCAAATATGCAAATATGTCCAAATCTCTGGCCAAATATGCCAAATATGCAGATAAGTCCAAAACTTGGTAAAAACATACCAACATATCAAATCATATCAAATCATGTTTCGGGAACATTAAACTGGCAGTGCGCTTCAGGATTAATGTACCCCATTTTGGAAATCGAATAAAGAATTATATGTTCCCGATTCTCCAATTTTCCCAGGTTTCGAATTGGTATAGCGCTTCAGATTCGGGATTTGGAAGGTCAATAGACTGTTTAGGACTATACGTCCTTGTCTTTGACATGAACCTTTCTAGAGATCAAACATCTCTGGTTCCTTGAGCATCGAGTTGGCAGTGCGCTTCATATTCGAACTCCGTGAGATCAATAGGATTATACGTCCTCGATCTCCGATTTATGAGAAATTATACGTTTCTCTGACTTTAGATCATACGTCTTTAGTCTTATTATCCAAAGTTATATCTTTGGGTTATTTCAAGCACATATTATAATAAATTGGAAGGAAGAGATAAAGCCACGAATCTGATCCATATATTTTGATTAGTTTAGCCCATTAATCAGAGGTTCCCGAGGCGAGAGCCGGGGTAATTAACGGCGGGGGCTTGCGCCCGTCGGAAAATAAAAGTTCCCACAATCACCTAAAATAATAAGTCCTTGAGCGCACAAACACGCGCAGGGATGTACCTGCACCTTCTTCCCCCGTGAGCGAGGACGCCGATGCCTCGCGCGTGGGCCGTGAAAAAGGGCCGCACAGGTTCTGGCACGCCCAGTGGGACATATCTTTCTCCTCTCATCTTTTGGGCTAAAATAATTAAATATATGGACCAAATAAAAATATATATCATAAATTTTTAATGAAATATGGCTAATTGATTTGTGGAGTTTATGCTTTTCAGGAAATGATGTCTGGAGCGAATTCTCCGTTTGCAATTGCTGTCCCCGTCTCCCTCAACGAGGCGGGCCATATGGTGTTCTCATTTGGGGACTTTCCCCAAATGATCGTTCTTCCTCCTACTCCACCGTCACCGACCCCGACAATGGTCGAAGATGATAGTGAAGAGGTCTCCTTCAGGATCACCCAGAAAGGGATCGACAACAAAATCCTGGCGCTTCCTCCAAAACCTCAACGCCCCAGGAGACATCGTTCGGCAAACAAAGTCTCCTTGACTCTTCCGATACAGGTGGCCCCAAAGGTCACCAAGAAACGAGCTCTTCAAGCTTACTAGGATGAGCTGGTGGCTGAGCCAAATCTTCCCGTCTCCAACCCCTTCACATCCCTAAGGATTGTGAAAAGGAACTCTCCAACCGCTCGTATCCGAAGCGTTTGGGAGGTTCCACAATCAAAACCTCGCCAAAACCAAAACTTCTCGACCGACTCGGGAAGACCCTCAGGCCTCAAACAGGCCAACCTAGGTAAGTCTCTATACGAGACTCACCAAGCTATTAAGGCGCGTAAACAACAGCGCCGAAGCAAACCTCAAGCTTCTGTCTCGCAAGCCCAAGGGAGACAGGTCCATTTCCCCCGGGAATCGGGGAACCGCCCATATGAACGGGCACCGGGGACCAAACAAACATGGTTCCCAAAATCTCGTCTGACCCAAACAAGCCAGACACCATCCACCCATATACAGGTGGTTAAGCCCAAAACACGGGCTACGGTCAAAACCACCGCTCTCTCGAAAAATATCGAGAGTGAAAATGTGTTTAATAGGTTGGAGTCAAAGATAAAACCCCAAGCCTCAAGCACAACTGTATTTGACAGGCTAGGGCCAAAACTAAACCCTAAGCCATTAAAGTCAAGCAAAGGACTGGTTATCACTGTTCCTGATCAGGCCCGAAAGAAAAGGCGGGTCTCTCGTCTGGCACCCTATGCTGATGACGAAGAAGAACACTTCACAGTCTATACTGTGGGGGCGTATGACGAAAGCTCCTCTGACGATCAAGAAGAACGTCACGCCACATATATGGCTGACGATGAAGAGGTGGGCCCATCCCATGACCCACCACCTGGTCGAGATGTCGAGAATGCTCATGCGGCCAGGACCAGAGCCAGGACCAAAAGAGGGCAAAAAGGGGGCCCTCCAACTGACGACGAATCAGCCCACAATGAGGCAGAAATGGAAGACACCGGTGGCTCCGCGAATGACTTCGTCGCCCAACTAAAACGACAGTTGTCTATACGAGAACGAGAAATGGAGGAGTATAGACAGAAAAATGAGCAAGAAATGGGAGAGCTCAGAAAGCAAAATCAAGAGGCTTTAAGCCTGATCAAGTCCTTAAGTGACTTTCTGACTAAGAAGGGGATCACAAATGAAAGAGTGGAAGATGAAGGACCCTCCAAACATACGGGACCTCAACCATCGCAACATCCAAGCTTCAGAGACCCCGACGGTCACAAAGAAGACCTCCCATGTGGAGGAGAGAGCTCTCGAGTCAATATTGCTCGGGGCTCCAACACTCGTATATATACCAACGAGAATCAAGGATTGACTAAGAAGGAGATCCAAGAGATAATTAGTCAACAACTTCAAATAGCGGGCGCAGGATTTACCGTCTCACCCTTGAAACGAACGGGGAGGCCGTATCCAGCCGATTACGACGCTATACCTTACCCAAAGGGGTATATAGTCCCGAAGTTTAAATCCTTCTCGGGAGAGGGTGTAAAAGACACAAACCCAGATCAACACTTGGCCCATTTCATGGCCTCGTGTGGGAATACAGGGAGCAATGATGCCTTGTTGCTGCGTCAATTCCCGCAAAGTCTAACGGGTCCTGCCTTTGAATGGTACTACTCATTAGAAAATGGGAGTATTAAAACGTGGGATGATATGACCGATGCATTCAGGGCAAAGTTCGCGGTCATGACTGACAAAATCAGCATTGCGGACTTGGCCAATACCAGGCCCCAGAAGAATGAAAAAGTTCTGGAGTACATTAGTCGCTGGCGAAACCTCAGCATCAGGTGTGATCGCCCAATAACCCAAAGGGAGGCGGTCGAACTAATACTCAGGAACGTTGACAACTGGATGACACCATTCTTAGGGATAGCCAAGATTACGACATATCATGATTTGATAAACTGTGTGTCCAGGCTTGAAAATGCACCTCCAAATTCATGGCCCAACTACTCGGGTCAGAGATTCCAAAGAGGAGGGAAAGCCGAGGCCAAGGTAGCCAGTACAAGCAAGTCCGGCGGCAAAAACGCGGCCGCTAATGTCAACACTGTAAACAATGGTGGCTCGTCAAATAAAAATGACGGCGGCAGCAGTGCAAAACCCGTATATGGAAGCGGGCAGCCTCTTAAAAGTCTAGAGGAATTAAAGAGCAAGCCTTATTCATTTAAAAGGGATAAAGTCGCAAGACTTTTTAAAGATGCCTTGAAGGATGGGCTCCAATTACCTAAATGTAAACGGCCCGCCGACATGGAGAAATCCAATGACCCGAACTACTGTCCATATCACAGAGTACTTGGGCACCCCATAGAAGATTGCTGGGTGTTCAAGGACTGGATAGAAAGGAGGTATAAGAATGGCGAAATAACTCTGGCTGATAGTATCCTCCAAACGCCAGCCCCGCATGAGCAGGTGAATGCGGTCTCTCATATAGAGATCAATATTGAGGATTCTTCGGTAGAACCTTGGAGTATCCATCTGTCCCGTAAAGCAAAGAAGCTTCTCAAGTCCATCCGGAAAGAACCAGGTATTTTGTGGAAAAATGAAGTGACTCCCATTATCCCTGAACCACCAAGAAAATCGGTGGCCTTCTACAAGAAAGCGAACAAAAATGGCAGCCGCAAACAGGACAAGAAGCCAGTAAAGCCAAAGGAGTATCCGGAAAAGTCAGAACTCCAGAAGTACATTGATGCGCTCGAAGAATACGAACAAGGTCAACCGATACCGGCCATGCTTCGAGACTTCATTCCTAAACGAATTCTCAACAAATTAATGGGTATAGTCGATGAAGACGAAACCACAGATGAAGGAGATGAATTCTGGGATGAAGAATGCTGTGTCATCACCCACGTAGAAACTCATGAGGTGAGTGAGTCAGAAGACTCTGATACTCTCCCTTGTCGGGAGGAGCTTTATCTCAACGAGCTTCTCGGGCAAGTTCATCATTTTATGAATGGTAGCAAAAAGACAACCAGCATAGACTCAAAGTCGACAATTCGGAAATTCAATCCCGAAGGCATAAAAGGGCTAGTGGAAGACATGCCCTGTCGAATGAGAAAAGAATGCGAGAAGGGACCTGAAATGAATGGGTTCCTTAGAGTTGGATTTACCCGAGACGAGGGAAACTCATCTTCGGGGCGCCCGAAAGAGGACATGGTGATCATAGTTTCTCATGGGCATCAATCCAGAAATGAGGCATTTCGGCCAGGTCAAGCCCGAAGGAAACCTCCCAATGTCTTTTTAGTAAATATAGAAGACAAAGAAATGCTGGAAAGCATAGCATGGCAAGATTGCGGCCACGAAGAAAGGCTAACGATCGAAACCACAAGTGAGGAAAGAGGTGGCGAGTCTCAGGCCGTTTCTACTCAAGCCAGGAATATCTCCGTTGTGAACCCAAGGAGAGGGTCAATAAATCCTGAGTCAAGGAAAGAGGGTAGGCCCGTCGACGGCCGAAAACGCTCTTTTAAAATAGAGAACAGGGAGAAAGGGCAATCAAATCCTCACAAATACACCCGTTCCGCGCCTAACCAAAAAGAATGGTGCCATGCAATACATCATAATAGCGATTCTGAAGAAGACGCACACTTTCCCGGGAGTCTATTTTATCCCGAAGAAGGTAATGAGGCCACTACCTCTGAAAAGGAAAAGACAGAATGTCAGGTCGTTCTGCGTTCGGGCACCTACATCCCTGAACGTCAACCTCCAAAGGAGTCTGACCGAAATGTCGCGAAAACCAAAAGTACAAGCAAAGAACCAGAAAATGGCCTACCCACCCGTGAAAAGTCAAAACTCACGATAGGAGATTACAATGTGCTGGCGCATCTCCGTAAGATTCCAGCCTTGCTTAGTGTCTTTGATGCATTGATGATGTCGAAGGATATGCGCGACATATTAATATACGCGCTCCAAAATCCTGAGCAATTCCAGGCCTACTTTGCTGAAAAGCAATCACATGAGACGGCATACGTCAACAGCCGTTCAACGGGTATCCATTTCACTGATGAAGACCTGTTGACTGGCACCGCCGATCACAACCGGCCGTTGTATGTAACTGGCGACTGTGAGGGGCAAAGATTGAATCGCATTTTGGTCGATTCGGGGTCATCGATAAACATTATGCCCTTGAGGATCCTGAAAACCCTAATGCTGGATACCAAACCATTGTCGAATGAGAAAGTGACCATTCATGGGTTCAATCAACATTCGCAGAAAGCTATGGGTGCGGTGACCCTAACACTCCAATTCGGGGGCCTGATAACCTCGACCAAATTTTATGTCATTGACGCCGATACGTCATACAAGGCCTTACTCGGTCGCCCTTGGCTGCATGAAAACCGGGTGGTACCATCAACTCTTCACCAATGCATGAAATACATGAAAGACGGAAGGCAAAAAAGGATAAATGGGGTCATCAAGCCGTTCGGGGTCCATGAAATTGGCCTTAGCGACGCCCGTTATTTCTTAACGCAGGAGGAGAAGGATCAGCATAAAGCGCTGATGGAGTCTCTAAGCTCCGTCTTACAAGGAAATGGCTTGGAAATGCAAACAAGCCAAACCAAATCCACGCCCAATCTGGTGTCATCTCATGATAAAAAGGCACCAACTTTGAGTAATAAACCCATTTATGGGTTGTCCTCTGATGAAGAGGAAGACAAGAAGGAACGAGTGTATGGTGTCACTCCCTTATTTGGCGCCTCTTCTGATGAAGAAGATGAGAAGATCTCGACGCGCCGGGTTATCCCACTATACGGGGCCTCAACAGATGATGAGTCAGAAGAGGAAGCTCCTACAGATGAAGAGGCATATGAATCGGAGAGTGGATCAGAAGAAGAAATTCTGTTTCACGTTAAACCGACGTACAACTTCGAAACTGACGAGAGCCATGAATCGTCTTTAAGGGTTGAAAAGGTACCCGAAAAACATTACAAGGACCTTTCTCCCAAGGAAGTGAACCAAATCCAGAAGTTGCGGACGTTTGTCGTTCCTTCAAAGGTCGAACGCTTGCCAGGGAAGACGGTCACTCATAGACCAATTAGATTCTACAAAATCGATGCAATCAATCCTGGTGATAATGCCCTGATCCACGAGTGGAGTGGCTTATTGTCAGAAGACTCCGACGACGGGGAAGTCAATATCGAGGCGTCCCGATATTTCGGGAAGAATCAGGGCCAACTGATGGAAAAGGCCCGGTGTCCTCAAACCATATCAAAATCCAAGATGTATTACTTTGAAAGACTATGGAATGGCTCAACTAATACGGTCAAGGGCCTTGATGACAAGATCAAATACACCCGCGGTTTGGGATACAACTCTGAGTCAGAAGAAGACGGGGATCCCGACGAACGGTGTCGAAGTTTCTTCAAGAACCGCAGAGTTACCTGTTATATGGTATCTGAGGAGCCAGAAGAAGAAGACTTCATCCTGGTGGCTAAAAACGCACCAAAGGAGTTGGAGGACGGCGCGCCAAACACCATTGACGAGTTGGTGGAAGTTAACCTCGGGACAGATGAAGACCCCAGGCCAACCTTCATAAGCGCATCCCTTCCCCAAGAGAAGCGGGAACCTTTGAGGGCCTTGCTCCAAGAATATGTTGATTGTTTCGCATGGAGCTATGAAGAAATGCCAGGACTGGATCCCAAAGTTGCAGTCCACAAACTCAAAATTGACCCAAGTATAAAGCCGGTCAAACAAGCACCGCGACGAATGAGAATAGAACTTGAAGAAAAGGTCGTGGTCGAAACCAAGAAGCTTATCGATGCAGGCTTTGTGCGGGAAGAAGAAACTCCCGATTGGGTGGCTAGCATCGTTCCCGTAAAGAAGAAGAACGGGCAAATACGCATATGCGTCGACTTTCGGGACCTGAATAAAGCTTGTCCCAAAGATGACTTTCCTTTACCGGTGACGGAAATCATCATCGACCATACCTCGTCCTATGAGGTATTCTCTTTTATGGATGGGTACGCGGGGTATAACCAAATCAAAATGGATGAAGAAGACCAGAAGCATACGGCCTTCCGCACTCCAATGGGTATTTATTGTTACAAGGTTATGCCTTTTGGCCTCAAAAATGCCGGGGCCACATACCAGCGAGCCATGACGAAAATATTCGACGACCTAATTCATAAGATTGTCGAATGCTACGTAGACGATTTGGTCGTAAAGGCGACGTCCTATGACGAGCATCTCATAAATCTCAAGGTCGTGTTTGACCGTCTGAGGCAACATGCGCTGAAGCTAAACCCGTTAAAGTGCGCCTTTATGGTTTCATCGGGGAAATTTCTTGGGTTTGTTATTCGACACCGGGAAATAGAAATAGACCCGGGTAAAATCAAGGCAATACAAGAATTGCCGCCACCCAGGAACCTTAAGGAGCTTCGCTCGCTTCAAGGCCGCTTGGCATACATTAGGCGATTCATAGCCAATCTATCGGGTAGGATACAACCTTTCACCCGATTGACCAAGAAGGATGTCCCGTTTAAATGGGACGAAGCCTGCCAACAAGCCCTGAATGACATCAAGGGCTACCTCCTCAAACCACCAGTGCTAGCAGCTCCAATACCAGGAAAAGAGCTGATATTGTACACGACGGCCTTGGATGGATCTCTCGGGGCCTTGTTAGCACAAGAAAATGAACAAGGGAAAGAAAACGCCCTCTATTATTTGAGCCGCATGCTGGTAGGGGCGGAATACGCCTATACACCGATTGAAAAGCATTGCCTGGCATTGGTGTTCGCTGTGAAGAAGTTGCGACACTACATGATAGCCCACAAGGTCATCCTCATCTCAAAGATTGACCCCTTAAAATATCTCATGACGAGACCCATGCTTACAGGCAGGTTGGCAAGATGGGCCATAATCCTGACCGAGTTTGATATAACTTTCGCGCCACAAAAGGCCATAAAGGGGCAAGCGATGGCTGATTTCCTAGCGGCCCATCCAATACCCGACGACTCTCCTTTGGCATGCGAATTTCCAGATGAAGAAGTCTTTCATATCAAAGATGAAACCCCAAGTTGGGAAATGTACTTTGATGGGGCATCATCAATACGGCCCACCGCGGGCCCAAACATCCCACAAATACGGGCCGGGATAGGCTTAGTCTTCGTGACACCAGAAGGGGGAATCATGCGTCATGCCTTGGCATTGACCGAGCCTTGTACAAATAATGAGGCTGAATATGAAGCGCTCATAGCCGGGTTAGAGCTTGCGCTGAATATGGGGATTAGAAAACTCCATGTGTTTGGTGACTCCCAATTGATAATAAATCAAATCACCGGAGCATATAAGGTACTAAAACCGGAGTTGATAAAGTATCACGCTAGGGGTTTGGAATTAATAGATGAAATTCCCGAAATCCTATTCAAGAAAATCTCGAGAGCCACAAACGGCAAAGCTGATGCGCTCGCTCGGGTGGCTAAAGAATTAGGCGAGCCTAGCGACGAAAATGTGCAAATTGTTGTCAAAAATCGACGACCCCTGTCCTCATGCTTCACGGGGACCAAAGATAAAATCCAGGTGGCTATGGCCGAAGAAATGGAAAGTGACCTGGAAGATGTCATGGTGACTCAGCCGAATGACGATTGGCGCCAACCTTTCGTTGAATACTTCAAATACGGGGTTCTCCCGAATGAGAAATCAGCGCGAGAGCAACTCAAGAAGAGAGCGCTTCGCTACGCCTACGTTAATGACACCTTATACAGGCGATCATACGACCAAATGTGGCTTCGCTGTGTGTCAAACTCAGAAGTCCACCAAATCATGAAGGAAGTTCATTCGGGTTTATGCGGAGCACATCAGCCGGGACCCAAAATGCGACTTAAGATAAAGCGCATGGGCTATTATTGGCCCACCATGGCACGCGATTGTATCGAGCATGCCAAGAAGTGTCACATGTGCCAAATACATGGCACGTTCATACATCAACACCCAAACCCGTTACACCCGACTGTGTCATCTTGGCCGTTTGATGCATGGGGTACTGATGTAGTCGGGCCCATTGACCCGCCTTCCTCTAAGGGTCATAAGTTTATCTTGGCTGCGACCGATTACTTCACCAAGTGGGCCGAGGCAGTCCCGCTTAGGGAAGTGAAGGCAATCGATGTCGTGAATTTCTTCAAAAACCATATCTTATACCGATTTGGGACCCCGAGGAGAATCATTTCTGATAACGGGGCCGCGTTCAAAAGTACTAAAGTATACGCACTTGCGGAAAAGTTCAAGATTGATTGGAAATATTCTTCCATATACAATCCCAGAGCAAATGGTTTAGCAGAGGCCTTTAATAAGACCTTGATAAAAATCATGAAAAGGACGTTGAAAGGAAATCAGCGCGACTGGCATGAAAGGCTACAAGAAGCGCTTTGGGCATGTCGAACCACATGTCGAACCCCCACTCAAGCGACACCATATTCCCTGGTGTTTGGTGTCGAAGCTGTCCTGCCGCTTGAGGTGGAACTCCCGTCCTTAAGGGTGGCGCTCCAGAACGAAATGTCGTTAGATGAGCAGAAGCACCTCAGGCTCGACGAACTCGACGCTATGAATGAAAGGCGAATCATAGCCCAACAAAACTTGGAAATATACCAAGCGAAGATGGCACGGGCCTACGACAAAATGGCCCGCTCAAGAACTTTTCGTCAAGGGGAATTAGTACTCGTTCTCCGAAGGCCCATAATTGGCCGGCATGTCGGCCCAAAGTTTTCACCTAATTGGGAAGGCCCATATGTGGTTGAGAAGGTGTTTGACGGAGGGGCATACCAACTCATAGATCATAAAGGCGAAAGACCATTACCTCCTATAAACGGGCGGTATCTTAAGAAATACCATGCATAATACACCAAGAAGAAAGGTGGCTAAACCCATACACCAAGAAGAAAGGTGGCCAAACTCAAACACCAAGAAGAAAGGTGGCTAAACTCTACGCCCAAAAGAAAGGTGGCTTAAAGTCCCGGGGTAAAAGGTACTTATCCATGTCCCGCCGGGTGTAAATCGGCCTTGTCGCCTTGAGCCGTTAATCAAGGGGCGTGGATGGTGTCCACTGAAGAAATACCACAAACAAAGTTGTCCCATCGGGCATAAATCGGCCTTGTCGCCTTGAGCCGTTAATCAAGGGACGTGGATGGTGTCCACTGAAGAAATACCATAAACCAAAATGTCCCCTCCGGGCATAAATCGGCCTTGTCGCCTTGAGCCGTTAATCAAGGGGCGTGGATGGTGTCCACTGAAGAAATACCACAAACAAAGTTGTCCCATCGGGCATAAATCGGCCTTGTCGCCTTGAGCCGTTAATCAAGGGACGTGGATGGTGTCCACTGAAGAAATACCATAAACCAAAATGTCCCCTCCGGGCATAAATCGGCCTTGTCGCCTTGAGCCGTTAATCAAGGGGCGTGGATGGTGTCCACTGAAGAAATACCACAAACAAAGTTGTCCCATCGGGCATAAATCGGCCTTGTCGCCTTGAGCCGTTAATCAAGGGACGTGGATGGTGTCCACTGAAGAAATACCATAAACCAAAATGTCCCCTCCGGGCATAAATCGGCCTTGTCGCCTTGAGCCGTTAATCAAGGGGCGTGGATGGTGTCCACTGAAGAAATACCACAAACAAAGTTGTCCCATCGGGCATAAATCGGCCTTGTCGCCTTGAGCCGTTAATCAAGGGACGTGGATGGTGTCCACTGAAGAAATACCATAAACCAAAATGTCCCCTCCGGGCATAAATCGGCCTTGTCGCCTTGAGCCGTTAATCAAGGAACACATGTGGTGGCTAATACAAAAGCTACCAAAACCTCTGACAGGCCAAAAAGAAAGGTTTTGTCCACATCGCCGGATGAAGTCGGCGCCCGAACTTTGGAGCCACTAAAGCGGGGAAATGGTTTTGGTATTTGTGCCTCCAATACAATTACCACTGTGTTTGCCCATTTGATACAGAATAAATATGAAAATGGGCAGCGTTACGATTTGTCGCTTTAAACAAATCATTGCTGAATAAAACATTGCCTTATTAATTAATAGTAAGGCAGAGTATTGGAGGCATAAATAAAAAGCCCTATAATGAATGAAACCTTCTTATCCTTATGATAAGCTTGGATAATTTATCAGGGCGAAATCCCCCTCCAAATACATAAATAAGTATGCGTGGAGAATGAGTGAAATGTGAGGATTCCACACTTAATAACGAGTGGAGAGAATAAAGAGGATCCACATTCAAAATGGTTTTGCCAATTTGTACCGTAAACAATTGACACTGGTATGTTCATCTGACCAGTCATAAAGAGATGAACAGGCTTTTTATCTTGTGCCTAACAAAATAACAAAATACCAAAATACCGATAATAATATAAATCTTCCCAAAATATATACTCAATCCATACATCATACAAAATACGATAACAAACCTAAGCTCCTCAAAATAAATAGCTAAAACCATGTCCAAAACAAACAAAATGCCAAAAATACAAACAAATCCCACCCTAAAGGCTAGGATAGCGACTACGCAGCTGGGCCAAGAACCCGTCGATCCGGGTAAACAAAGAACAGGCGGCGGTAAAGTGACGCTCCTCGTCAGCCACTAGGTCGTCTACGCTAGCTCGGGCGGCCTCATAATCATATGAGTAGTCACGAAGAGTAGAGAAGGCGGTGTCTACCAAACCCTCCATGCCCTTGATCTCACTCTTGAGTGACTGGGTCTGATCAGCTAGGTGGCTAGAAGCCCTGTAATCAGCCCCAGAAGCTAGCATACCTGCACTGAAAGCCAGGTGACATGTAAGCTGATCCTGGAGACCCCTGAGGCGGTGACGAAGTGAGAATAACTCCGACTCGGCACGAGACACCGATGTCGCGAGAGTCGAGAGAGTCTTTCGTCTCTCCCCGAAAGCCCAGGCCAAACGCTCGCGGGTTATACAAGACAAATGCTCTTGACAGGGGACGATCAAGTCGTCAATCACCCCCTGGAAATTAGGAGAGTTCCCGGAAACAGGGACCAAATCCAAAACACGAAGGTCCAATGAACGGTGGGCTCGAGTAGAGTTGCTAAGGGAACATAGCTTCTCCAACAGATGCCGCATCTCCGATACAGAAGGACCTACAAACCAAACCAATGTCATCACATGCAATATAAACATGAGATCCAAAGTGAGGGGATATAAGAGCACGTACCATCGGGAGAAATGTCACCCGAGAGTCTCTCCTCCTCAGGGTCCGCCTCGAAGCCTTCTTCGGGAACGACGTTGAATCCTGCATCGAGCTCAACCTCTGGCTCTGCCTCAATCTCTTCGTCAGGCTCCTCTTCAATATTGTCGTCGTATCTGACATCAGACCTATCGCCGAACTCTGTGCCGGTCGCCTCGGCAATGACAAAATCTTCAGGGTCTGAATTAAAAACAAGAATAAGATCCCCGAAGGGAGAAATGAAGAGAGTAAGGTATTGTGAGATGGTGAAATGACAATGGAATTATACCTGAGTCACTAATCATGATAGGCTCCTGAAGGACAGCCAAATCTTCCGCTTCCCTTAACGGAGAAACTCTTGCAGGTGAAGCAAATTCTCCGCCGAGAGCTGGTGCTAATGGACTCTCAGCGTCCCCTTTTGTTTCAAAGAAGAGTGAAATAAGCAAGGGAAATTATGTGAAGGATATTTAGTAGAATATTCTGAAAAGAAAAAATCATACCTACGACCGCCTCGTCCCCCAAGACGGTAGGTGAGTTTTCCTGGGCCTCCGTTGTAGAAAGGTCAGCGCTCTCAAAGCCTGGAAACAAATCAAGGAGAATATAAGGGAAGAATGATCATTTCCCTAAATGTAAAGGACCTTACAAATATAAGTACCTGGCAAACCCGCTCGAAAAATGAAGAGCTCCTCCAAGACGGAGTCAGGTGCCTCTCTGTCGGTTGACCCTCCTGCAATTTCTCCGACATCAGTATATCATAAAGAAGTCACATAAGAAACTTCAAGGATACAAATATAGTAAACAAAAGAGGCCATAAATAATAATCACCTGTCTGAGAAGCGATAGGAGAATCTAATAGCACCTTGCTGTCGAAGCCCTGAAAATCAAGTAAGGCGCGAGAAGAGGAAGAGGAAGGAGATCTCCGCCGCTTCTTTTCATTTTTCTTTTTGTCCGGCAGTGGACAAGTCACACGTGCCATATCGGCAGGGAGTATCGCCTGATATGCAGAGATAGTGTGAGTATACCACCTATGATACATGGCGGTAAAAATCACCTCCGAGCGTGAAGCCCGAGGCATGGTAAACTGGGAACCCGTACCCACACGAAGTATGGAAGACCAACATCTACTCAAACCCTCCAGGTCTGCAGAAAGCGACTCGGGACGGGAAAGCAACTCGGGAATGCCCTGGTCATATCCAAACTGATGGGCACAACGGTGAGGAGAGTATGGCTCCAAGATAATATGCTCATCGATGCGTAGAGGTAAAAAGCCACACCGAATGCTAATGAGGTGCTCAGTGGCTGCCGAATCCTCTAAAATCCCCTGAACCAACCTAGACCGTGGAATGTCCTCAACAAGTCTATCTGAACCTCTGGGCATCCTACGCGAAAAAGCGCGTACCTCAGATCTCTGGAGTGCCCCTTGCGAACGGAAGAAACGATAGCGAGCATCTTTTGGGAGAAAGGGATGATGCCGAAGCACAAGCTATGTCGGACAAATAGGGTAGTATAGCCCGTATCTCCTGAGAAAGGACAGGGGTATAAAGACCCATCCGGTGTGCATGAAGCCAACCACTGATGAAATGAAAGGGAATGACCTCCCCACTGAAAGAAGGATCGCGAGAGGAAACTAACCCGCGAAGAGATCGATAAATGTTGGCCAACGCCGGGATAGCCAGGGAAACCCTATGTCCCCGAGCCAAGATGTTAGCCACAACAAATGAAGAAGGCCTAATCCTACCAACTGGAGAACTGGGCAAGACGAAATAGCACAGCCACCATGATAGAAAGGCAGTCAATAATGTTTCCTCGTCCACAATCCTGGTAGTAATGGACCCCAAGCCTGGTTTAGACCCCCTATGCACGATACCAGTCGATAATCCTACTCCCAAAGGATCGCAAGGATCGGCAAAGGAGGTACGGGGATGTGTCGGGGCATCGGCAAAGTAAGAAACCCACTGGCCCAAGGATACACCCTCTCGGTCCCCTAAAATCTCATGATAAATCTTATATACCTGACGAAGAGACGCCGGGTACATCGGAGTCCCGTCTGGCCTCAGGCTGAGGAGATCCACTCCACTGAGGCAATGCTCATCATACGGAAGGCCATAGATCGGCAACCCTGATAACTGGGAGAGGTCCCATAAACTCAAAGTCATCTCACGATCCTCCGTGAATAAGGTGTTCGTGACATAGCTCCAACGCTCAGCAAATGCCCGGAACAAGGATATGTCCTGGGCATATCCAAAAAGCGAGAGGTACACCGCCTCATAAATCCCCACTTGCTTGAGCATGCTTTCCTCAGTAAGCAAGGTGAACTGAACCCACTCTACTTGTCGGGGGCGCCTTTCCAAAACCCCGCGGAGCACGCGCTTGTCGTCCCAAGGACACGCACGATATGATGTCATCTCTGTGCCCAGAAGGTGCAAAGGAGGCGGGCTGGTCGTCCCGACACTTGGGCTCAACACCCTCACTGTACATGGAATATACTCCCTCATGACAAGGTTGTTCCCCATCATGTTGTATGTGCCAGTGTGATCAGGGCCTTGGGGTGTCCAATCTGCTGGGTCTTTCATGAGAGATGGAAAATGACCCGGCGAATATAAAGACATAGGACCCTGAAAGGAAGCCATAATATCCTGCGAAAAACACAAAATAAAAGATGATGAGCCTATGAAATAATATGAATCTTTGCAAAAGGAAAAGAGAAAAATCCGGCAGCATCTCCCCTGTACCGGGGGCAATCCTGATTTTTCAAGGGAGCAACGAGGCATGTGCCCAGTGCTTTAATAAGAGAAAGGACATGTGCCCAATCTCATTTTTTTTTAAAAAGCAAAATGACAAGCCAATAAAACGAGAGACAGGGAGGCACATGTGCACCAATCCCTAACTTGAAGAACAGGGACACACCCTTGTTTCCTCAAGGCTCTTAAAAAAAAAGAGAAAGGAAAAACATTGGCACCAGAACAGGCCTCTCGGCCAGCAAAGCCTCATGACCAGTTCTGGTGGGTGGCTCATTGTTTGCTGTTTAAAAGTTGCCAGGAAAATACACAAATTAAATTGCATGAAATTAATGATATAATTTCATGTGATTTTTATACCAAAGATTTGAAATTATGAAATTATGTTCAATTTCATAAAATTATTTCTTGAAATTAAAGAAACAATTTCATGAAATATTCATGTCAAATATTAAATCATGAAATTATGTCCAATCTCATGATTTATTAAATCCCAAAATTATTTCTTGAAATTAAAAAAAAATGATTTCATGAAATAATCATACCAAACCCCCTTCAAAAAATATATACACATGTGTGCAAAAAAAATATATGCACAAAACCCTAATTATATGAAATCAAGAAACAATTTCATATAATTAAACATGCCAAATCCAAAAATCATGAATTTCATTCATGAAAAATGCCCCAAATATTATCCCTTGGAATTAAAAATGATTCTTTGGGATAATCATGCCAAAATATTAATTGTATAAGATTAATATGCCTAATCATATACAATTAATGATTTAAGTGAAATTAATGCCTAATTTCACACCCAAAAATACCAAAAATATTACCCAAAATAACAGAATCATAGAATATATTTTCTGTGATTTTTCAGTAATTTTTCATGGATTTTTGCATGAAGAATAAAATAAAATAAAAAAAAAGAATAAAGAAAATACCAAAAATCAGAACTGGAGATAGTTCTGGATGCAATTTGGGGGATGTGCAACACTCTGGGTGCAATCTGGGGAGCTCAAACACGACTTCTGCCCTTGGGACCCGCCTGTCATACACACAAAGTGTTAAAGGCGCTTTGCGTGGACCCAGTACACATGCACCATACCACTGACAGTACGTTTTGGTGCACAAGGACCAAGCCCCACAGCCCAACCCTCAGTTTTTCGCTGGGGCTGTGTCTCATTAAACCTGACGACTGGGCCCCTCTCCTTCAGTCTCACTGCCAAGGGGGCCCAGCGCCCAGAGTTATTTTGGCCAGCGAAAAGGAAAGAAGGGAAAGAGAGGTGAGCGCGGTGCAAACGCTCCCTCCCTCTGACAAGCCCGAAACCAAAGCACGGTTCACGTGCACCCAACCCAAGCGAGAGAAACCTTTTGAATTTCTCTCTCTCTCCCTCCTTTCTTCCTCCTCGAGCTCCAGAGCTCAGTGGAGCTTCGAAAATGGAGTCTAGGTGTACAATGCGAGTTGGCTTAAACCATTCTAGGGACTTAATCTACATCCTAAGGGGAGTTCAATGCCACAAACAGCATTGAAAATAGTAAAGTAAACAAAGAGAAAATCGAAGGAGAAAGTACCTCGACCTTGAAGGTGACAGAGCAATTGGGAGCTCGAGAAGCCAAGCCAACACCTGGAGAAGCTTCAAGACACCTCCACGACGCTGCCTGAAGTGCCAATTTGGGGTGAAAAGCACTCAATTGGCAGGTGCACCACTTGGCACCTTGGTCTGATTTGGATGTGGTCAGTTGGCACAACTCAGCACTCAAGCAGCCAAATTGACACGTTGGGCACACTCAGTGGCACCTTGGTGACATGTCAAGCGCCAGCAAGGCCGAGGAAGGTTCTGGATATACCCTCACTTGAAAGGCATGATGCTCCAGCCCAAGAAGAAGACAAAATCAGCAGATTCCTTCTCTCTCTCCAGGCCTGTGCACATGGACACGTGTAGGCACCTCAATGGAGAGTTCTGAGCGCTAGTTAGCTGGAGGAATCTTCCAAGGACAAGCCTCAGGCCAGCACAGGCCTGGCTGGCTCAATCCTGGCCACTTGATCAAACCAAGGGCTGGGATGATGCCAGCTCAGCCCTGAGGCTTAAACCATGCCCTCTGGGCTATAAATAGACCCCCAGTGAAGAAGAAAAAGAGGGAGAGGGCAACATAGCTGAAACTCTGCCAAAATCAAAACTCCACCCAATTTCCACAAAAAGAAAGCTTAGCTGAGAAGAGATCAAGCTCTGAATAACTAGGTAAGGGATAGAAGAGCCAAGCCTTGAGCTTGGCTCAGTCCCAATTGAGCTCAAGGAGCCAGTCTCACCTTGCTGGGTGAGATGGCTAGCCTCTGGCTGGGGAGGTGCACATGTGCCTCCCTCCTTCCAGAGCTCAATTGGTGGCTGAGCTTGAGTTTCAGGAGCTCACATGGTGAGTTCACCATGGATTTTGGCAGCATACTCCAACCAATTGACACATGCCAATCTGGTTTCATGGGGATGGGCACATGCTCATCCCCTCTCTCTCTCAAGCCCTGTGCACATGTGCAGTGGCTGTGTAAAGCTCAATAATGGCTTTATACAAGCTGTTATGCTGTCAAAATTCCATGGAGAAACAAAATTCCATGTTTTATATGAGTATTGTATTTCAATTTGTTATAATATATGATATTTTGGTGCAAACTGGTTTTATTTTCCTTTTAGTTCTTTCCTTCATGTTCTCTGATGTGCTTAATAGCTCAGGTTCATAATTGAGCAATGGAAAAGCAATAAACATCAATACTGGGTTGAGTCCAGTGAATTCCAGTTTCTGGCCAGCTGAGAGATCAATCCATATCTCTCAGCTTGGTTGTTAATTTCTTATGAAATTTCACAGTCATGTAGATTAGGTTTATATCAACTTACCATATAAATTTTATAATTTTTGGAATTTTCTGTGAATTGTTATGAATTTTACAATCTCATCTGTCAAAAACTCCAAAAAGGTCAACTTTGGGTCAAACTGAGAAGTTCATTCTTCTTTTGATTCGAAAATCCAAAATTTCTTGATTAATTCACCTTTATGACACCTCATGTGATGTTTTAAAGGATTTAGAATAATTAAACCAGGCTTTAATCCATAGGTTAAGCCAAATTTGATTTTTAATAAAGCTGAAAGGGCATTTCTGTCCAGTCTGCTAAAAATACAATAATCATACTTTCTTTTCACTCAATTAACTTAAAATTTCATGGGCATCTAGAACAAGTCTTAATGCACTCACTCACCAAATTTTACCATTTTTGGGATTTTCTGTGATTTTCTGTGAATTTTTGAAATTGGGTCTGTCAAAATTGAAATTGAGTTGGCTCTGGACCATTACCAGAAAAGTGCAAAAATGAAATTAACTCATGTTCAAGTGAAATTCATGTGTGAAATTGATATAAAACCTTTCTAAAACATGTAATTGACCCAAATTAATATAATCAAACATGCAATTTGAGAAGAATGTGATGAAATCAAAAGGAAACCAAATTGAAAATAAAACCAGAAATGACCCAATGTGCATAAAGGACAATGCACATCTAAATTGATGAAATTGATCATCCAAACATGTTCAAACATACTAAACGACACTGTTTGGAAGGTTAATTGAAAGAAAATTGCAAAGGAAAGCTATGAAATACCATTTGGTACCAAAGCCCCGAAATCAGTTTGGTACCAAATGGCCAAAGTTGCAAAATTGATGGATTAAACTCAAATTAAGCCTCAAAATCTTGATAAACATGTTCTGACGATGCTATATGACAAAGGAATCGAGTCAATTTGCCAAAAATCAGCTCAAATCCCTCAAAATCTCATCTCAGCCAACTTCCCAACCGAAACCAAGTGGCTACCCCCATCTCCGGCGATCCAGGCCGCCGTCGCCGCCGAGACCACCACCGATGGACTCCCCACGCTCTGGCGATGCCAGCCATGACTTCTGATCGGAGATCCGACGCCGGCAGGGCCTCGATCAGTGTCGGAGAGGATGAGCACGAATATTGATGCATCTCAAAGTGCGAATCTTGATGAAATTCAAACAGCCCATAGAAGGCTTGATGCGCGCCAGAGATCCAACGGCCCAGTTTAAAAGATGCTTTAAAAACTGAACTTAAGTTCAGATCTTGATGCATGGGCCCAAATCTGACGGCCCATATTAATCTGTTTTGAAAATAAACTTTAAACACCAAATAAAAATGATTTCTCAAGCCCATAAATTATGAAAAGTATATCAAAAATCATGATTTCATTTATGAATATTTTTAAGACTATAAAATGTCAATTTTGATTTTATTTTATTTCTTTTTTTTATATTATAAATAAAAGAAAATTCAAGACATATCATATATGTATAAAATAAATTCAAAATATCAAATAGAATATTTTAAAATAAATGGAAATTATGTCATATGAAAATGCTCAAAACAAATGAATTCTTTTTGATAAAATAAATCAAAATATTCAAAATAGTCAAATTATATTATATTTTGATAAAATAAATAAAGATATTCAAAATAATCAAATGATATTATATTTTGATAAAAATAAATAAAAATACTCAAAATAATCAAATTATGTTATATTTCGATAAAACAAATCAAAATATTCAAAATAGTTAAATTATGTCATGTTTTGGTAAAACAAATAAAAATATTCAAAATAATCACATTATGTTATATTTTGATAAAACAAATCAAAATATTCAAAAATGGTTAAATATGTTAAAACAAATCAAAATATTCAAAAATGATTGAATTATTCTATATTTTGATAAAATAAATAAAAAAAAATATTCAAAATGATTAAAATATGTTATATGTTGATAAAACAAATCAAAATATTCAAAGATAATCAAATCATGTTATATTTTGATAAAAAAAAATAATAAAAATATTCAAAATAATCAAATGATATTATATTTTGATAAAAATAAATAAAAATATTCAAAATAATCAAATCATGTTATCTTTTGATATAATAAATCAAAAATAGTAAAGAATGATTGAATTATGTTATATTTTGATAAAATAAATTGGAATATTCAAGATAATCAAAATTATGTTATATTTTGATAAAACAAATCAAAATATTCAAAGATGATTGAATCATGTTATGAAACAAATAAAAATGTTCAAAATAATTAAACCTTGTTATATTTTGATAAAACAAATCAAAATATTTAAATATGCAAATATACCCAAATATTTGACCAAATATGTCAAAAATACAAATATGTCCAAATATTTGACCAAACATGTCAAACATGCAAATATACCCAAACATTTGACCAAACATGTCAAATATGCAAATATGTCCAAATATTTGACCAAATATGTCAAACATGCAAATAAACCCAAACATTTGACCAAACATGTCAAATATGCAAATATGATCAAACTTTTGACCAAACATGTTAAATATGCAAATAAACCCAAACATTTGACCAAACATGTCAAATATGCAAATACACCCAAATTTCTGGCCAAACATGTCAAATATACAAATATGTCCAAACCCTTGGTAAAATATTTCAAATATGCAAATATGTCCAAATCTCTGGCCAAATATGCCAAATATGCAGATAAGTCCAAAACTTGGTAAAAACATACCAACATATCAAATCATATCAAATCATGTTTCGGGAACATTAAACTGGCAGTGCGCTTCAGGATTAATGTACCCCATTTTGGAAATCGAATAAAGAATATACGTTCCCGATTCTCCAATTTTCCTAGATTTCGAATTGGCATATCGCTTCAGATTCGGGATTTGGAAGGTCAATAGACTGTTTATGCCGATACGCCCTTGTCTTTGACATGAGCCTCTATAGAGATTAAACATCTTTGGTTCCTTGAGTGTCGAGTTGGTAGTGCGTTTCATATTCGAACTCCGTGAGATCAATAGGATTATACGTCCTCGATCTCTGATTTATGAGAAATTATACGTTTCTTTGACTTTAGATCATATGTCTTTAGTCTTATTATCCAAAGTTATATCTCTTGGTTATTTCAAGCAGGTATTCTAATGAGTTGGAATAACTAAAACCATCATACAAAATACGATAACAAACCTAAGTTCCTCAAAATAAATAACTAAAACCATGTCCAAAACAAACAAAATGCCAAAAATACAAACAAACCCCCACCCTAAAGGCTAGGATAGCGACTACGCAGTTGGGCCAAGAACCCGTCGATCCGGGTAAACAAAGAACAGGCGGCGGTAAAGTGACGCTCCTCGTCAGCCACTAGGTCGTCTACGCTAGCTCGGGCGGCCTCATAATCATATGAGTAGTCACGAAGAGTAGAGAAGGCGGTGTCTACCAAACCCTCCATGCCCTTGATCTCACTCTTGAGTGACTGGGTCTGATCAGCTAGGTGGCTAGAAGCCCTGTAATCAGCCCCAGAAGCTAGCATACCTGCACTGAAAGCCAGGTGACATGTAAGCTGATCCTGGAGACCCCTGAGGCGGTGACGAAGTGAGAATAACTCCGACTCGGCACGAGACACCGATGTCGCAAGAGTCGAGAGAGTCTTTCGTCTCTCCCCGAAAGCCCAGGCCAAACGCTCGCGGGTTATACAAGACAAATGCTCTTGACAGGGGACGATCAAGTCGTCAATCACCCCCTGGAAATCAGGAGAGTTCCCGGAAACAGGGACCAAATCCAAAACACGAAGGTCCAATGAACGGTGGGCTCGAGTGGAGTTGCTAAGGGAACATAGCTTCTCCAACAGATGCCGCATCTCCGATACAAAAGGACCTACAAACCAAACCAATGTCATCACATGCAATATACACATGAGATCTAAAGTGATGGGATATAAGAGCATGTACCATCGGGAGAAATGTCACCCAAGAGTCTCTCCTCCTCAGGGTCCATCTCAAAGTCTTCATCGGGAACGACATGGAGTCCTGCATTAAGCTCAACCTCTGGCTCCGCCTTGATTTCTTCGTCAGGCTCCTCTTCAATATTGTCGTCATGTTCGACACTAGACCTATCGTCGAACTCTGTGCCGGTCACCTCGGCAATGACAAAATCTTCAGGGTCTGAATTAAAAACAAGAATAAGATCCCCGAAGGGAGAAATGAAAAGAGTAAGGTATTGTGAGATGGTGAAATGACAATGGAGTCATACCTGAGTCACTAATCATGATAGGCTCCTGAAGGACAGCCAAATCTTCCGCTTCCCTTAACGGAGAAACTCTCGCAGGTGAAGCAAATTCTCCGCCGAGAGCTGGTACTAATGGACTCTCAGCGTCCCCTTTTGTTTCAAAGAAGAGTGAAATAAGCAAAGGAAATTATGTGAAGGATATTTAGTAGAATATTCTGAAAGAAAAATCATACCTATGGCCGCCTCGTCCCCCAAGACGGTGGGTAAGTTTTCCTTGGCCCCCGTTGTAGAAGGGTCAGCGCTCTCAAAGCCTGGAAACAAATCGAGGAGAATATAAGGGAAGAATGATCATTTCCCTGAATGTAAAGGACCTTGCAAATATAAGTACCTGGCAAACCCGCTCGAAAAATGAAGAGCTCCTCCAAGACGGAGTCAGTTGCCTCTCTGTCGGTCGACCCTCCTGCAATTTCTCCGACATCAGTATATCATAAAGAAGTCACATAAGAAACTTCAAGGATATGAATACAATAAATAAAAGAGGCCATAAATAATATCACCTGTCTGGGAAGCGATAGGAGAATCTAATGGCACCTTGTTGTCGAAGCCCTGAAAATCAAGTAAGGCGCGAGAAGAAGAAGAGGATGGAGATCTCCGCCGCTTCTTTTCATTTTTCTTTCTGTCCAGCAGTGGACAAGTCACACGTGCCATATCGGCAGGGAGTATCGCCTGATATGCAGAGATAGTGTGAGTATACCACCTATGATACATGGCGGTAAAAATCACCTCTGAGCGTGAAGCCCGAGGCATGGTAAACTGGGAACCCGTACCCACACGAAGTATGGAAGACCAACATCTACTCAAACCCTCCCGGTCTGCAGAAAGCGACTCGGGACGGGAAAGCAACTCGGGAATGCCCTGGTCATATCCAAATTGATGGGCACAACGGTGAGGAGAGTATGGCTCCAAGATAATGTGTTCACCGATGCGTAGAGGTAAAAAGCCACACCGAATGCTAATGAGGTGCTCAGTGGCTGCCGAATCCTCTAGAATCCCCTGAACCAACCTAGACCGTGGAATGTCCATAACAAGTCTATCTGAACCTCTGGGCATCCTACGCGAAAAAGCGCGTACCTCAGATCTTTGGAGTGCCCCTCGCGAACGGATGAAACGATAGCGAGCATCTTTGGGAGAAAGGGATGATGCCGAAGCACAAGCTATGTCGGACAAATAGGGTAGTATAACCCGTATCTCCTGAGAAAGGACAGGGGTATAAAGACCCATCCAGTGTGCATGAAGCCAACCACTGATGAAATGAAAGGGGATGACCTCCCCACTGAAAGAAGGATCGCGAGAGGAAACTAACCCGCGAAGAGATCGATAAATGTTGGCCAACGCCGGGATAGCCAGGGAAACCCTGTGTCCCCGAGCCAGGATATTAGCCACGACAAATGAAGAAGGCCTAATCCTGCCAACTGGAGAACTGGGCAAGACGAAATAGCACAGCCACCATGATAGAAAGGCGGTCAACAATGTTTCCTCGTCCACAATCCTGGTAGTAATGGACCCCAAGCCTGGTTTGGGCCCCCTATGCACAATACCAGTTGATAGCCCTACCCCCAAAGGATCACAAGGATCGGCAAAGGAAGTACGGGGATGTGTCGGAGCATCGGCAAAGTAAGAAACCCACTGGCCCAATGATACACCCTCTCGGTCCCCTAAAATCTCATGATAAATCTTATATACCTGACGAAGAGACGCGCCGGGTACATCGCAGTCCCGTCTGGCCTCAGGCTGAGGAGATCCACTCCACTGAGGCAATGCTCATCATACGGAAGGCCATAGATCGGCAACCCTGATAACTGGGAGAGGTCCCATAGACTCAAAGTCATCTCACGATCCTCCGTGAATAAGGTGTTCGTGACATAGCTCCAGCGCTCAGCAAATGCCCGAAACAAGGATATGTCCTGGGTGTATCCAAAAAGCGAGAGGTACACCGCCTCATAAATCCCCGCTTGCTTGAGCATGCTTTCCTCTATAAGCAAGGTGAACTGGACCCACTCCACTTGTCGAGGGCGCCTTTCTAAAGTCCCGCGGAGCACGCGCTTGTCGTCCCAAGGACACGCCCGATATGATGTCATCTCCGTGCCCAGAAGGTGCAAAGGAGGCGGGCTAGTCGTCCCGACACTTGGGCTCAACACCCTCACTGTACACGGAGTACACTCTCTCATGACGAGGTTGTTCCCTATCATGTTGTATGTGCCAGTGTGATCAAGGCCTTGGGGTGTCCAATCTGCTGGGTCTTTCATGAGAGGTGGAAAATGACCCAGCGAATATAAAGGCATAGGACCCTGAAAGGAAGCCATAATATCCTACGAAAAACACAAAATAAAAGATGATAAGCCCATGAAGTAATATAGATCTTTGCAAAAGGAAAAGAGAAAAATCCGGCAGCATCTCCCCTGTACCGGGGGCAATCCTGATTTTTCAAAGGAGCAACGAGGCATGTGCCCAGTGCTTTAATAAGAGAAAGGACATGTGCCCAATCTCATTTTTTTTTAAAAAAAAGCAAAATAACAAGCCAATAAAACGAGAGACAGGGAGGCACATGTGCACCAATCCCTAACTTGAAGAACAGGGACACACCCTTGTTTCCTCAAGGCTCTTAAAAAAAGAAAGGAAAAACATTGGCACCAGAACAGGCCTCTCGGCCAGCAAAGCCTCATGACCAGTTCTGGTGGGTGGCTCTTTGTTTGCTGTTTAAAAGTTGCCAGAAAAATACACAAATTAAATTGCATGAAATTAATGATATAATTTCATGTGATTTTTATACCAAAGATTTGAAATTATGAAATTATGTTCAATTTCATAAAATTATTTCTTGAAATTAAAGAAACAATTTCATGAAATAGCCATGTCAAATATTAAATCATGAAATTATGTCCAATCTCATGATTTATTAAATCCCAAAATTATTTCTTGAAATTAAAAAATAACTTCATGAAGTAATCATACCAAACCCCCTTCAAAAAATATATACACATGTGTGCAAAAAAAAATCTATGCACAAAACCCTAATTATATGAAATCAAGAAACAATTTCATATAATTAAACATGCCAAATCCAAATATCATGAATTTCATTCATAAAAAATGCCTCAAATATTATCCCTTGGAATTAAAAAAATGATTCTTTGGGATAATCATGCCAAAATATTAATTGTATAAGATTAATATGCCTAATCATATACAATTAATGATTTAAGTGAAATTAATGCCTAATTTCACACCCAAAAATATTACCCAAAATAACAGAATCATAGAACATATGATTTTTCAGTAAATTTTCATGGATTTTTGCACTAAGAATAAAATAAAATAAAAAAATATAAAGAAAATACCAAAAATCAGAACTGGAGATAGTTCTGGGTGCAATTTGGGGGATGTGCAACACTCTGGGTGCAATCTGGGGAGCTCAAACACGACTTCTGCCCTTGGGACCCGCCTGTCATACACACAAAGTGTTAAAGGCGCTTTGCGTGGACCCAGTACACATGCACCATACCACTGACAATACGTTTTGGTGCACAAGGACCAAGCCCACAGCCCAACCCTCAGTTTTTCGCTGGGACTGTGTCTCATTAAACCTGACGACTGGGCCCCTCTCCTTCAGTCTCACTGCCAAGGGGGCCCAGCGCCCAGAGTTATTTTGGCCAGCGAAAAGAAAAGAAGGGAAAGAAAGGTGAGCGCGGTGCAAGCGCTCCCTCCCTCTGACAAGCCTGAAACTAAAACACGGTTCACGTGCACCCAACCCAAGCGAGAGAAACCTTTTGAATTTCTCTCTCTCTCCCTCCTTTCTTCCTCCTCGAGCTCCAGAGCTCAGTGGAGCTTCGAAAATGGAGTCTAGGTGTACAACGCGATTTGGTCTAAACCATTCTAGGGACTTAATCTACATCCTAAGGGGAGTTCAATGCCACAAACAGCATTGAAAATAGTAAAGTAAACAAGGAGAAAATCGAAGGAGAAAGTACCTCGACCTTGAAGGTGACAGGGCAATTGGGAGCTCGAGAGGCCAAGCCAACACCTGGGGGAGCTCCGAGATGCTTCCACGACGCTGCCTGAAGTGTCAATTTGGAGTGAAAAGCACTCAATTGACAGGTGCACCACTTGGCACTCAAGTCTGATCTGGGGGTGGTCAATTGGCACAACTCAGCACTCAAGCAGCCAAATTGACACGTTGGGCACACTTAGTGACACCTTGGTGACATGTCAAGCGCCAGCAAGGCCAAGGAATATTCGGGATATGCTCACACCCGAAAGGCATGACACACTGACCCAAGGAAGAAGACAAAGCCAACGGCTCCTTCTCTCTCCCCAGGCCTGTGTCAGGGACACGTGTAGGCACCTCAATGGAGAGCTCTGAGCGCCAGTTAGCTGGAGGAATCTTCCAAGGACAAGCCTCAGGCCAGCACAGGCCTGGCTGGCTCAATCCTGGCCACTTGATCAAACCAAGGGCTGGGATGATGCCAGCTCAGCCCTGAGGCTTAAACCATGCCCTCTGGGCTATAAATAGACCCCCAGTGAAGAAGAAGGAAGAAAGAGAGAGCAACATAGCCAAAACTCTGCCAAAATCTCAACTCCACCAAATTCCACAAAAAAAAAAGCTAGCTGAGAAGAAACCAAGTCTTGAATAGCTAGGTAAGAGCCACAGGAGTCAAGCCTTGAGCTTGGCTCAGTCTCAATTGAGCTCAAGGAGCCAGTCTCACCTTGCTGGGTGAGATGGCTAGCCCCATGGCTGGGGAGGTGCACATGTGCCTCCCTCCTTCCAGAGCTCAATTGGTGGCTGAGCTTGAGTCTCAGGAGCTCACATGGTGAGTTCACCATGGATTTTGGCAGCATACTCCAACCAATTGGCACATGCCAATCTGGTTTCATGGGGATGGGCACATGCTCATCCCCTCTCTCTCTCAAGCCCTATGCACATGTGCAGTGGCTGTGTAAAGCTCAATAATGGCTTTATACAAGCTGTTATGCTGTCAAAATTCCATGGAGAAACAAAATCCCATGTTTTATATGAGTATTGTATTTCAATTTGTTATAATATATGATTTTTTGGTGCAAATTGGTTTTATTTCTTTCTTTAGTTCCTTCTTTTATGTTCTCTGATGTGCTTGATGGCTCAGAACCATAATTGAGCAATGAAAAGCAATGAGCATCAGTACTGGCTTGAGTCCAGTGAATTCCAGTTTCTGTCCAGCTGAGAGATCAATCCATATCTCTCAGTCTGGCTATTAATTTCTTATGAAATTTCACAGTCATGTAGATTAGGTTTATATCAATTTACCACATAAATTTTATAATTTTTGGAATTTTCTGTGAATGGTTATGAATTTTATAATCTCATCTGTCAAAAACTCCAAAAAAGTCAACTTTGGGTCAAACTGAGAAGTTCATTCTTCTTTTGATTCAAAAATCCAAAATTTCTTGATTAATTCACCTTTATGACACCTCATGTGATGTTTTAAAGGATTTAGAATAATTAAACCAGGCTTTAATCCATAGGTTAAACCAAATTTGATTTTTAACATATCTGAAAAGGCATTTCTGTCCATTCTGGTGAAAATACAAAAACATGCTTTCTGATTATTCAATTAGCTTGAAATTTCATAGGCATACAAAATAAGTCTTAATGCATTCATTCACCAAATTTTACCATTTTTGGTATTTTCTGTGATTTTCTATGAATTTTTGAAGTTGAATCTGTAAAAATCAGAATTGAGTTAATTCTGGAATAAATACCAGAGAAGGAAAAAATGAAATTAACTTACATACAAACGAAATTCACATGCAAATCTAGTATAAAACATTTCCAAAACATACAATTGACCCAAATAAACATACTTAAACATACAATTTGAGAGGAGTGTACAGAAATCAAAGGAAAACCAAATTGGAAATAAAACCAGAAATGACTCAATGTGCATAAAGGACAATGCACATCTAAATTGATGAAATTGATCATCCAAACATGTTCAAACATACTAAACGACACTGTCTGGAGGGTTAATTGGAAGAAAATTGCACAGAAAAGCCATGAAATACCATTTGGTACCAATGCCCCGAAACCAGTTTGGTACCAAATGGCCAAAGTTGCAAAATTGATGGATTAAACTCAAATTAAGCCTCAAAATCTTGATAAACATGTTCTGACGATGCTATATGACAAAGGAATCGAGTCAATTTGTCAAAAATCAGCTCAAATCCCTCAAAATCTCATCTCAGCCAACTTCCCAACCGAAACCAGGTGGTTACTCCCATTTCCGGCGATCCAGGCCGCCGCCGCCGAGACCACCGCCGATGGACTCCCCACGCTCCGGCGATGCTAGCCATGCCTCCTGATCGGAGATCCGACGCCGGCAGGGCCTCGATCAGTGTCGGAGAGGATGAGCACGAATATTGATGCATCTCAAAGCGCGAAACTTGATGAAATTCGAACAGCCCAGTGAAGGCTTGATGCGCGCCAGAGATCCAACGGCCCAGTTTAAAAGATGCTTTAAAAACTGAACTTAAGTTCAGATCTTGATGCGTGGGCCCAAATCTGACGGCCCATATTAATCTGTTTTGAAAATAAACTTTAAACACCAAATAAAAATGATTTCTCAAGCCCAAAAATTATGAAAAATATATCAAAAATCATGATTTCACTTATGAATATTTTTAAGACTATAAAATGCCAATTTTGATTTTATTTTATTTTATTTTTTTTATTATAAAATAAAAGAAAATTCAAAATATATGATATATGTAAAAAAAAATAAATTCAAAATACCAAATAGGATATTCAAAAATAAGTGAAAGTTATGATAAAACAAATCAACAATTTTCAAAATAATCAAATTATGATAAAACAAATCAAAATATTCAAAAATGGTTAAATATGTTAAAACAAATCAAAATATTCAAAAATGATTGAATTAAGCTATATTTTGATAAAATAAATAAAAAAATATTCAAAAATGATTAAAATATGTTATATGTTGATAAAACAAATCAAAATATTCAAAGATAATCAAATCATGTTATATTTTGATAAAAAAAATAAAAATATTCAAAATAATCAAATGACATTATATTTTGATAAAAATAAATAAAAATATTCAAAATAATCAAATCATGTTATCTTTTGATATAATAAATCAAAATATTAAAGAATGATTGAATTATGTTATATTTTGATAAAATAAATTGGAATATTCAAAATAATCAAAATTATGTTATATTTTGATAAAACAAATCAAAATATTCAAAGATGATTGAATCATGTTATGAAACAAATAAAAAATGTTCAAAATAATTAAATCTTGTTATATTTTGATAAAACAAATCAAAGTATTTAAATATGTCAATATGTCCAAATATTTGACTAAATATGTTAAATATACAAATATACCCAAATATTTGACCAAACATGTCAAATATGCAAATATACCCAAATATTTGACCAAATATGTCAAAAATACAAATATGTCTAAATATTTGACCAAACGTGTCAAATATGCAAATATATCCAAATATGTAACCAAATATGTCAAAAATACAAATATGTCTAAATATTTGACCAAACATGTCAAATATGCAAATATATCCAAATATGTAACCAAATATGTCTAAATATTTGACCAAACATGTCAAATATGCAAGTATACCCAAATATTTGACCAAATATGTCAAAAATACAATCATGTCCAAATATTTGACCCAATATGTCAAACATGCAAATAAACCCAAACATTTGACCAAACATGTCAAATATGCAAATATGACCAAACTTTTGACAAAACATGTTAAATATGCAAATAAACCCAAACATTTCACCAAACATGTCAAATATGCAAATACACCCAAATTTCTGGCCAAACATGCCAAATATACAAATATGTCCAAACCCTTGGTAAAATATTTCAAATATGCAAATATGTCCAAAGCTCTGGCCAAATATGCCAAATATGCAAATAAGTCCAAAACTTGGTAAAAACATACCAACATATCAAATCATATCAAATCATGTTTCAAGGACATTAAACTGGCAGTGCGCTTCAGGTTTAATGTACCTCATTTTGGAAATCGATAAAGAATTATATGTTCCCGATTCTCCAATTTTCCCAGATTTCGAATTGGCATAGCGCTTCAGATTCGGAATTTGGAAGGTCAATAGACTATTTAGGACTATACGTCCTTGTCTTTGACATGAACCTTTCTAGAGATCAAACATCTCTGGTTCCTTGAGTATCGAGTTGGCAGTGCGCTTCATATTCGAACTCCGTGAGATCAATAGGATTATACGTCCTCGATCTCCGATTTATGAGAAATTATACGTTTCTCTGACTTTAGATCATACGTCTTTAGTCTTATTATCCAAAGTTATATCTTTGGGTTATTTAAAGCATATATTATAATAAATTGGAAGGAAGAAATAAAGCCACGAATCTGATCCATATATTTTGATTAGTTTAGCCCATTAATCAGAGGTTCCCGAGGCGAGAGCCGGGGTAATTAACGGCGGGGGCTTGCGCCCGTCGGAAAATAAAAGTTCCCACAATCACCTAAAATAATAAGTCCTTGAGCGCACAAACACGCGCAGGAATGTACCTGCACCTTCTTCCCCCGTGAGCGAGGACGCCGATGCCTTGCGCGTGGGCCGCGAAAAAGGGCCGCACAAATATGTTCAAAACCGTTTTAAATACATTATAATGCAATTTTAGGTTTAATATAGGTTGTATCTCTTATATTTTGCTCCAAAAGCACATATAAATATTAAATAAAAATATATATAGCTTATTTGTACATATTGACAATATTATATTTAAAAATGATGCTAAATTGATTAAAAATATATATATAATATGTTCAAAAACTGTTTTAAATACATTCTAATTCAAATTTTTGCAAAATATAAGCGTATCTCTTTAGTTTAGCACCAAAAACACGTATAAACATTAAGTAAACATATATACTAGTTTCTTTGTGCATATTACAACATTATAATCAATAATGAGGCTAAATTGATAAAAAAAATGTATAAACATGTTCAAAACTGTTTTAAATGCATTTTAATGCAATTTTAGGCAAAATATGGGTCTTATCTCTTTAGTTTAGCTCCAAAAATACCTATAAACATTAAATATACGTATCCAATAGGATATGTGTGCATTTTGATTATATTACAATTAGAAATGAGACAAAATTGATGAAAACGTGTATAATATGTTCATAACCATTTTAAATGCATTATAATGTAATTTTAAGCAAAATATAACTTGCGTCCCTTTAATTTAACTCCAGAAAGACATATAAATATTAAATGAGAATATATAATAGGCGGTGTGTGAATTTTGATCATATTACAATCAGAAAGGAGGTCCAACTGATAAAAAAAAATTTGTATAAACATGTTAAAAAACGTTTTAAACACATTCTAATGCATTTTTTAGGCAAAATATAGATTGTATATCTCTAGTTTAGCCCCAAATACACATATAAATAATAAATAAACATATCTAATAGCCTGCATATGAATTTTGACCACAATATAACCAGAAATGAGGCCAAATAGATTAAAAATGTACGTTTATATTCAAAATCATTTTAAATGCATTCTAATGCAATTTTAGGCTAAATATAGGATGCATCTCTTTAAATTAGCTCCCAAAACATATATAAACATTAAATAAACATATATAATAGCTTATTTGTGCATATTAACAATATTACAGTAAAATATGAGGCCAAATTAATTAAAAACGTATATAAATATGTTCAAAACTGTTTTAAATACATAATACAATTTTAGGTAAAATATAGGCTGTATTTCTTTAGTTTCGCTCCAAAAACACATATAAATATTAAATAAATGCATCAAACAGTTTATTTGTGCATTTAACGATTCTAGAATCAGAAATGAACCGAAATTGATTAAGTACGTGTACAAAAAAGTTCAAAACCATTTTAAAAGCATTCTAATTCAATTTTAGACAAAATATTGATCGTATCTCTTTATAGCTCCAAAAATACATATAAAAAATAAATTAACGTATCAAATAGCTTATGTATGCATTTTGACGATATTATAATCAGAAATGAGATCAAATTGATTAAAAGTATATATTAAACAAGTTCAAAATCATTTTAAATGCATTAAGTTTAGACAAAACATACACAATAGCTTATTTGTGCATTTTGTTGATATTAATAAAAAATGGGGCCAAATTTCTATTGACTTCAAATTTTCAACTTCAAGGAACAATTCCTCACGGCAAAAGGTCGCATACATTTTTTATTTTTAACAAAAAAACTTTTTGGCCCTCAATTTTTTTAAAAAAAATTAAATTTTCTTTGAACTCTAATTTGAAGTATATCAGTACTTAAACTTTTAAAAAAGCACCGAGGTAGTCCCTTTTTTTTTTTTGAAAAGGTTGTTCTCACATCAAAAATTTTCACTTATGTGATCTGATATATGGACATTTGTCTGCCATTTAAATACGAATCAAGTTTCAATAAAAGTTAAATCAAAGTATATTTTTAAAACCAACTCAATTTTGTCGTATGTTTCACATGTTTATTTCATTGTTTGACTGTATTTATTTTCTTGTTTTAAATTGCTCATAAAAGACACTGAATAGTATTTTTTTTTGAGCAACATCATAAAACAAAATCATATGTGAAACTCTCATTATAATTGTTTACAATGATAAAATAAAACTCCACAGACTCTTCTGGCACATAAATTTTCACTCTGAATCAAAGTTATATTTTGTGTGTACTTAATTCAGATTGAAATGACAACCAAACGCCCCCACATGTGAAATATATAAATGAATTCAAATCAACAAAAAAGTTTGATGTGAGGACTTATTCTGTTTTTAAAGTAAAAGGACTCTTTTAACATTTTTAAAAAAGCTGAGGGCAAAAGATGTAAAGTTGAGGGACTACTAAACCCATCGCTCGTCCACTTGGCAGGAGGCAACTTTCATTTTAAATTTTCCAATAATTAATTAAGAGCTGACAGTAGGAGTCACACTACAAGAACTCCTCGATCGTATCGAGCATCGAGATCTCTCTTCGCGGCTGTCGTAAAAGCCATCTTCTTCTCATTCTTGCCTCAACTCTCAATCCTGCGCTTCTCTCTCTAACTCCCCATCGTGCTCTCTTCCTCGTTTGTGTGATCTCTCCCTCTGCGACTTGCGCCTCTCTCTACTCTACTGTCCTCGAAACTTAATTAACTCTAATGCGCCGATGAAACTCCACTGCACACATCCTCCAGCTGCATAATGTCCCTTCTCAGCCTCATACTGACAAGGTCTCTCTCTCTCTCTCTCTCTCTCTCTCTCTCTCTCTCTCAGCCTTTCCCTCTGATTGGGTTAAATTGTGATATAACTTGTTCACAGTAATTAATATCAAACTGAGGTTCAGTGATGGATGTTCTAGCTTCGAATCGTAAGATTGTTATCACGATAAATGATGTGAAATTTTATTTTCTTCATTCAAATAGACAATCTGAGCAAACTTCGGTTCGAATTATATTCACTTGTTGTTCTTGTTTGTAAATTTGTTCATTTAGCACTGTTCTTTCAGGCTCACTGTTGCTCATATTTATGATTTTTAAAATTTTCAATTTTGCTAGGTTATGATGCTGATGCCAGCTTTATTTCATTTTCTTTCTTCGATTTGACTGCTAAAGCTCCATCGGTGCTGTGTCTTGCCTGGTTTCGTGAGGTGCTTTTTTATTCCAGTTTGCTGGTTTCAGTTTTATTCAATACTTTGTTCTTCCCATCTCTGGTCAGTTGTTCAATTTTATGTAAAATAAGACATACCATAGGTAGGGTAGGCCGTGGTGAGAACGTCTCTAGAATTTAGTCTCAATACAGTATCTCGCCAATAGATGGATATAGTTTACTTTGATAGATATGTGAAATCTGCTGCTGCTTTAACTGTTTTTCAATGTTCATATTCCTACAGAATATGATAAGACTGGATAATTTTAGTAACCTAACTGCATTATTGTTTACATTCTGTGGTACTTATGTGCTTTTTCTTAATGCAGTAGTAGACAATAGAAGGACCATTTATCATTTGGAAGCCAAGCTCCACCTTGTTAGATAAATTTTGGAAAGAGGCAGACAGAAGGTGACTGGAGTCAAACAAATAAGAATAAAATAAGAATCAGATGTGTTCCTTATCTCTTGCCTCTTTGTCTTCACTTCCACCTTCGACTTCCCCATACCAATCCCCATCCCCATTGGCTTCCCATCGAAGCCTCTGCGTTGTTTGCTATGCATTCCCTCATTCCAGATCTCAACTTGACAGAAACATGAACAAATCAAATCCACCACCAACTACTAGTAATTTCCCCAGCAATGCCAAGTTTGATGACCTTCTTGGAAAGATTGGGAGGCAGTGTCAGCGGCATTTGAAGGGGAAGCAGCAGGAGGGGAAGAGAAGGCGGCATCGGAAGGCAGACGCCATTTCTGCCCAAGAGGTGCTTCAACTGTTGGATCAGCTCTTGGATGCCAAGAAAACTCCAACTTCTATCCGTCAATTCAATCAGAACCTTGCTGCCTACACCAAAACCTCAAGCAATCCTTATCCCACTGTCTTTTCCCTCTTCACCCGCTTAATCCAAGCTGAAGAAATCAGTCCTGATGACTATACCTATGATATCATGATGGACTGTTGTGCTCGAAACAATTGGGTCAGCCTAATGTTTGGTTTTCTGGGTTGGTTTCTCAAAGAGGGTCGCAAAGCTGATGCTGTGATTTTCAGTACAATACTCAAAGGCCTCTGTTGGGATAATAGAATTGGTGAGGCGGCAAGTATGGTGCTTGACAAAATGCCTAAGCTGGGATGCGAGCCCAATGTGGTCTCGTATACTATTCTTATAGACGGGCTGTGCAAGAAAGGTGAAATTCAGAAGGCAATGGATTTTCTAGATATCATGATTTCCAAAGGGCATGAGCCTAATGTTGTGACCTATAGCGCTCTTATAGACGGGATGTGCAAGAAAGGTGAAATTGAGAAGGCAATGAATCTTCTAGATGAAATGATTTCCAAAGGGCATGAACCTAATGTGGTGACCTATAGCACTCTTATAGATGGGATGTGCAAGAAAAATGAAATTGAGAAGGCTACATATCTTCTAGATGACATGATTTCAAAAGGGCATGAACCTAATGTTGTGACTTATAATGCTTTTATAGATGGCCTTTCCAAGCAAGGTGAAATTGAGAAGGCTATAAATTTTCTAGATGTCATGATTTCCAAAGGGCATGAGCCCAATGTTGTGACCTATAGCACTCTTATAGATGGGCTTTGCAAGCAAGGCAAAATTGAGAAGGCAATGCATTTTCTAGATGTCATGATTTCCAAAGGGCATGAGCCTAATGTTGTGACCAATAGCGCTTTTATAAATGGGCTGTGCAAGAACGGTGAAATTGAGAAGGCAATGGATTTTCTGGATGATGTGATTTCCAAAGGGCAGGAACCTAATGTTGTGACCTACAACACACTAATGGTTGGGCTTTGTAAGAAAGGTGAAATCGAAAAGGCATTGAATTTTCTAGATGATATGATTTCTAAAGGGCATGAGCCAGATGTTGTTACCTATAGCACTCTCATTGCTGGGCTTTGCAGGAAAGGTGAAATTGAGAAGGCAATGGATTTTCTGGATGACATGATTTCTAAAGGGCCTGAGCCTAATGTCATGACCTATAACATTCTTATTGATGGCCTTTGCAGTAAAGGTGAAACTGAGAAGGGAATGCATTTTCTAGATGTCATGATTTCCAAAGGGCATGAGCCTGATACTGTGACGTACAACACACTTATAGATGGGCATTGCAAAAACAGTGAAATTGAGAAGGCAATGGATTTTCTAGATGTCATGATTTCCAAAGGGCATGAGCCTGATATTGTGACCTACAACACACTTATAGACGGGCTGTGCAAGAAAGGTGAAATCGAAAAGGCATTCGATTTTCTGGATGATATGGTTTCTAAAGGGCATGATCCTGATGTTGTTACCTATAGCACTCTCATTGCTGGGCTTTGCAGGAAAGGTGAAACTGAGAAGGGAATGCATTTTCTAGATGTCATGATTTCCAAAGGGCATGAGCCTTATATTGTGACCTACAACACTCTTATAGACGGGCTGTTTAAGAAAGGTGAAATTGAGAAGGCAATGCATTTTCTGAATGATTTGATTTCTAAAGGACATGATCCTGATGTGGTGACCTACAACACTGTTATCGATGCGCTGTGCAAGAAAGGTGAAATTGAGAAGGCAATGGATTTTCTAGATGACATGATTTCTGAAGGGCATGAGCCTGAAGTCCTGACCTACAACACTCTTATGGATGGGCATTGCAAGAAAGGTGAAATTGAGAAGGCGATGCATTTTCTAGATGTCATGACTTCCAAAGGGCATGAGCCTGATATAGTGACCTACAACACCCTTATAGACGGGCTGTGCAGGAAAGGTAAAATTGAGAAGGCTATGCATTTTCTAGATGTCATGATTTCCAAAGGGCATGAGCCTGATGCTGTGACCTACAACACTCTTATAGATGGGCATTGCAAGAAAGGTGAAATTGAGAAGGCATTCGATTTTCTGGATGATATGATTTCTGAAGGACATGATCCTGATGTCGTGACCTACAACATTCTTATAGATGGACATTGCAAGGAAGGTGAAATTGAGAAGGCAATGCATTTTTTAGAGGTCATGATTTCCAAAGGGCATGAGCCTGATATTGTGACCTACAACACTCTTATAGACGGGATGTGCAAGAAAGGTGAAATTGAGAAGGCAATGCATCTTTTAGAGCTCATGATTTCCAAAGGGCATGAGCCTGATATTGTGACCTACAACACTCTTATAGATGGGATGTGCAAGAAAGGAGAAATTGAGAAAGCATTTGATTTTCTGGATGATGTGATTTCTAAAGGACATGATCCTGATGTCGTAACCTACAACATTCTTATAGATGGAATGTGCAAGAAAGGTGAAATTGAGAATGCTTTGGATTTTCTAGATGACATGATTTCTGAAGGGCATGAGCCTGATGTGGTGACCTACAACACTCTTATAGATGGGATGTGCAAGAAAGGTGAAATTGAGAAGGCATTTGGTTTTCTTGATGACATGATTTCTGATGGGCATGAGCCTGTTGTCGTGACGTATAACACTCTTATAGACGGGCTTTGCAGGAAAGGTGAAATTGAGAAAGCATTGGATTTTCTAGATAACATGATTTCAAAAGGGCATAAGCCTGAGTTTGTGACCTACAAAATTCTTATAGATTGGCTGTGCAAAAAAGGTGAAATTTGGAAGGCTTTGGATTTTCGATATTACATGATTTCTAAAGGCTTTGAGCCTGATGTCCGTCTTATAAGTGAAATTGATAAGGCAATTGAAGAGTCCTGGTGGTGGTGATGTAACTGCCATCTCAGAGGTGGTTTGCTTGTTTTAGTAAATGAGATAGTTTGCTATTTAGGTTAAATTCTTGTTGTATAGATTAATGTAATTGTTAGCTGTATCTACTTTTATTATGATTGAAATTTCTTTTTCCTGCTGATTGGAAGTTTTTAAACATCTTTCTTTATCCTTTCTGGTTTTATTGATTTGTCTTTAGTTTTGTCATTTTACATACTAACAAGGGGCTTACAAATATTATTACTAATGGTACACCATTAGTTCTTTTCTTAATACACTTGGTCTGCACAGGAAAGTCCACTCGCACATTTCTTAAGTCAAGGGTTTGGAGCACAGTTGCAGTCAAAAATCATTGTTGTGGCTTCATACATCAGCTTTCTGTGAGAAATATTGAACAATGCAGTCTCAAGTTTAACTGAGGTCCTAACAAAGGTCATTTGTCTTTCTCTTGAGGAATTACCTTATTACATATTATCAAATAGTTCTACTACTATTAGTCTTCAGTGAGAATAAAATTAACATGGAATAAATTGAGCAGTTGTCATCACTATTGTACTGCACTATGCTACTGTCAGTTTGTAGAATAATTTCAACACTGTTGGTTCCTGCCAGCGCAAGTACTGGTCCAAAAAGTGGGCATTAACAATGAAATTAAATTATGAAAGATGAATACCTATTTTTGGGAGATGAATGCTACAGAAACAAAGAACAGAGAATACCGTACACAAAATATTGACATATGCTGGTATAATCTTTATAAGATGTTTAGGTTGGATCAGTTTAGTGTGTGAATAAATTAGGATAGGGTAGACACACAGACTTTTTTTGGAACATTGAATGCAAATTTAAGGCCCGATACTATGGGATAATTTCAATTCAATCCTGGAGTATCATTTGGTTTTCTTTGCTTTCAGTTAAAAATAATTACTTAGATATGGTAAGTTATTTGATTTTTCCTATTTGATACTGTGTAGCTTTCAGGATCTCTTTTTCTAAAGCTTTGGTAATTGTAATGTTCATCACTTTTCGTTGTACTCTCTTTTTTTTGCAATTTTGACATGGTTTCTCAATTCGAGCTTGATGTGCCATTCTGGACTGCTAAGGCATTCTTTGTTTCTCTGTTCAATTTGTTATCGAGTGTTTCATCTTTGTCTTTGTTATTTCTTTTCTCTGATATATTGAGTGGCTCAGCTGACTGTGCTGGGGACCCATTGAGTCTCCAAAGCTCAGCATTTCCAAAAATGAACTAATCCAATGCCATTTTGGATTTGATACAAACACTATAATTTTGGATGTGTGGCTATCTGGTATCTCAATGGTGTGTCTGAGAAGGATGCTTTGTATGGTATGCTGTACTGAATTTTAATTATAGATCGGTTTGTATTTTGTTGCGTATATGCATGTCTATGTTCTTTTGGTTTTGATTGCTGAGGTGATCCTGTACAAAGGATTTTTCTATGATTGATTTAGATTGACGATTGATATGATAAGTGTTGGAGCTGCTCGGATACCAGTGTTTATATCCTGAGCCTACTGGTATACATCCTGTGGAAGGGCAGAATCAGGATTCGTGGGTGGTAGGGATACTTTAATACACACAGGTACAATAGTATCATCCCAATTATATCCATTTAATTATTTCTTGGTTCTAATGGGTGGATTTTAGACTGAAGGTTGATGGAAGGATATGTTAGCATGGATACTGGCATGCAAAAAGGGGAGTAACAGGCAAGAGCTGCTGCACAAAGAAGACATTTTTCATTCATTTCTTTATTTGGCTTTGTCTGGCAATGCTACATTTTCAGAGATGTGTGTGTAGACGGAAGCAAAGGGTATATGGGGTATAAAGCGTGCATATCTAGTTTCATTGTAGTAGATGAGGGGGGTTGGTTTGTAAATAATTAGGTTGCAAACAACTTTTATTTCAGAAATGAAGCGGGTGGGAGTACCACTTCTTCTTCTTGGTTTTTTTTTTTTTTGAAAAAAAAAATTGGCTGTGAAATTTTTTCATAGGGCATTCTTCAGATGATGCTGGTATTGTGTAAATCTTTGGGATAAAATTGAAATGACTATAAGAGATAGACTCCTCTTTTGAGGATATGCTGGTATTGATTATGCACCAGCAAGTGTACCCACTGCTAACTTACTGGTATGCTTAGCGGTTCTTTTATTCTACAAAGCTATATATTTTGACAGTTGGGTGTTAATATCTATAAATGTTATATATGATTAATTACCTAACAAAATATTTATCAGCAGGGCTTATAAGATTGTAGGTCGAAGATGGCTTGGAATCTAACTTCATGTTCTGTCAGTATGTTGGCTCTTTTCTTAATTGGGTCTATTTTCGATTCTATAATAATTTTCATTCTTTATCATCCTTTTTTGAAAATATATATAGTTTGATTAAAGAAGAAAAAGATCTTTGTATTGGTTGCGTGCCGACCTATCTATCAACCAATAATCTTATTAGTGCACCAGCAAAAAAAAGCTAGAACTGTTTCAAAACAAACTTTATATGTATGGATTTATCATCAAGAGTTTCAAATTGATCACATCTCTAATTTGCATAATAAGATCTAACTGCCACCAAAATAGAAGCAACATGTGGAAGTGAGTTTTGGGTCTTTTCTCCATTCATACCAGTACCCCTTGTAAACGATGCTCTTTCAAAATTTCAAGTTTTCTTTTATGTGACAAAGTACACTGTCCAAAATCTAATGGTTATACAGTTACATCTGAGAGACATGAAATTGATAGAATTTTTGTAGCATAATTAGATTTGCCTTTTATATATATATATATTTCTTTTCTTGATTCTTTATCGAACAGGTTTCTGTCATTTTGATAGCTAATTAAAAGTTTGGTTGGTAAGGGAGTGCGATCTCCAGAGAACTCCCATTAACTTACCAGCATCTTCTTAAAGGTTAACATGTAGATATTAATTAATTGTCGACTAAAAATAATTAGATCTGTACCATTCTTAATGAAACGGATAACTTTGATATTCCTTTTTTTTTAAAAAAAAAAGAAAAAAACTAAGATGTTGTCACATGAGACTGGTAGCCCCAAGGCGTGATAAAATATGAATTGCTAATTAGATTGCGACAACTGGAATCATGTCAGGAGAGAAAAATATATATTAGCAAAACACTTGCTAACATCTTAACTATATATATCTGCATCTTTATTTTCTACAATGTATACAAGAGATCACTAATGGATTATGGATATTCTATTGCTTTTATTAAGGAATTTTTATGGTGCGGAACAACGAAGAAAAGTGGCAGAATAATAATCATTTTGGAACTCGTTTTTGAAGCAATGCATGATTTGTTTTCAATTTTTTATTAACCAAAGAGCATGCTCAAATTTCTTTTATGAGGAAAAAAAAATGCATGATGGAGAGAAAAGAGGAGTCACAAGTGGGCGCTTTCACTTTTTTTTGTAAATACACAAAGAGCACTTTAATTTTTTGTAAATACACAAGGAGCACCTTTTTGTAAATTGACTTGAATGCAAGTGTAGTTGCAACTTGCAACTATTATATGCATAATTCTTGGTGCCAATTTCATTTACTCATTTATTATTGTTGGTAGTAGTTAATGTTCTTGCTACAATCAAGGTTCACCTATTAGAATATATGAATATGAAATCATGATTTCTATCTGAATTACGAAATTGATGCTTATGGTCAATGACCCAATTACCATTTTTTTTTTAAGAACTGGACGAATAAACATCGTCTTATTTTTTACAACCGTCGCGGTAGATATCATCATTTATCAAAATTAGAAAAATAAAGTTGAGATTTACTTTTGATTTGAGATAAACCCAAATCTAAGTATGGTTCTACATGTGAATTATCTGCTCACCAATCAAAACTAGGTTATTATTTTTCAAGTTGTTGATAAATAATCATTTTTTTTAAAATATACATAATTCTGATACATGATTTATCTATGTTATAAAGAACATGCGCACCATCTCAATTTTGGGTTTCCACCAAATATCATAAACTTTCCTTATGCATTATGTTTGACAAAAAAAACTCGTGAAAAATAATAACCTCGTCATCATGATTTATTCTCCTTCCAATGCACACACAATTGCATGTAAGTGTCTTTGCACGCAAAAAGAAAAGCGCACTGAAGCAAGGCGAGCGACCGCCTGAAATGAAAAGAATCTAGTTTGTTGTGTGGCATTGGCTATAGCTGATGGCCTTAAATAAAGTGACTCAACCTAGCTATATCAATATCCTCTATGAACCTTCTATAGTGCAAAAAATAGGATTCACATGTCCCCCACCCCCATTCTCTCTTTCTCAATTGGAGGGTAATAAAGTGTCAGTTTCAGGCTCCTTTCCTTTCCTGCCAAAAGATTTAAGCACTATGGCTTAGTCGCTAAGAAATTTTTGAAACTTTAAAAGGGAAGGCACCATCACAAAAATCAATGCTACCTTTTTATCCCCTTCGGATTTATTAAGTGGGGAATATATATATATAGTTTGACTATGATGTTTTTATAAGCATTTCGGTGAAATATTTATAGGTTAAATTTGAAAATTTGGTGTCTGAAATGGCGATTTAAATAGCTCAATAAATTCTTCATATCAAAATCTCGTAGAATACTAAAATTTATCATTTTTAGAATTTATTTATCAAAAAATTTAGTAAACTTAAACTCACACTAAGTTTACTCTCTATATATATATATATATATATATATATATATATATATGAGCAAAAGAACATTGCATCATTTACTTTTGTTCAAAATTTTCTTGCTTTTTCCAAGATATGATGATCTAATGCACAGCCACTCCACTAATTTAGGGTACTTGGGGGGCAAAGAAAATTCCATTTGTATTCCTATTTTTTTTATTTATCTTAATTTGTTTTGATATAATATATAAAACTAAGATCATGCAGGATTTATTGTGATCTCCAAATTAAGTTCTATTTTCACATGACATGATATTTGGCCTTTTTCTCTCCTATTCCTTGGTGGGAACTAGGAACAAGTTGCACTGTCATATATTCTGTTTGCATTGAAGAAGCCAAAGAAATCTCTTTCTCAGTACCAGAAAGTAGTTGCTAAGTTCAGTTCAGTACTTATCAAGCGAGTTGAAAAGCTTAATTTTACAAGTTATCAGATTTATGTTAAATAACGAATTTCAACTATTAATTTATTAAACATAATGAGTCTAATATTTTATTTTATTTTTTTAAAAAATTATTTGGTATAATATCAAGAAGCTTAAAAAAAATTTAGTCCATTCAATTTTCAACAATATTTCTTACTGACGATTTTATATCAAATAAATTGAAAATTAAAAGAACTTGCAAAACAAATGTTCGTCTTGTCAAGTAAATCAAAATTGAGAAAAGAGGATTTGATGAGATTTGACAGACTGAACTGATGACACTGTGAAAGAAGAGATGATTTGATGAGATTTGGCAGGATTATTAAACTGACAACACCATGAAATCACGCAAATGAAAAAATAAAATGGATTTGAAGAGAATAACAATTGGCATAGCAGAATTGAAGAATCCTCTTTCACTGTCATATTTCTTTTAGCACGAGCTAAGACAACGACCTCGGTATTTTGTCATTTTCTTTTAATCATCTTTTTCTTCTTCTTCTTCTTCTTTTTTACAATCTGTATTGATTTCTCAATTTCTTTCTTTTGGATAGCATGCCTCCACTTGTGCAGATTATAGAGATTCTGTTGAATAAGGTTGCTTGTAAATTGTAATAATATACCTAGCAACGTGTCGTATTATCATTTCTTTAACACTTAATTAGTACCGTGCATTTCGGAAAATGTTATTATTATTTATCATAATACGAATATATTTTTCAGCATAACTCTACTCGTCGCCAAATATTAATTGAATCCTCCAGTCTGATAAATTATTATGGTTAAGGAATTTTAGAAAATGATCCTATTTGACATATAAATATTAATATATTTATTTTCTTAGAGTCATTCTTCAAAAATTCTTAAAATAGTAAAAAATAAAAAAAATAAAAAAATTTGATAATATACAAAATTTTGTTATTAGTATTTTATTGAAACTTTAGATTAACATTTCAGATATAAAAAGAATCAAAATTTAATTCGTTAGAATATCAGTCGATATGCTAAATATTAACACATTAACTTAACTTCAACCATGATCTGTAGGATTTATCCTATGTATTATTTTGCACCCTTTCTCTTGCGATCAACTTATCAAATACCAACATTAAAAAAAATATAGTATGAGGCTACGAATTAAATGTGGAAAATGAATTATTTTTAACATAAATACTTGGTTCATCAAGTAGATGACATCATTGCTCGTCTTATCTACTAATCATTCAAGCATTTTTTTTCTCATTTTTTTTTATATTTTTGAGTTTCTTTTTGTAAAATCGAGATTGAGAGGTCGGAAATTAAATTACATGTACAAGTTCTTTTTTCATTAAATTTGAACCTTCTATCATATATAAACCAAACTCAAAAAGGAAGAGTTAATTTATATATAAGGAAGGCGCTCGGATCATCAAATAAATTAACATAATCAAGGTTTATATTAAATTCATGAACTCTTTTGATTTATAAAATAAGTACAATAGATATGGGGGAGTGCACCTTGTCCAACAGCTGATCAAAAGAGAAGATAGCTAGCCACACACATATCAATTGTTCAAATATAATCAATCCATATATATTAGCATTTAGCATATGCTTTTGGCTTCAATCAAATCATCAGATTAGTGGAATGTGCAAAAAGTATAAAGTGTGACTTGATATGTCTACATGTAATATTCAATTTTCCTCGCACTTACTGTGGTTAGTGAATTATGCACATATTATCGTGACGTGTTGTGTTTATACGTGTCTAATATTTATATATCCGTCGCACATATCACAAAAATATAAGAAGAGAAAAAAGTTTTCCGATCTTAAATAAGGAGAAGTGTGGATCTTCAAACTTCAAATCTTTCTCTTCTTATATATATATTTTTTTATCAAACATTCTTCTTTTCATGTTTATCTTCCCTCTATTTATATTTTACGAGCTCTTTATTGCTTAAAGAATTTTGTAATTTCTTATTATAATATCTCAGTCATGAAACATAGGATCAGAGTCTAGTGTAATTGTTAATCATCATTCTCAGTGTGATAGTTTATAAGTTTAAAATTTAATCTCCACACTAAAAATAATTTGTGAATTATGACTATCATCTTATGTTAAAAAAAAATCAGATGTGTCTGAATCAATCAATCTTTATATGTGAAGAAAATTAAAAAACCAGATTGTGTCATGCGGAGAAAACTAATGCCTCCACATTAATTCAAAAAGGCCAAAAAACAAAAACTGATTTTTTTTAGGGTAAATGAAATTGACCTAACATTTGTTTATTTATCTTATCTTGCAAAATTTGGCGAAACTCTCATGCATTTGGCAATTGTTATTTATTTGTTTATATTTTTATACACAAGTTGATTTTGAAAAGCGCGAGATATATACTCATATTAAATGAAACTACTGTAGATACCATGTTATGGCAATAAATATATCTATAACGAAATAATCATATATAGTGGCTATATCTTTCCATATAATAAGGTCTAAATAAACTAGACAAAAAGACTCTTTATAGGAAGAAGGTATCTTGCTATTGTACACCAAATTAAGACAAAATTATACTATACAATTACTTCAAAAAAAAAAAGAACAATTTATACTACGAATATGAACTTATAGCTCAAGGAAAAGTGGCATTTTTCTTCTTGTGATACAAAATAGATTCTCAACTTTGTTGTTTGCTTTGATAGATAAAAAAACAACTCTTATTTTGTGATTTTTATCCAAACTATTTTCTGATCGCATCTCCTACTTGAAACCATTGTATCTGTATAATTCCAAAGGAGCTATATCTTCAATGATATATTGATAATAAAAGAGGTATTTGTTTAAGCTCTAATAAGGACAAAAATGTTGATTCAGACAGTTTTTTTTAAAAAAAAAACTGGGAACATCAAAAAAACATCGCCATTCAATTAGTGCTAGAGCTTTCATAAATAAAAGAAAAGAAAGAAAAATAAAAAAAAGGGTTTCACCGTTCTTTATTGAATTATCATTCTTTATGAAAGATAACCTTTTGTTCTTAAATTTCTAAAGACCTAAACGTAACTATCATAGGACTATATCAAAGGATATATATTGCATCGTGGCATCTGGGGATTCAACCACTTAACACTCAGCTTAGATCAGCAATCGTATATATACAATCAAGGATATATAGTTATTGACCCCTCTAATACAAGATGAGATATATTAATTAACTTGTGCCAGATTAAGGGGACCTGAGAGCTAGTAATTATTTAGGTTTCTAAATGACATTATATCATATTATTAGCATAATTTGTCTTTAGTGTCTCTTTTGAAAAAATGGATGATTATTTTTAGATGGAGGAGGAGATATATGTGTCACGAACTCTAAATATTCACAAGACCTACGATCTTTCACATAAATTATATTAATTTTATCACTAGATGAAAGATTAATTTTCAAGTTAAATGTGTTTTTCAGAGATATTCATCGAGTAAAGCTAATATGATCAGCTTAAACTCATCAAGGAATTTCACAAGTATAATCTCAAAACTCATTGAATCACATTAATTTAGAAGATGAATCAAACCATTAAAACTAATTTACTTCATCAACGATGTGTTTATTATGCTAAAAAAGTTTTTTTCAGATTTAGTACGACGTCAAGGAGTCAAAAAAGTATAGGAGGTTTTTTTTTCAATCATATTTGATTACTTAATTTTATCATTAATGAACTTAAAAATATAATATTATAAGATGTAAATATATCATTTAGGTTTAGACCATCTCATCAATTCGTCTTGGATTGAAGACGTTCAGGATCTTAATTAAGTTACTCAAATTTCAAGTTGGGTAAGTTTTATATATCATATTAATCAAATGAAACAAAGGTTATTTTTTTGTTATCACCTTAGTAAATTTGATTTTGGAGTAAAATTTGAGTTACTGTATATGATTTTATCAGATCATAAGTCAAGTTAGACAAATTAAGGCATAATAATTAATAATTGGTCGGGTTGAACTTGAATTTGGTCATAATCGGATATAAACTAACTCAAACTTTTGGGTTAATTCAGAAATTCATATCTTTTGCTGCATAGTATTCACGAACGAGTAAATTTTTAGAAAAGCTTGTGAAATAGGAGTTGTACGAAACTCCAATATGATCAAACAATTTCAATACGGCATTGGAAGATGACTACAAGTATAACGATTTGATATCCAATCAGATCTCGACCGATTCAAATTCGGATATAATCGAGTTTAATGTAAGTTGTTCGAATCTAAATTGAGTCGAATTTTTGAGTAATTAATTGAACTTTTCTTAAAGAAAAAAATTGCCTGGATTAGATTCAAACCCTGATTATGTTTAAAAAGAAAATTAAAAGAAGACATGACGAGCTAATTTCTTGCACGGCTATGTTTCTTGCTTTTTCTCACTAGCTCACAAAAATAACTCATTTGATACTAAGCCATTTGCCATTAATGACCGTGACATTATATTCTCTAAAGAGAATAATTTTCTTCTAATTAATTAAGTCCAGTGATTGATTCAAACGCTGAATTATATAATTTTTGAACATTTCCAATGATAAGTACATTTAGAGCGAAAAAATGCTGCAATTGAAACATACTTGAACTTAATCCATGTCGAATTAATGTGATCTTAATTGGAAGAGGGAAATTTCAATCATTGAGGCCGAAATAAAATAGCCTGTGAATATTATAGAGAAGTAATAACTACACTTCTTATCCGCACATTTTTAAGATATATTCATATATTTTTCAAAAAAAAATCCAATTTCTTGATATACAACTTTCCTTTTCAAATGGCACTAGCCCCAAATGAGGGATCTCTTGATATACAACTTTCTAATTGACATGTATGGTGTATGAGATTTTGGAATCATGGAAAACTTATTGATTTTTTTGAATAATAAGATTAATAAAAATAAAAATAAAAATATAATAATAATAAAACTAATGCTAATAATCATAATAAATATTGCTACTGATATAATTACAATAACGAGAATAATATGATGAAAATAATAGTTGTGTTAAAAATATTGATGACGATGACATGGCAGTAATAATCATAATAATAATTAAGTGATCCCTCCTCTTTTTAGACTTATCAAATTATTATCTTGATGAACACTGATACATATTATCATCACGGTTGTCAAATATCAATGTCAATTAATGAATAGTTGATGATTGATTGGATGTTAGATTGCATTCATTATCTGCTTATCCGCATTTAAGAGACAGAGAGAAACGTGAGAAATTCGACTGGTCGGGATTAATTACAAACATATCTCCAATTTGTCGTCAATAATTGACATAATTAACTTCAAAACCTTATTTTAAGCAGCCAATTTTAGAGCCGTCATCACAGATATATGACTGTAAATTTGTAATCAGTCTATCTTAATTAATTGAAATGCTCTTCAATTTATGAGATGTATTTCTAATTCAAACTCATGAATTTTATCTCCAGAAACTATTTTGATATTTGAAGCTGATTTCCGTCAATTAAACTCATGAATTTAAATTCACATCAACGCCCCCATTTTTTTTTATCAAGTATTAAAATCAACAACAAAAAAAACAAATAATGATGATGATGATGATCTTCTTCTTATGGGAGATCGTAGGTTCAGAATTCAGATGAGATTCTTCATAAATATTTAAAGTTGAATGATTTTGTTTCATCTTTATCTCAAAATAATAATAATATTATGTACTGCATGATTGTGGTTAATAATTAGAGGCATGTTAGTTAGGGAACAACCATAATAATATTGTGAAAGATGGCCATTAGAGTGATAAGTAAATGTTATCCGAAGTAATATCGTGGGTTTCGCAATTAAAAATATAAATGAGTAATAATTGTACTTCTTAATTACACCCATTATTTAGACCTCAGATGTATTTATATTTTTTTTATAAAATATTTATATTTAATGATAAAAGTATTTATAAAACTCATTAGGACAAAAAATGTTAAATACTTAAGCAACAAAGTTTTTAACTTAATTTTTTCTGTAATCATTAGGAAAAAAAATTGATAAATACTTTCTATAGTGACTATAAACACTTATAAATTCGAACATAAATAAATTATTTATTTTATATAAATACATTCGGTATGCAAATAAGAGATGCAAAATATTGAATATAAGAATAATTTCTTAATCAAAATTTCTTTTCTAAGATAAAAATAGGGTATATCTATAACGTAATTTTGATAATCTTTCATTAAATATCAAATGAAACCTAAATCTCATGAAAATTGAAATTCAATGAATGTATAAATTATCAATATGTCTATAAACTATTTTTTTAATTTATTTTAAAAATCATTATTAATATTATCACGTTAACGTTATCAATTAATCTCCACCAATTTAAAAAAAAAAACCTATTTTGCTATCATGCAGAGATATTGCTCCCATCGTTGCATGATAGTGGATTCAAATTTTTTATGAAAACATAGGCACAAAAAGCCCTATCATTTATTCAATATAAGGTGGCTTTTAATGTGTTTTCAAACAGAGCCCAGATATATATTTTATGTATAGTAAGAGCTCCTTTTGTTCGAATTCGGTACAAATAAATAAAAGACACGATAGCTACATCAAAATTAATTTTATTTTGACATAAGAGTGAAATTAAAATTATTTTTAATGAATTTTTTAAAAATGATCATAAAAATAATAATAGTAAATATTAATATTTGAATGACAAAAATAATTATTTTTAAAAATTCTATAAAAATGGTAAATTTTGGTATTCTACAAGATTTTGATACAGAGAATTTATTGAGCTACTTAGATCGACATTTCGGATACAAATTTATGAAATTTAATCCGTAAGCATTTCGAACCGAAATATTTATAAAAATATCTTAACTTTACCCTCTATATATATATATATATATATACTTTTTGAAAAAAAAAAAAGAACGGTATCAACCACCGTCAAAAAAGGTAAAGTAAAAGATGAAGAAAAGGAAAACCCACAAAATTTTGTTCTACTTTTTTGATGGAAGATATTTTCTTTTCTCTCTATCTAGAAGATGGAAGTTGTACCACAAAATTATCAAATTAAATATATTTTTATAATTTTTATGTTAAAATTAAAATATATTTTATAATTAATTAAAAATAAAATATATATATTTTTTAATTTTTATAGAAGTATAATTTTATAAATTATAGTTTGAAAAATAATTTAAAACTATAGAATCTCCGCCACTTGATACTATGTGTGGCATAAGTATATAAAAATTAATCATTCTATTGATCAAATTTATAAATGATATGCAAAACTTGTGATCCCCAAACAAATTATCACAAAATAAATAAACAAAAATGGTCCTCCATCCCACATTGTTTTTGTTCAATTTATGAATCTCAACATAAAAAAAAAGAAGATGATATCAAATTCTTTTTAAATGAAAGGATTTATTGTTGAAACTGAAAAGATTGTACCACCTATGGAAATAGTATGAAAATGCTTGATTCACAATTTCACAACTTGAACTCAGGTGAGAGTGTGAAACCACTTGTACCTATTTATTAACTCTACATTTTATATGCACCTCAAATATATTTATATTTTTTTCAGACAATATTTATATTTAATGATAAAAATATTTATACCTTGTATTGTTGAGATTAAAAGTTATGCAAACTGTATTTTACTTATACAACAGAGCTTTTAATTTTAATTTTTTTCATATTCATTTAAGAATGAAAAATAATAAATATATTCTATACTAACTATAAATACTTACAACTTTAAATATAAATAAATATCTATTTAATATAAATATTTTTAATTTACACATAAAAAATACAAAATATAAGAACAATTTCTCTTAAAAATAATAGGTTTACATAATGGAAATTGCTGAGGAACTTCAAAAGGAAGCTTTATTGGAAGGAAAGTAGAAGAGCTTTGTAGAAAGGTGCGAATACGATGTTAGAAAAACAAATATATAAAAACAATAAAAGATTTACACAACGGAAATCGCCGAGGAGGCCCCACCAGTCAGAACCAATTATGAAATCTGGGAATATAGCGACCAGGCACGTGGCTCTCCACGATGAGTACATTTCCACATGCTGGGGCCCACCGCAACACGTGTTAGACGCACAACCACTTCCGGCGTGGGCCCCAGCGCTGAATAAAAGCACTGGCATCTGTCGTGGCTTGTGGGGTCCACCTCAACCGTGTCTCCAACTAACCTCTCGAATTGTCAACTTAACTTAATAATAAATACAGGCTATATATATATATATATATATATATATATATTTATTTATTTATTATTTTTTTTTACTGTTGATTAAATTCTAAACCCATTTTTCGGTCGTTTATTTGTTCAGGGAAACTGTTAATAAACATATGTCTAAAAGAATTTATATAAAATTCTGTCTAAAAGAAGAAGGCTAAATATCACTGTTCTCTTGGAGTTGACAACCTCTTCCATGCCTTCCACTGCTCAAAAGTGACTAGTGTTTCTTGTTCATTTATGTAATATATTTTTTATTATTTGAAGATGTTTGATGTGATTGATTGCCAAATAAATGTTGCCGTGTCAAAGGCCGAAAAAGTTGAATGCATTATCCTGGATTTTATTATTATATCTCTACATATATTGTATTATATTTTATGATATTGACATTTCTGACTAGTGTGGCTCCCAAAATAGCCCAAAGCCCCAAACCAATATTTTAAATTGAATTACTTGTTTAATCAGAATAATAAATTGATTTTTCTTTTGTGTTCTGGAAACGCATTGAGACTGTTTAATGGGCAATAATCAGGATAAGGGTTATCAAATTGAAATTTTTTTTTTGATATAAAAGTTTATATTAATTTTGATATTTATTTATTTTTAAATATTTTTATGGAATTTTAATCTGTATAGAAAGACGAAATCTATCACCATTATGCTAGTTATATGATTTGTTATCAAATTGAAATAATTTAATGTTTTTCTTGCACTTTAATTTTCATCGTTTCTTATTTGCATTAAAATAATGATTATATTTAACATTCAAATTGTTTATATATAAATTCACAAATGTTTACACTTAATAAATGCTCATCACTTTTCTTTTTCAGAATCATTATAATAATGATCAAGTTAAGAGTTTTATTAAATAAGTAAAATATATGACTTTCAAAGTTTTTAATTCTAGTAGTTTTTAATTAAGGTACAAATGATTTTATCATTAGATAAAGCTATATTAAAAAAATATATAAACATGTCTAAAATACAATAACAAATGCACATAATAGAATACAATTATCACTCGACTGTTTAATTATCGTTAATTTGTCTTTCGGTCTTTTATTTCTCTCTCTTTTATGTTATGTAATGGTTCTATAAGAGGGAAATTTAGAAACTAATTTTAAGTTATATTTATTAGAGGGGGAAGGTCTAATAACAAAAATGTTTTGTACCACAAAATAGCACAACTTTGTTATTTAATTTATGTGGTAAAAATTGAAATTGAAATATCAAATTTAATCTGTCGTTAGTGTTTATACCACATAATTTATTCCCCACATTTTTTGGGCAACTGGGCAGTTAATTTATTCATGTTATTCCAAGAAAGGTACAAGAGAATAAGTATATTATCATTCTCACGTGATCATTTTCTTTTATTTGTTAGATTAACATATATATAGTTGCTGTGGGGAGTTATATGTACGATTTTTTTATTTCGAAAAAATAATATTTAAAATTAAATAAATAAGAAAATGAGATGAAATTTTTTAAATATAAAAAAGACGGATTTTTAAAGTTTGTTCTCAAACTTACTTTAAAATTTTTTTTAATAATAAAATATTATTTTTAAAAAAAAAAGCTAAAATAGTGTTATATTTTAAAAAATGAATTTCAAAAAATCGGCTCCTGATTTTAAATAACATACTCATTCACCCCGTTATATTTTATTTTTTTGTTGAGAAAAAATTTAAAATTGTACACAATATTAAAATTCAGTTACATAAATTTTGATAAAAATCAACATGAGTAAAATATATAATCCAACATGAAATTAAAAAAAATAAATTTAGTAATTTATGTATGTACGTTACATGTTATTAATTATTATCTTTTATTAAAAATATTTATTTCTGAAATTTAATAAATTTAATAATTTCTGCATGCCTTATAAAAGACAAACAAATTTGAAAGTAAAAAAAAATAATTGCAGACAATATACGAAAAAATTCTCGAAATTTCAGAAAACTGTAAATAAAATATGAAGTTTCAAACTGGTATTACTTTTGATAGAAAAGCTCATATAAAACATTTAATACAAATAAGGAAATTCATAAAACGATCTACAACCTAATTGCTGGTGTAACATGTAACCCCCCATTTGGGCTCAAAAAATATTGTCTGAACCTTCTAAACTTAAGATTTAATTTTTTGAAATTTCAAGAATTTTTTTATGTATCCTCTAAAATTATTTTTTTAATTTTTAATTTTCACTGTTTTTTGTAAAGCATACAAAAAATTATTAAAATTATTAAATTTCAAAAATAAATATTTTTGATAAAAGATAATAATTAATAATATATAACATATATACATAAATTATTGAACTTATTTTTTTAGTTTTATTTTGGATCATATATTTTATCCTGCATTGATTTTTTTTGCAAATTTTATGTAATTAAAATTTAATATTGTGTAAATTTTGAATTTTTTCTCAACTAAAAAATTAAAAATATAACCGAGGTGAATGAGTCTATTATTTAAAATCAGAGGCCGATTTTTCGAAATCCGGTTTTTAAAAATATAACACGATTCTAGCTTTTTTTATAAAAAAATAACATTTTATTAACTCAAGCAAAGGGACCGATTTTTTAAAATGCTTTCCTTGATAAAATATTATTTTTATTAAAAAATTCTAAAAAGTAAATTTAGGGACGGATTTTCAAACTTTGTCTCTCCTATATTTAAAATTTTCATCCCATTTCCTTATTTATTTAATTTTGAATATTTTTTTCTTAAATAAAAAAAAATTCAGGTTACATGTTGGGGCATTTGCTAAATGGGGTAGTGACTATCTAAATGTGCTCCTTTTCTAGAGTATATGTATGTAACTGTCTTATAAGAACATTAATTTAGAAGAATCAGGTTTTGTTTTTTTGGAGATGCTTCTAGCATCTGCCATGCAATTAAGGATTACTTCTAACATTATGGTGGTGGTTGTTGTTGGTGGATATGGTACAAATTTGATTCTCTATTTTTTTTTGTTAGTTGTTGTTGTTGTTGCAACAATTAGATGCTAATTTGTCTATTAAAGTATTTAATCTGTTGATGTAATGTTTATTTTTTTATATATTGGAAAAGAGCAATATATGTTGCTCTAGTTTCCAAACGCTTGTGATTGACAAATGACAAGTGTTATGACAAATGATAATATAATTAAGCAAAGATTCCATGAGAAAAAAAATGTGAATCTTATTTCAAAATATGAGCTTCATACATGAATGGTAGTTTCAGCACTGCACACAATAAAAAAACATATATATATATATAAAAAAAGGGAATGACTTTCATGTTTTTCCGAACTTTTCTCTATTTTTTTGAACTTTTTCCCACTAAATAGTTTTAGCTCACTTTTCTCCTCATTTTTGATACGGTACAGCATACACGTCAAAAAAAAAAAAAAATCTTTCGTGCCGTGTCGCGGTACGTTGTATTTTGACCGAACACAGTATGGCATGTACGATTTTAGAATCCTAAGTTAAGTACCAGGGAGTCTAACTTTGATTAACCGTTTAATCGTTTGAGCCCCTCCATATGTTGGAATTCTGACTTTGAATAATAAACACGCACAACATGCCATCGCGATTATGCAAAATTGCGAATTGAAAAGGATGGGGCGGTAATAAATAAATGCAACGATCCAAGGGTAACTTGGTAAAAAGTACAGAGACAGTTACCCGACAGGCGGCACAGTGTACCCTCTGTCTTTCTGTGACCCATATTACGAAGTCATATGTGAAGCGAGTTTGTTCTTACTAGTTTCTCTCAACTCGCTAGGTTGATCTTATCCAGAAATTGCGCACAGAAATTGGAAAGATACTGTTTCTGCTCATTGGTTAGTTTGACAGACAGGTGGGTCCCGCGTCTATCAGAGAACCCGTAACAGAGAATTTTGGATTCCGTCTATGTCTAGCTGTTTCTGGTGTACTAATGCAACAAAGATGCTTTTTATTTATTTATATTTACTTTGAAGGGTATTTTTTTAAAACTGTTTTTTTTTTCCGGTTAAAGTGTTAAAAATTTACAACAGTTTTTATTTTGTTGTGACCTAAAGTTGAGCACATTGGATGTGGGTACCTTTTCCAATAAAAAAAGTTATCTGGGAGTGTGCTTTGCTTGTTTGCATGTGATGAGAATTTTTTATTATTATATTTTTGGATGAATGGGATAGAGTTGTTATTTATGCATGGATGAAAGAACCACAGGAAGCTTGTTAAAATATTCTGTATTTCAAAAGGGAGGGATCCATTCGTAATTAATATTTTGATAATTATTTTTTAAATAATTTTAAAATAAATTTTAAAAATAGATAAAAATTATAGATATATTCTTACAGTTATATATTGATTGTGTTTCAAATTTCATTCAATTTAGATATCATTTAATGCTTCATCAAAATCAATCAAAATTACATGAAATTTTCAACGGTTTAAAATTTAATACAAATAATGGAATAACAAATGATCCTTAAATGACATGAAAATTGAAACACAATCAATCTACATTTAATAAATGACATGAAAATTGAAACACAATCAACGTACAAGTTACACGACATATTTGCAAACCTTTCTTTGCCATTTACTTGTTTTTCTTTTATAAAAAAACAAGAATCTCGACCCGCTCAAATATTACTTGACCGTCATAATATTTTATTCAACAATAGCGCCGCAGCGGGATGTAAGCAAAAGTAATTTCGCGAGGATGTGAATAGAAGTTTCAGAAAAGGGCAATTTCGGTATTATCATGTCCAGATGGGCAGATACATGCGTACTACTCCGGAGCTATAAAACCCCGTGCGCGCCGTTTCTCCCAACTTTAGCCGCGACTCGCCCACAAGGCCACAACAAATCGATTGAAAGAAGAACTCGCAAAATAAAAAAAGGATTTGAACAAAACCCCTTGGAGGAAGGGATCACCACCACCTCAGCCACTGAGGTAACCTCACCGGTTCTCTCTGCAGCTCTCCCCACAGGTCTCTCTCTGGCCTAATCAAAGGGGTGACCTTGCCATCGCCGGCTGCTGAGCGACCGCCGGCTCACCTCCTTCACTGGAGGTCTCCCTTTCTTGCATGATGGACGGAATCTCCCTCTCGCCGATGAAAATCTCGACTCGACTCTTGTGGAGCACCAGCTTCTTTCGCCACAAGAGCTGCGTTCCCATCGCCTACTTCTTCTTGTAATCTCTCTTCTCCGTCTCTTCAATCCGCGCACAAGTCCGCAGTCTTCTCGAAGTGTACATAGTACAGAGTTCGAGGTTTCAGAAATAGCCATGGAATCGGGCCGACTGTTGTTTGGCTCGCCCGGATCTCACCATGGTCAACAGATGTTCTTGCTGAACGACGCCAGCGCAATTTTTAGAGGTTAATAGACCCCAGCCAGATCTGTTGCTCAATTTAAACTGGAAACTTTCACTTATTTTTTTTCTTCTGATTTTGATTGGATTTAACTTGAAATTAAGGGAGCAAGAGACCTTTTTTCACTTCAGCAGAGGAGTTGTTAGAAGAAGAGTACTACGATGAACAGTTGCCAGAAAAGAAGCGCCGCCTCACGCCCGAGCAGGTATCGTATAGCAATTTATTTAGTATTTAGAGCTCTTAAGGTTTCAAGCTGTTCTACATGTGGTGTTTGTTATACAAGAAAATTCTCCCTCATGGGACATATTTGTTCAACTAGTGGAAAAAAAAAGCTTGGTGCAACCAAACGAACCTAAATAGAAAATTGTTTGTTTGTTAGGAGATTTCCGGTTTTCTCTTTTTGCTTCTTTTTAAGCACAAGATAATAATTTTTTCCTTGGGGCTAAAGCTTATAGGTCCCTAAAGCAAAATAAGATTTGTAACAGGTCACTGTATTGTCATAGGAGGTATAAGTTAAAATTTTATGCCCCCAGAAAAAAGTTCGTCAGATCTTGATTTATATCAGTTCAAAGAATCCGGATTTTGTTTGAAAAATATATATGCATGTATTAATTTAGTTAACAGGAGAGTTTTGTAAAAAGGGGGAAAAACAGATCCTGTAGCTGTTTGTTTGGTAGATTTGGATGTCTCCTTTTGAATGGGCAAAGTTGGGAAAAAGTGGTACCACAGGTTGTACTATTAACGCCTTCAATAGCAGTTCACTGATGGTTGGTTAGATCTATCTGGATCTGTAAAGTGTGTTTTTTCCATTACCGTCCGACCCAGCATTTGGTACGATGATCTGGCAGTTAGTGTAGTCTAGCCTTTACTGTATTACATGCCTTCATAAAAGTATTTATGAGTTTCAGTAGAGCTGTTGTTTGTATTTGGTTTGCCTATATATGATTTTTTACACCTTCCTCTTTCAGATCTGTCCCGTAAGGGAAAGAACATGGAAATGAGAAGAAATATTAAAAAAAAAAAGAATTTTTTTGGTCGGTTCTAAACTTCTAATTAAAACATACTCTTTGAAAGACGCCTAAAAAAAAAAAATCTTCTGGAGTTTTTTATGCCATAATTTAATTTTTCAAAGTTAAAGTTGACCTTTATGAGTTGGTGGGATGGGAATCAAATTCTCTCCACCCCCAAGTTGGAATTAAACATAATAAATATTTCTAGAATAAATATCACATCATAACATATCACAAGAAACTGAATAAAATTGAAATCAGCTGATAATGAGAGAATTGTGGCTGAAATAAAATGAAGGTGCTGATGCTTGAGAGAAGCTTTGAGGAAGAAAACAAGCTAGAGCCGGAGAGGAAGAGTGAGCTGGCGCGCAAGCTGGGCCTACAGCCGCGCCAGGTGGCTGTCTGGTTCCAAAACCGCCGAGCCCGCTGGAAGACTAAGCAGCTCGAGAGAGACTTTGACCGGCTCAAGTCGTCATATGATTCACTTCTCTCTGATCACGATTCACTTCTCCAGGACAATCTTCGCCTTCACTCTCAGGTATGGTCATCATAATCTGTGCATTAATGCCACTATATTAGATTAATAGTTATTTGATCACAAAAATAAAAACTATTGTTGTTTTGGGTATTATGCATTACATGTTGAGTGCCCACTTCTTATTCCGGTGTGTGATTATCATGACGCCAACTTTTATTTTATTAGGATTTTTTATTGATTTGATATCCAATTGCCTGACACCATACGGTGACACCATAGGGTGTGTATTCTAAAATGGTTTATTTAGTTGTTTTGTGCATCAGTGCAAAGCACCTTCTTATAAAGGTATATGCATAGTCAAGTTGTTGGATAATAGGCCTTAAAAAACTAAAAATATTTACAATAGCTTTGAAAAATTGGCACGCTGATGTAAAGACAATGATAAAATAATTGTATATCCGTATACTATTTTTCAGCTTGGGGCTGAGGATTGTTTGTTAGACCAGGTCTAGGAAGTTTGTGCTTTCCATGCTGTCCCCATCCATTAGTGCCAAATGCTGTCCTTTTCCACTATGAAATTGGCTGCCAAAAACAATAGAAAAGTTGGAAGCAAAGTGCTAATTTTGAAAACACAAACTGGGTCAAAATGGAAAAGCAAAAGTTGCATTTTTATTTCACTTTTTAGTGCGGAGCTGACTATTGAAAACTCACTTCTGCAAAAGAGCCATCCCACTGCACATTCTCTTTAGTTGATGGAAATTCAATGTATTGAGAGGACGGTATTTATTTTCAAAATCTAATCATGCATCTGATTATTATGTGGTCATCTCAGGTGATGGCATTGACAGAAAAACTGCAAGCGAAGGAATCCAGCTTAGCCTCCGAGGGTCCCACAGGTCCAGAACAGGACGACGTGGCTGTGTTGTCAGAAGCCGAACAAACTGCTGTAGCCAAACCCGACAACACCCTTGCCACAACAGTTGAGATGAAGGGAGAGGATAGGCTGAGTACAGGTAGCGGTGGCAGTGCCGTGGTCGACAATGACGGGGCCCACCACCAGCTGGTTGACAGCAGTGTGGTTGAGTCATACTTCCCCGAGGATGAGTACCACCATTGTATTGTGGGGCCCGCCAGTGGTGGGTTCCAGTCAGAGGAGGATGATGGTCACAGCGATGAGGGGTGCAATTATTATGCCGGAACTATTTTTACTGAGCACCTCAGTGATCAAGTGGAGGTAGATGATGGCCAGCTTGGTTGGTGGGTTTGGAGTTAGAAGACATGAACAAATGGTGCACATATGCAGTTGGGTACTAGTTTTGCATGTTTCGTGCTTGGTTTTAGTTTTTAGTTGTGTAATCTGAGTGAAGTATTTCAATTAATGTATGATGTAGATTATGGGGGTGATAATAAGTGCTGGGAGGAAACGACTTTTTCTATGCACAGTTATGCTATTTATTGTTGAATCTGGACCTTTTGAAAGGAGGTGCTTGGTTTTTGTCCTTGGCTGTTCTTCCATGAAATTCCTGATCAGTATTTTATTATGTGGTTGCTTTTTTTGAACTAGATTATCATGTGCTTTTTAGATGGCTTCTGTTCCTCAAACACAAGTTAAAGCCCAATAGATCTTTACCTTTAAAAAAAAAGATCTTTTAATGTCATTGAATAACTACAGTAGGAAACAGGAGTTGTGTTATAGATTGCAACAGCAGTATTCAGTAATCACATCCCATAAGCTATCAGTGGTGTAAAAACAGATTTGGATGAAATGCATAGAGGACCCAGCACATGATGCATCCTTCCTGGCTTTCAATTTGAAATTGATGGTGCTCTTGTCCTGTGCCAGAGTCATTTTACATGTACATCTCAACGACTGGATTCCCCTCCTCTCACTAGGGGAGAGAGAGACGTGAGCATTTATGTTTTGTAGTTATGCTACTTCCGACCATGATTGTTTGCTTTCTAGCTACTCTCCGATCTACCACGTGGCACGCCGTATGTGGTCATAATTGAGCTCTTCAGATAAAGATCAACATCTTTCCTTTTCCTTTTTCTTTTTCAATGTGCTAATTTCTAACCATCACTGATTGGTGCTCTGCTCTACTAATTCTGTCAATTTTGTCGCTGGAAAATAACTTATAATTTCTTCTTTCTAATCAGGTTGTTGTTTGTCTTAATATGAGCTGTTTGGTCCCCCATGGGTCCTGATTAAGCCATTTCTCTAATCAAAACTTGACATGTGTGAAAATGGTCCTGTTTTCCAGATAAGTGATACCAATTCATTAACACAAAAAAACAAAATTGCATCATCTAATTAGGTATTCATTTCTTCCGAGACATGTTTAACTGCTCAGAATTCAGAATTCTTGGGCAATATTTGTTGCTGACTTGAGGTTCCTCAACGTTGGAAAACAGAAGAAGTAACATGTCAAATCCGTTGATCTAGTCGAAATGATGACGGATCTTGCCTCTATACGAAAATAAATAAGTTCAATTTCTACAAGAAACATCTAAAATGAAATGGATTAAGAGTTAACAAAACCCCTATTCTAAAAATATAAAATAGAAAAAAGGAAGTGGGTCAATCTTTGTATCTGTTAGTGAGTACTGCGCTACTGGCATTGTGGTGTGAACTGTGAACTGGACAAAGATAGAGGATCGGATTTATCGCCTTTTTCCAGGTGAAATATCGACCCACACCACATCCCTCTGTCTCTTGCTTTAGGCTGGTGCTGCATTTGCAGCCTGTGTAGGTCTACAGTTCAATCATTGATTCTTTCCATGGATTCCAATATCTTTGCTTTCCCTCCACTTAACCACAAATGGAGAGAGTTTAAAATTGGGTTCTCTGGAAAACAGAGAAATTTGGAATTCAGTTGTTCCAAAGACAAATTTATTATGTAATAAAATTGAATTGGTCTTTGAATTTTAATTTGCAGAAATTAGCTCTTGGACTTTTCCAAGTATGGCACCTAAACTAACTTCTATTGCAACAGATTGATCCTAAACACAAAAAATGAAAATTATCAGTTTAAGAAAATTACTGGACTATCTTTTTGTAAATTAAGTTAAAGTCCTGATTCGAATAATTGGAAATTAGACATGCTACATATATTATAGCGAAACGAAATTTTCTTTCAGGAAGTTTTCTTTTATGTTTGTCTATTCTTTTGTAAAATATTTTTGATGGAGATGTTTTGCACTATTCAATTCCAGAACATTTATCTTGGTTTTGCTTTAGCTTGACTTTATTACTTTAACATAAGATGAGGATCAAAGTTTTCAAATCATGTCGTGTGACGTAAACGACCTTCCACATGGATGGTTTCAGTTCGACTTTTCAAATTCCAACTTTCATTTTCTTGACAGTAAAATGCAATAAACTTGTCTAAATCTATGGTTTCTAAGCACATAGCACTTTCAAATTTTAATATTGTTAATCACCCTCTCAAACTATCTGATATGAGACAATGACCGTTCTATACATTATTCTCAGATAGCTGTCAAGATTGGATTGAAACTGAGCAAAATATTATTGAAAAATTATTATTTATTTAATTTAAAACTTGTGATTTTGTAAAACATAACATGTTTGGTTTTGATTTTTTTTTTCACTTTATATGCTTGAATTTGTTTGTATAGAAAAAGTTTAATTCCATGAACAATAAAAAATTGATGATGATAGGGTCTCATAAATCATGTCCAAATTCGTGCTCAAGAGAAAACTCGGGTTCATATCCAATCCACAAAGCCTACAAACGATAAATTCAAGAAGGTGGGACCGACCAGTAAGATGGAATTGGTTTAATTTATAAAATAAAATGAAAATTTATATGAGATGTGTATATTATTATTTGGAGTCGATAATGAAAAGATAAATAGCAGTAAAATTCAAAAGAAAATTGAAGAAAGAACAAAATTATTAGCAGCACTTTAGTCCTTTCACTAAATGATGGGGTTAATTATCACTAATTAAGGAGTTCAGGAGAGGATTCTAACAATTACAAATTTTACAAATTTGAGAGGTCATTGCTGAGTTGTCACAACACAATATACCATTCCTGTAAGTCTGTAAGCCTTCATACATGATACAATCACATTCATTATTCATACAACGAAGTGCGCAAAGTTCCCAACTGGGCCTACATTTGTTATGACAGATTAAGCCCAATGCTTCTATCTTAATTGACAATGCTGACTACTTGTGTCGTCTTGTTATAACATAAAATGATTACAGACAAACGAGAGCTGCTCAATTCATGTATCTCATATATACCACAAGCGAACAAGTAAACATAACAAAGCGGAAGCACAAATAGAACTTGCAAGTATGTAATTTCGAATGACCAAGTCACTACAAAAATAAACTAATATGTATTCTATGATATCTTGACAAAGCAAAGCAAATAAGACAAGAGTTTGTCAATCTTCATAAAATTTGGACGATTGACCTCTATTTTTTGCATTAAATAAAACAAAGTTTGTCAATCTTCTTATTACTTTTTAATTTTAGCTATTTGATCTATCGGCTCCTCTAAACTAGCATCAAGAGTTGGAATATAGTATCCCTCATTCATGGCTACTTACCTCTCTGTTGCGCTTCTCGGAATCGCAGTTGTTATGATGTTTACACTTCATATCGCTCTCATCTGGTGGGGCCTCATGAGATGCCGTCACTGGTTCATCAACGAATATATCACCGGCGAGGTGGAGATGCAAACCCAAGAAACAACGACCGGCTTATCGCCAGGCAACATGGAGAAGTTGCCTTCCTACAATTACAACAATGGAGGTGGCAATGTAATTGCAAGCGAGACTGCGACCTGTGCAATATGCCTAGAGAGTTTTTGTTTTGGAGACAGGTGCAGGCTTCTGCCACAGTGCAAGCACAGTTTTCATGCTGATTGCGTTGATTCATGGCTGCTGAAGTGTGCTCTATGTCCGATATGCCGCCACGGTGTTGAGATTGTTACAAACGAGACACTTGCCAAGGGACAGGAGGTTGTGATTGAGATTCCAGAAAGTTCCTAGTTCATTCCTTTTAGGTAATAGTTGGTTAATACAAAATTTGGGGGAAAAACAAAAATTTTATAGAAATTAGGTAATAGTTGGTTAATACAAAATTTGGGGGAAAAACAAAAATTTTATAGAAATTATATATGTTGTAGATGTACATATGATGATTTTTTAGCTCATTTTAATATATCATGTTTGATATATATGTGGTTTTGTAATTTTGGATTGGTTACTATCTTTCTCTTGCCTACATGACTTCATTTTGTGAGGTTTCCATGCTGAAATGTATTGTTCTACATCCGCAGAGCACAAAAAGAATAAAATAAATAAAAATAAAGAAGGGAACAATAATTCACATCATTCTTCTAGCAGGGATTATTATACTTGTCCGAGTGATCTTAAGACCTAGGAATTATTGTGTACATAAATAAAAAAAAATATTTGAGAGATACCATCACTGATACCGATTTTATTATTCATATAAAACTAGCATGGAACCCGTCCATGCACGGGCAAAGTTAGTTTCGCAAGAAGTGTTTAAGATATGATTTAAAAATGTGAAAGGGGAGCGATCACTTGACAATACTTATTTTGACAATCTTAACAATGGATTTTCAAATAAATTCAGAAAAAGTTAGAAAAAATAGAATTTTTTTTATAAACGTACTTTAAATTTATATATTGATTGTATTTTAAATTTCATATAATTTGAATTTCATTTGGTAGTCCATCAAAGACCACTAAAATTTATGAATTTACAACGGTTCATATTTAAGGGTTTTTGATGAAATATCAAATATAGTTTAAATTATATGAAATTTGAAACACGATTAATCTATAGATTTAAAAATATGTCTATAAATTATAATAATAATAATAATAATAATAATAATAATAATAATAATAATAATAAAGTGATCCCTCCCCAAATGTCAATTGCATACGTTTTTAACTTTTTAAGCATTCTAAATTTTTAGTTGATGATGGTTCTAATGTCTTCAACTGGTACATTGTTGATTTTCTCTAACATATAATAATTTTACTTCAAAAATTATTTCATTTAAACATCTTAGTTTTGATATTGACAACAAAAATGCTCAATACTTATTTAAAACATTTTAGATATATTGAGCTTGGTACCAATCCATAAAATCTTATTATAATGACGTACCATACAGAAATGCTCACCTAGATTTGACATGCTAATGCAAGAAACACATAATTTTGCTAGACATAAATTGTTGCTTAAAAACGCTCAAAGTACCACTTAACATCAGTGGAAAATTAATCATTTTATACATATACTTAATGAAAGAACGTGAAGCAACAGAAGAGGGTAAATGAAAAATTACTACAAACAGTCGACAACAAAAAATACATTAACAAACAATAAACAGAATAATATTTTGCAAGACCGCAAAGCTTCAATCATAGCAAAGTTCGTTTACTCATGGTAAAAGCTTGATTTTACCACAAAAAAACTAAAACTTATCCCAAGCAATATAAAGCAACTTTGCAATTTCTAAATGTGAGCCAAATACACTCATGTACCATCATCATCTCTCCAAATTTTGCTATTGTATTGTTTAAAGTTTAATAGTTTATTGAAAAAAAAGATTATGAAACTGAGCTTCTGGTATGTTCTGAACTTGTACCAGAACTTGATTTGGAGTAGCTTTCCTTCTAAATGTACCAAACAACTACATTGCATGTTAAAAAAAACAAAAAAAGAAACACTTCAGATCAAAATAACATATGTAAGTTTGAAGGATAGTCATCCAATCAATCAAAGAGTTAAAACTACTGCTAAGCCAAATAACTTATAATAACTGTAACCATATGGAAAACTGTGAGATGTTCTATAAAAGAAACCATAAATGTAAGTCAAACTGATAACTCAAGAATGAAACCATTAAGAAACAGAATCATAGTAAAAATAATAAGAACTTAAAAGAATGAAGGAAAGAAAGCATTTAAAATTTAAAAAAAAAGGACTCTTTCTCCTTCTGAAACAAAAGGTTGTAATATAGTAGCATAGGGTCAGTACCAATACTGTTATGTATGTTATGTTGCCTCAATTTAAAAACAGCAAGATAGATAGTACCACAACTTTTAATTTTTATTTTGTTTAATACATAAATGAAACAATATTCAATTTTATTTCAAAGTAAAAAACTAATTGCTCCAAGTACCCCAACCAAACAACATAATATGTTTAGATACTTGATAAAAATTGATATTCTGATCTAACAAATGAGTTTATCTTAGTTGTCACTCTGTCAGAAATGGAGGATGAAGTGGAAGGGAAGGAAAGAGGGTTGGTGCCATTGGGAGGGAGCAGAAAAGAAGGAATCTAGAAATGCTTGAGGGAGATCCTGTGGGCACAAAAACTAAAATTGCGCATACAAACTTAGATTTAATTGATTTGTTTATTGCAAACATCAGAAGCTTAAATTGAACAAAAAAGAACGTACAATTTAGCATAGAAATTTACCATCGTAATGAAATTGGTTTAGGATCAAATTTCTTCAATATGCCGCGCCACTTTGTCACCTTTGATATTCTTTTCTCGGTAAATGACGCACCTCTCAGATTCGATCTCTGCACTGTATTATTCGTTTAGCCCGCTTGAAGTTTACAGATGGTACAGTGGATTTTTTCTTTGGGGTGGAAGAGGCGTCTTTTCAGAGAACACTATTAGAGAAGTCTTTTTGCTTTTTCGCTGGAAGGGTTTTTATATATATTTTTTTTCTTTCATTTTCTTTTGCAAAGAACACTAATAGAGAAGTCTTCTGACGATTCAATCTAGACCATCAGAACGCTAAATCAGACGGCCCCTATTAAATGATGACGTGGCTGCATAAGGATACAGCTTTTGTCAAGTATTTTTGTATACTACTATAGATGAGTTATTATTCAATATTAGCAACTTATTTTATACAATTATACTATTTTCATTAATAATACCAACCTATTATTTATATCTTTCAAATCTGTGTTTAATTTTTCTAAATAAAAATGAGATCGAACCTTCCTAATTTAGATATTCACAAATGACAAATTAGTCGGGATTTGAACCTATATTACCGACAAGTTTCCCCTTTTTTCTTTTACTGATGGGTCATAGGCTTACTTAACATTACTGAGGGAAGTCCATACGGATTGATAATATTTGTACAGATGAAGTTTCCAATTGTTGGTATTCATGATAAGATGGTCTTTTTCCACTCGTTGGTATTCATAGAATTAGTTTTATCTGAAGCATCTGATGTTGATCTTACCGCTCAGATTGGTAAGTTCCAGGTTGCAGCTGACATTAGTTACAAACCTTTATGAAGCCCATCAATAATGAAATTTAAGGAGCCTGGTTTTAGATGCATACCATTACCAAGCTACGAACAGTGAAACACTAAGAAGTAAGAACAGAAGAGACCCGCACCGATAGGAGAGACGGAGACCAAATGGTATACGGCACGAGTACGACTGAAAGAAGGCACAAAAAAGACTCCAGAAAAGAGAAAACAGATGGATGGCAGTGGGATCAGGAATCAATTCAGGGGGCTTGTATTCTGTTTCAATTTGTGTGTTTACTTGGCTGTCTATTTCTCCGTTTTCAATAAGTTTGAACCACCTGATATTCTTATTTAGATCATGGTCCGTGCAACCTTCTTTCTTTTTTTTTGTGTTCGTTGACAATCTTCGATTTTATTATGCTGAAATGGCTCTTTCAATGTTATGTCGATATGATGATCCACAATCAATTCGCTTTCTATACACCAAATTTTTTTTTCCTGGTAATTGATAGAATCCTGAGTTGAAGAAAGAATAAAAGAAATTACTAAATGCGGCTTTCTTCCTCTGTGATTTATCGCACTCTGAAATGCGGAATAATATCTTCTTATATTTTACAATATGAAAGGATATATTGCTTGCAATCTACCACTTGTTATATGTAATAAAAAAAATTGACATGCATGTTGTGTAATTTGTGTATCAGAATTATTAACATGCATGTTGTGTAATAATTTGCAGCTACATATAATAAGAAAAAAGAAGAAGATGTTGATATCCAATATCTAAAAGAGGCAATTATTTCTACGCAGTACGCACGTTATGTACTTAATTATGCTTGAATTCTAGGCTGCTCTATGTTTATTTTCTCTTTAAGAGGAAATATTTATATCTCGACGTTAGTCCCCCAGGTAAGTCCCCCAACTCATTCTTTCTATTTTATTTTCAGAAAATGCGCTAGAGATCACGCTTGAATATTATAAATGCTAATTTAGATAATATAAATACGAATTTTAATATGTAAAAATCAAGCTCAAAATTAAAATGAAAGATTATATTGTAATTACCTTGAATACTTAAAACACCGGCTCCAATTCTATAAGCACCAACTAATATAAATATTAACCTTAATATTATAAAAATTATGTTCTATAGTTATAGATTTTGAATATTATAAACATTATGTCACTAACATAAACAACTAACATCTAATAGTATAAACATCAGAAATATATAATTCTATAAACCCCTGGTTTAAGAAAAAACACCGACTCAACATGTTGGAGAGATCAATATAATTTAAAAAAATTCTTACTAGTATAAACACTAACTTTATAGATATAAACACTTGTTTTCAAAATATAAACACTAACTATAAAAGGAGCTTTTATATAGATACTGAAATCGATACTAATTTTATTATTAATATTAAATGAATTATTATTCGAATTAACGATTTTATTATGTAAGTTATTTATACAATACTTTTGCTATTCAAGTTAAGTGAGTTATTATTCATATTAACGGTATTTGAGTTGAATAATAAAAATATCGTCAAAACTAAATTGCATGATAAAATAGTTAATATGAATAATAATTTATGTAATATAAATAATAACTCATATAATATTAATGATAAAATCCATATTTATTTTGATATCTCCCAAACATTTTCAAACTTTAAAACGTTGGGTGCTGCATCATATTTTTCTGGGCACTACGATGCTTGTGCGGGGCACGAGAACCAATTAAAGCACATTGAACTCATTCAATTTCTATTTTTAGTACAATTAGTTTGCACAATTACTTCTTAAGAATTTGGATGCTGCTGACCAAAACAATTTTAATCAGACCTCCTAAGTTTTGTAGGGTCCACATTTATTTGAAAATTACGTCAACAAGAATCTATCATCTCTGTGTCATATTAAATAAAATCAACCCCCCCCCCCCCCCCCCCCCACCCACAAATAAGAGAGAGATTATTTCACAATTTACTTATTTTGATAATTTTAACAATTGTAAAAGAAATGAAATTTAAGATTAACATTATAGAGATGATCTATACAGTGTACATATCATATCTATAAAATTATAATGATAAGATTTAGTTTATTTTGAGCAGATATTACCATTCATTAAGTTATCTGAGTGTTTCAATGGTTTGAAATTAATGGCTTTCGATGCAACAACAAATGATGCCAAATTGCATGAAATTTGATTGATGCTCTCTTTATATATCTACTATCTAGTAATATATTTATAAATTTAAGAAATGCTGTTAAAATTATCAAAATAAGTTATTTGTACGAATTAAACAAATAAGCACTACATTGTTCGATAATGATTTTTTAAAAAACATTTCGGCTATTAGATGTAAAGTTTTTGGTATAGATAATTCCATTTATTCCTAGATCCAAGTCTCCATGAAAGAAGTTCTAATCTCTCTTTGATGTGCAATGAATTACGGCCTACCTGCCACACTAATCTTTATCTTGTATTAATTTTTGCCTTTTGTCATCCTAATTGCTCTTATCAGTAACTACTAATTACTGCTAACACATAATCCACCTTTCTAATATGGTGGCCCCCATGTGAAACTGAGGCCTGGTTTGAAACCGAGCACCTCAGATAATTGTGCTAATTTTAAAGCATTATATGGATAAATCTCTTTCCGCCTAAAATTTAGAGTGTCGTAGGCTAATTATTGGTAAAATTTGTTGAAACTGAAGTTTTAAAACTCAAAATTCTAATTCTAATGCGTGTGCTTATATAATTTCCTGTTGAAATATGTTCTTGACTTCCATTACAATAATCAATTAAACTGAATTAAATAGTATTCATATTCATAAAATACCAATTGTTGCCAACTCATGTAGTACATGCATCACCTGCATGGATTTCTTAAAAAATTGGGCGACAGATAAACTAATCACCTGCATCCGTTGCATGCTATCTTGATCCGTTTTCATTTGCTCCGCTGCTCCAACAAATCTAATAATTATTATGGACTATTAATCGTTGTATTTCCAATTATTTATACAAGCCCAAACCATACTGCTCAATAGGAGTAGACAGAAAATTAACCGAGCAAAGTACTTCTCAAATGTCTAAATATTTCTTTTCATATTACTATAATTCTCTACCAAATATTATTCTGTTATATTCCGCTGAATATTATAGAGCTATCATTAGTCACTTCATAATCGTATCCTAAACAGTGATAATTTCAAATTAGCTTGATGACAATTTTAGAATCTTACATACTGAAAATGAAATACATTTAAAGACAATGATAATATCATAATTCAAATAATATAATTCTAATTAGTTCACTTTTATTTCGCAGCTCTGTGAATTTACTAGAATTTGTTCCAAAAAAGCAAGTCGCTTCATAGCTGATAGTTCATAGTTCATGGTGTTATACTGCACAACTGAAACAAAGCTAAAGAAATCTTCAGAAAAGTGATGCAAGCTGCAGAAAGATCAGGATTCACTGAGGGGGCTTCCTTGTATTCTTATTTCCGTCAAACCTCTTTCTTTTTTTTTTCTTTTTCTTTTTTTTGCCCTCTTCGTTGATGATCCTTGATTGTAATATGTTCAAATAGCTCTTTCAATGTTGATATGATGATCCATATATGAACAATTCGTTTTCTATGTACACCCCCCCTTTTATTTATTTTGGATAATTGATAGATTCCTGAGTGGAAGAAAGAATAAAAGATTAAATAAATTATTATTCAGATTAAATAATTTATTATTCATATTGACGTACGATTTTATTATGCAACTTATTTGTACAATACATTTGTTATTAAACTTAAGTGACTTATTATTCAGATTAATGGTATTTGAATTGAATAACAAATATACAGTACAAAATAAGTTACAAAATAAAGTCATTAATATAAATAATAATTTATTTCACAATAATAATAAAATCAGTATCGACGACGGTAGCAACAATGATATCTCCCGAATATTTTCCATTTTTATAATAGGAAAAGATACATTGCTTGCAATCCACGACATGGTTAAAACGGTTTTAGACTCCTTCGCTCTTAATATTTTTAATTTAGTTCCATTTATCATTCTTTTTTCCCTTTAGTTATATATAGGATCCAAAGAATTGAACAAAATTGATATCCCACACCTAATTTGTATAAAATAAAAATAAAAAGAAAAGTACCACAACGTGAGAAATACAACTCAAATCCAAATATATGCCCTTTTGACCTATCTATGCCAGTGGGGATTTACCTACAAATATAACTATACTTAAGTTTAATACTTAATTGCTGTAAAAAAGAAGAATAGATTACTACAATTTTATGCTGCTATGTTACTCGTTTATATATTGTAATCGTCTGATCAACAAATTTTGAAGGTTCTGGTTTGAACTTCTTGTTATGGTGTTATACTTCAGCGCTTCTTTATAATTAAAATATGCTTGCAAGTAGACTTGAATTGTAGAATGCACACACAAAGTAATAGCTGCCACGGCACCGCCATGTGATTTATCTATCTTGTTGTTTTTTACATATAGTTTATAACTATTGACATATATCGTGGATTTGACAAAGTTAAAATGTATTTTTGATATTTGTCAACAACTATATTGTATTGAATTTCCTGACTCATCATCTGGACCCAAAATGTATGCTTGACCTTTACAAATTGTGCATTTCATTATTGTATGTATATTTATTTGGCCATAGTAACATGAACACTTTATTTATTTTTATCTTTTAACTTCCACGCTCATTGTTTGAACAATCAATAACCTGCAAATTTATTTTATTGCTTATTTAATGTACGCTTGAGGCTTTTATTATTACATATTATATACTTTTTATTTAAATTTTTTTTATTGAAAATTAGTTATAAATAGTTGGATGGATTTAATTAGGAGGTGAGGACTTGAGGTATAAGTGCCATATTTTATTCTCGCTGACATGCAACTCCAAAAAAAATTAGGATATAAGAAGTTTTCCGTACATAGAAATAAACTAGATAAATATTTTTGTTCTTATCATGGGCCAATAAATAATTTTCTATTTTTCATTTCCTTTTTTCCCCTCTGTGCAGCGTTGGCTAGAAATGAGTGGGGAATTTGGAAACCATTTTTTCGTGTTTCGCAATGCATCATCTTTTTTTCACGGCCGTCCCATATACAAACTTTGAATGGATATGAATCGTATGAAATAATTAGCAAATTAGGTACAATATACAATATTTAGTGAAGGAATTTACTATAAAACTCATAATGATCATAACCAATTTTTAATTTAGTGAACAAAACAATATACTCTGTGTGAAAAGTGGTTGATTCAAAATTGAAATTTTAGTTTCCAAAGTGCGACATAAGAGATTTCTGTTTTTTCACAATCATAAATTATTGATCTACTTTGTAATAATTTGTAGTTACATATAATAAAAGAAAAAAGAGAGTTGATACACAGATACGCTTATTGATGCCGTCATCGATACATGCTTAATTATACATATTAAATGAGTTATTATACATATTAATTACTTTATTATGCAAACTCATTTTGTACAATATTATTATTATGCAACTTAAATGAATTATAATGCATATCAATGGCTTTATTATATAAATTTATTTTATACAGTATTATCATTATGCAACTTAAATGAATTATGCATATTAATGATATTTAAGTTAAATAATATAAATATTATACATAATAAATTCATTAACATGCATAATAACTCATTTAATGTATATAAATAATTCCATATCGATGACGGTATCAATAATGGTATCTCCATAATATTTTCCAAGAAAAAAACAAATTGCGCTAAAATACATTTAAAAAACAATTATATATATATCTCTTTGCAATTCATACAAAATTAGAATCATGCGTAGTATAATTGCTTAAAATATTAATTTTCTTATGAAGGAAGTGATTTAAAATTCAATATGGAAAAAAGGTGACTTGAGATTTTCCTCATTCAAAGAAAATGTTATATATATGTGGTGCTGACGCGTACATATATATCATCCAAGGAGAAGCACCGGTTCAAAAGAACAAAAAAATCACGGAATATTATTTTGCTTTACTTGTTAGAACAGATCCAACGTCTTATATTCAAAGATAAGATTGAATGAATCTAACCTAATATAATATGCAAAAGTAAAGAATACCATGTACATATGTTATATTCTAATTAATGTTTCGTCAGAATCTCCAAAACTCAGAGTCAGAGAGGCCCAATATTTCTATAAATAGCACTAACCAATACATAATCATATCATCATTACATCTCAACATTAATTCTTTTCCTAAAAGAATTCAATACATCAAATCTCTCATGGCATTTTCATATCGTTGCTTTGTCACTCTTCTCATCTTGCTTGCCTTCAGTCCCTTTGAGAGAGGCCCAGTGTTAATAACAGGAGCTGATGATCCTTTGTTGTCAGTGTTTGAGAAATGGATGACTGATTATGGTCGATCTTACGGGTCTTTAACCGAGAAGCTACAACGCTTTCAAGTGTTCAAAGACAACTTTCAGTTCATCGAATCCACGAACAATCAACCGGGACTTACATATACTCTCGGTCTTAACAAATTTTCCGATCTCACGCACGAGGAATTTCTACGGAGTTATACAACAAACAGAAGCGATGATTCGTCTAAAACATCAACTTCATTCCAATATGCAAATTTGGCGTCAATTCCTACTTCTGTTGATTGGCGTACTCTTGGTGCAGTGACGCCCATTAAAGATCAAGGCCAATGTGGTAAGTTCAAAGAATGAGACATCAATCGAAGTACATATATTCATTTTTTTTTTTTGCTCTCACAATGAACTATAAAACATAGTGTCGTTAAATTAAAATCGAATGGTACAGTCTTAAAACATATTTATACTTCGATTTTGTATTCATTTTTCAATTGCAGAGATGGAACATAATTTTAGAGGGGATCTAACAAATGATAGCGAAGTTTCAATTTTTGAAACTGACCTTCAAGATTCAAATTAGGGATTTAGAGGGTACTAAGCTAGTAAATTTTTAGTATATTATTTAATATGAGTAAAGTTAGGATGAATTTAACTCAGAAATTCAATTTGCTCAATAAATACTTCGTAACAAAATTTTGTAGGATACAAAAATATTTTATTTTTAGAACAACATTAAAAATTTTGTAGGATACAAAAACGACCAATTCTAATATTCCAATATTCATTATTTTATTATTATTTTAGAACAACATTAAAAATTCGAAAAAATAGTTAGAAAACTTTAAAAATGAAAAATTTCAGTATCATATAAGATTTTGATGTGAAGAATTTATTAAAAACTTAGATTTATTATTTAAAGTCATTTTAACAGATTTTTGAGTTAAACTCACCTAAGGACTTGAGCTTAAACTCACCCTACCTTTATACTTAGTGAATATATAGGTCTTAGACATCTATTTCACTCATATATAATTGCTAAATTTAATCTGGTGGTGAACTCTCTCACTTTGGCTAACATGAAGTTTTAGCTTGTTTGTTATCTACCATGATTAAGAAAAAGTTAAGAATAAATCTATTTACACTGCAACTTCAACGTATCTTGTCCTTCTTTTCTAGCTATGTACTACAATCTTTTCTTTTTTAATAAAATAGTAGATTAACAAATATTCTTATTAATTAATTAATTAATTACTCTATGAATCTTCATTAAAGTAGAAAAATTGGACATTGCGTTACAACAAAGTAGCCATTATTACTTAGAATGTCACAAATTGTGAATAGTAATATTAATTTCCCGACTTAAAAAGAAACTTCTATAATAAATAAGCATTGATATACGATTGTAGGTTGCTGTTGGGCATTTTCAGCTATAGCTTCAATCGAAGGGATAACTCAAATCACAACGAGTGACTTGATAAGTTTGTCGGAACAAGAATTAGTTGATTGTGACACAAATTCTTATGGTTGTGACGGAGGATACACATACCTTAGTTTTCAGTGGGTGGCTGAAAATGGCATTACAACAGGGGAAAATTATCCGTACATCAGTGGTATCACAGAAATACAAGGTTCCTGTAACTATTCTAAGATAAACGATTATGCTGCTACCATCACAGGTTATGAATTTGTCACGACTTATAACGAGACAGCTCTTGCGAACGCTGTCGCTAACCAGCCCGTGTCCATATCGATTGATGCAAGCGACTATACTTTTCAACATTATGCCAGCGGAATTTACTCAGGTCCATGTGGAACAGATCTTAATCATGCAGTTAACATAGTTGGTTATGACACTTATGATGGAGTCAATTATTGGATAGTGAAGAATTCTTGGGGTACATCATGGGGTGTATCCGGCTACATACTGATGCAAAAGGATATTTCTGACACGGCAGGCTTGTGTGGGCTCGCCATAAGACCCTCATATCCTACAAAATAATTCGAAAATTAAGAATTATTATGGTGTGTTTTGACGATATCATTAATATCGTGCATGATTTAAATAAATAATTCCCGGTTTGATTTGTAATTGTTTTTCACTACTTTATGTTTGGTAACGATATGTATTTAAATGAATAAAATTTATACGAGTATTTTTAGCTTAAAACAACGCGCTACAAATTTTGATGTTTGTTCTAACCTAACATCTCATCCCCGAGTCTTGTCTTAGCGCTCTAAATTGAGCCATGCATGTAAATAACATGGCGCGTTTTATTTCTGTCTTTTAGCAACAAAAGAAAAGAGCAAATTAAAAAAAAAAAACTGAAGATGATCGTTTCACTTGTTCAGAAATTTTGTTTCGTAGGTCTCAGATTTCATTTCTTCATTCCAATCTAGCTTTTTTTCTTGCTTTCATGATTTTAAGTTGTCTTGTATCTTTGACGATTTTCATTAATATTATTTCAAATTTTATATAATTTGATATTCCATAAAAAATAATCAAATTTTGTATAACATGTAGAATTGTCCATATTTAGCAATGTTTGATGGAGTATTAGTTGACACTTGAATTGTGTGAAATTTGAAACACAATCAATCTATAAGTTGAAAAATACATTTATAGTTTTTTTTCTATTTTGTGATTTTTTCAGAATTATTCGAAAATTCATTGTAAAAGTTATCAAAGGATCCCCTCCCTTTATAATATTAATATTAGATTTGACAGTATAAACACCAATTTAATTCGAGAAAATAGCTTTCTTTGTTATAAGTTTGAACTAGTATAAAAAACCATTTTTAATAATATAAATACCTATTTTGACAGTATAAACACAAATTTTTACAATGCAAACACCATTTCTAATAGTATAAATACCAATTTTAAAAGTATGAACATCTGTTTCGACAATATAAATACTTATTTTTACATTATAAACACTTGATAATATAAAGACCGGCTTCAATTATCTTATGAAAAAATAGTATAAACTTCAGTTTTGACAATATAAACACTTAATAGTACAAACACCGTTTTCAATTACCTGATGAAAACATATTCTCTATAATAAAATTTTATTAGTACAAAAATTAATATTAATTGTATTAACATCAGTTTTGACAACATAAACATCAGCTTTATTTACTATTATAAAATAACTTTAATGTTATATATACAAATTTATCTGTAGAACCACCAACTCAAAAATATGAATACTGATTCTAACAATATAAACACCAATTTTATTTACTCAGAGAACAAGTTCTATATTGGAGCATTGTTTGCTAGGCGTTCTTAAGGATGCATGACAGATTTTTTCTTCTTCTGTTTTTGGACTTAATTAAGTTGTTAACTTTCTATTTATAGTAAAAACTGTTAGGGGGACGCATTAGGGGACAGAGTTAGGGGGTCTATTAGCATACCCCTTATTCTAATTACTTCGATGCGTTTTTTAAAAGAAAAGCAAAAGACAATTTTACTGATCCAGGATGTCCAGCAGCGCGCATCCACGCTACACATGAAATATCCGAGTTTGGCTAATATATTTTTATAATCACTTTGATCAAAATATTTACATGTTGTATTTCAAAATTTTACGTCCGAAACGTTGATCCAAATAGGTCCGTAAATTTTTCATATCAAAGTCTTATAGAATATTGTAATTTATTATTTTTAATGATTTTTGAAAAATAAACCATTTTTTTTACATTCAAATAATGACATTTATCTATTATTTTAAGGGTTATTTTTTAAAAATTATTAAAAAATAGTAAAAAAATTCTAAAAATGATAACTTCTAGTATTCTCGAGATTTTGATATGAAGAATTTATTGAGCTATGTGAATCAACGTTTCGTATACAAAATTTTAAAATTCAACTCGTAAATTTGTCAGTCAAAATGCTAAAGCAAATTAGGCAAACTCCAGATTAGATTTATAAAGTTGCTTGATTCCAATGAACAACATCTCTCTTCAAATTTTGACCATTAAATGTGAATTGACTCTTAATCCGATCCATTATTTTAATTTAATTTCCGTCACTCAATTCCTTGCCAGGAGCCTTGGCACAGAATTTAACCAAGTTAATGAAATTGTTTCGTCCAGATCAGCAAAATGATCCGTCCATTAAGACGTTGTCATTTGTACTAATTTCATAAAAAAATAGAAAAAAGATATATTCTATTCAAATTATTGAAATTTTCATACATGATCCATACATGCGACAATGTCTTTTAGTTGACATGCAAAATAATTTCATCCAATTTGAAGTGAACAGTTCAAAGCTTCATTAGACCCTTTGAACCGACTTTAGGTATATTTTTATCAGATCGATATTGCTTACATCTCAATGCTGACTCAAATACCTTTGCAGTATTTTCTCTCGAAATTGGAGGATCCAAAGTAATTGAAAGAAGACATTACATATTGTCCATTCAATACTGATGATGTACAGTTAGAACAGAAGTCATAATTATATGGATATCTTTTATATATTTATACGGATAATGATCATAATACTAGATTAATTAATATACACAAAATTTTTTCCTTGATAAGAATACATCTCTTTTGATATAACCTTTAGACGAAATATATATCGAAATTAAACTAAGAGTTCAATAGCTTGTGTGGACGAATTCCCCTGATTAATTAATTAATTAGTACAGGAGACAAATTTTTAATTGATGACTTTTATCTGATTTATAAATTATAATGTCAAACAAAAACGACGTGCTCCTTAGGCTAAGTTTACAAATTAAAACAGTAGTATATATAGACTGCTGTAGTTTTCTTTCCCCTTTTGTATGTATTAATCCCATACAAGATAATGCTGTTTAGTTAATACTGGCAACTGAAATATTCCACGATATTAATAAGTTATTAACAGGTGGACGTAAGAACCAAACAGCACAATTTATTATTATTTTTCTTTTTTTTGGTTTTTGTATTCTTAGATGACACTAGCGATCGGACCGCACGGTCCTGTAAATACTACTTGAAGCATGCATACAATAATAGTTTATAATTGTTGGAAATATAATAGGATTTTTTTTCTTTCACGATATAAAAAAATAATGACTGTGTGAAACAACATAAAAAAACGAAGAGAAATATACAAACACACAAGTACTGGAGCTAAAAAAAATAGGCATGAGAACCCAACGAGAAGTTAATTTTCTAGCAAATTATGTTGAAATAGGCAACTGAAATGGAGGGGAAAAAAAAGGCAAAAAAATAAACAACAAATTAAAGAAGTCAACCATACCAACAAGGGGGAAGAGAATTTAGTGGGCAAAGAACAAATTCTCTGTAAGCCACATGAATCCAGGAGACACAAACTGGCTTGCAAGTACCAAGAGATCAAAGGTCAAAATAAGAGGTACAATAATAAGTTTGTTCATCCAAAGATACAACATGGACAAAGTGGTGCTCTGACTTGTTGGGTCCACTTTACGAAACAGAGGGGAAACCAAGAGAATCGATCACGGGACGAAACGCACGTCGATGCGCCGACTAAAACGCCAACCACATGACGTGCGCGGAATGAAAGAAGAATAGAAGGCGAAGGGATCATTGCTCAGTTCTCAACAAAAAAGAACAAAGAATGGGACACAAAAAAAGGGCTTCTGCCAATGAGAAAGGAGCAGTACCCTGACACACATATGTGCTCACAAAAATTTAAGATAAAATTAATAGATGAGACACGGAATCCATTTTAGGATAATTTTTTTTCTTTAATAATTGATGAGAAAGTTGTTGATTGTGTACATGATAAAGGAAAATCGAATGGTCCAAAATGGAAGAGATCAAACTAATGAAAGCTATCGGTGTATTATTTATGGCTACTTTTAATGTATAGTGTTGAAATACTGAGGATTGATACTATTCTAAATTAGAGATCTAATGATGCTCAGTAATAGCAGTGGGCTCTCTGTTTCTTTTTCTTTCTCCTTTTTCTGTTTTTTTTGTTGTCCATTTTGTTTCATTATCAATACTACCCTCTTGTTTTTTTTCTTGTTTCTCTGTTTGGAGTAGCATTAAATGGATCTACCTCACAATATTCTATGAAAAATATGAAGGATAGAATAACAAGATGGTTGCCTTCTAGGGAAGCTAGTATGTCAGATGCATTAATCAATCAACTTAATTGCATGCCTAAAATGATAAATATATTATCTTTTTATAAAATACGCATGTTTAATTTATTTATACAAAGGGGCATCCAGAATGTAGAGTTAACATATATTCCTATATACAAAGGAATAATAGTATTCCTCAAGTGTGACAATTTATTCGTAAATCTATCACATGCAAAGACTATAATTGATAAAAGAAAATAGTTATGAATGCCCGGCAATAATAAACTAGATAGCTCATGAAATAGAACTCAAGAGAAATCAATAGTGACATATCGTTCGTATTTAAGATAAGGGGCGAACTTAGGCCCAAAATTCAACTTTGAAATTTAAATCACTAACAGATTTATAAGCTTTCCACCATGGTCCTCAATTCAAATTGCTTTTCAAGTATATTTATAGGCCTTCCACCTGAGCCTTAGATTTATTTAAAGAGAGTGATAATTATACATTTTAATTACATCTTTATTTACGTCTCTGATGTATTATATTTCTTTCAAAAAATATTTACATTTAATGATAAAATTTTTTTATTTCATACGTTACTAAAATAAAAAAGTTATGCAAATTGTATTTTTACTTGTGCAATAAAAATTTTAATTTGAATTTCTATAATCATCTAGGAAAGAAAAAAAAAGTGATAAACGCTTTCTATATTAACTATAAATACTTATAAATTAAGATATAAATAAATTATTTATTCGGTATAAATACTTTGTTATGCAAATAAAGAGTACAAACGTGTGATGCAAGAATAATTTCTCTTATTTAAATAAATCAATGTACAAAGTAAACTCTACCATGAACATCATGATGGGTCATGCATTAATTCCCACCATCATGAGAGGATTTGAATTTTGCTTCAAATTTTCAAGCCTTTTATACTATTTGTAGCAATCAAAATCATTAATCGGATAATTATAGAACGATCAAACGGTTGTAGATCATTGAATCATTCAAATTAGATATAATTAATGAGGGGATCAACACTACAAGAAAAAAAGGGATTTACCAAGACCTTTAAGTTTTGCACAAAGTTCATGTAAGTCTAACTAAATTTCTTAGCACGACCAACGTCTCACGTCTTGTTATATGTGGTCTAGCAAGGTGCTTCAACAAAATCAACTTACTATGTGGGTAAAGATAGAAAAGGTGGTGTTGCAATATAACAACAAGTATTGTCTTGAGCTATTGCAAAACCAAGATGTTTTGCTGTTTAATTTTTTCAAATTTGAATGTAATGACACAAAATAGTTGCACATTATTTTTGTCTTTTCCTTACAACACCTAAAAATATATTTAGAGACATGATTTTGATTCTCATATATTAATTTATTTCAAATGATAATGCTCCCTCGACACATTAATATATTTCAGATTGGCACATATTACACATTGTAGCCTATTAAAAATATACAATTATAATAAACAAAAGCTGGAAATTTCAAATTATATTAGAACTAATTAATCTGTTTAACAAAATATCCTAAATTACAATTAATAAAAAAAGAGAAAGATGTAAAACAATATCTCCTTAGTCAAGTATTAGACAAAATTTTATATTATCATCCCCAACTATTAGTCCTATGAAGAATTCTATGCACATCGTCATCAACAACAGTGCCTTCAATATTTGATCTTATCCAATTTTGACTTGAACTTTCTACCACATCTTCTAATAAAGCCGCATGGTAAAGCTGATATTCAACATCTTCTAACATTTCCTCATCACCTATATCATAAATATCTCGAGACTTCACTCCTATAGTAGTACCATTTTAGACATGCTTGATCTCTGATATAAAAATTTTGTTCAGATTGTGAAGCGAATATAAATGGTTCATGTTCTAATTTCTCCCGTGTGTGTATCAAATATGAATAGTTCATAGTCGAAAATGGAGATGGAGAGGGATGAAAATGTAATTTGGGACTATTGAAGAAATGAAAATTGGGAGGTGAAAGTGAATGTATACAGCTCAACAGAATTATTGAAGAAACTTACAAAAGTATCTTCTAAATTAATATAAGTTATCTAGAATTATATGGGCATATTAGTAACTTAATAACTGCTGAAAAAGGTTAGAAAAAAAGGTCAAAAAAAGGTGGGAAATGAAAATGTGATGAAAGATAATGGAGGAAAAACTAGGTGCTTAAATAGAAAAAAAATAGACGGAAGTGTTACTGTACAGATAAGGGGTGCAGTTCATTGGTGCGATTATAACTCTTTTGAGTTAAAAGCACTAAAGAGTTTGATGCCCCTATAAGTACGCTAATTAAGAAAAGACTCAAATCCATATTTCCTTGGCTTCGTTCTTCTGACAGCCTGAGACATTGTATTAGAATATCGTTGTCGCCTTTCATTGCTGCTGAGAAAAGAGTAGCATACATGATTGGACGACGTTGTTCCGGCACCAATTCATTTTTAACTCCACTTTGGGAACATGACATCTCCATGGCCATATATTACAATAACTTACAACTTTAATTGGCCTCAATCTAACACAAGATAAATTGATTAGTTTAATTTATAGAGAAAATTTTTTTGTATGGTTCATGAAGTTGTTAGATTTAATTAGTTTACCTTATAGTCGCTTGTTGAAGATACACAAGAGCAAAGAAAGACTTATTGTCAAAGTCATTGAATTACATGTAAATTTTTGGTTTTATAGATGTAAAACCTCAGAGATTAGAATAAGCAAAGCACCACTAAACGTATATATTCTACATGTGAATAGAATATCATTTTAGCAAAGAAAGTATTGAATCCAAATAAAGTACATACTCAAAAGAAAATATCCGAGTAAAGATGATTTTTCTGTACTTATTAGCAAGTAATTTCAAATAAAAAAAAATGTAAAATCATTACATCAAAAATCTTGATATGTAACCATTGTTACATAAGACAATTTCCAGATGAGCAATATCTATGACAAATTGAAATATTTTTTATACTAGTATCTTAGTTGAACAACATAATTTTAACACATGTTTATATGATTTTACTTTCAGTTTAAATTCTCATCTTCAATTGATAGTCATATGTAAAATTAAATTTACCTAAGCAAGACATTATTGTTGCCAAAATTTATGTAATCAAATTTACATTCATTTTGCCATGCACATTTAATTCTGATACAACACCAAAAATATAATGTGGAATGGCATAGCATTTGTCTTTATTTTTTTAATTTCCTTCATTAAATTATGCTGTCTTTTTGTACACTATAGTTTAACAAAAGAAGTTTGTGGGAAAAACATACAAATTATCCATCTCCATTCTCAGAAACATATCATTTTAAAGTAAAAAAAGAACATATAGGTGTAATTACATAATTAATTAAGCCAAATTACAATTAAGATTTCGTTTTTTTAGTATGGTTTTATTTCAGCAATAAAAGATGGTACTAAAAATTCTCTAGTATAAAGTTTGAGCCTTTTCTAAAAAATAATTTATTATTTTAAATTTAAGAATTTATTCACTGAAGCCCTCAAGAATTTATTTGCCGAACATCTTAAGGTTATTGTTATTGTAAAACATACAAACTATTAGTTTTCCATAATTTTAATTTTGTTATTGTTATTTTATCATATAAAATAGTGATTAATTCATTGCGTTTAATGCTACTATTTCCGTATCTTTTAAAAGAGGAACACATAGCAAAACCTCAAAAGAATAAACAATCTTATGGATATACTAAATAAATGTCTTGAGTTTAACATATCATGGAGAAAAGATGCATGCATAGTGGTACACAAAGGAAAAAATAAAGATAGCATAATAGGTAGCACTTTTAGTATCATTCATCCAAATTTTCTTTCAAAGGTGTCTGTAATTCATGCCCCGCAATCAATCAATCAATCAATCTATGAGCACACAGCCACGACAATTAATGAAACTAAAGAACTTGAGAGAGAGAGAGAGATCAGCTACATTTATAATTATATACAAGGTATAGTGCCTAGCTTAGTAGTGACTCGTTTCTAATCTGATTTCAAAATAAAGCAATAGAAAACCAAACTACATGATCAATGTGAATACATGTCAGTTAGTTGTCGCTATATATATAAAAACCAAACTCGCTTCTGATTAATCTGATTTCCAAATAATGCCACGTTGTTTCTAATAATTAGATGGAAGTGCTTAAGCAAGTTTCCATTTACTTCATTTTTTTTAAGAAAGTAATAAGCAAGTTTCCATTTACTTCATTTTTTTAAGAAAGTAATAATCTAGCTACATCTTAATTTGTGCCCAAAAATAATATATGATTAATTAATGTTACCTATATATATAAAGTAATGCTGGTTCGTTTTGTTCAACACTACCTACTTTTTTCATTACTACATTCTCCTTCATTGTCTTCAATTACAAGCTGAACACATTAATTAATTAATGAAGGAGAGGGTTTAGCAATAGCAAAATGCATCATTACCTTATTACCGCGCTGATATCCATCAGCGTCGCAGTCTTGGTGGCACTAAACATCTTCCTTGTGTGGTGGGGCATGAAGAAAGCACTACGTTACGGCCGTCCGAACAACAACGACAGAGAGAATTCTGAGTAAACATAGATGTACCTTTATGTATGGAGCTTCACTTGTTGGTATTCATAGTAGAAGGATCATTCATACATCATTCATACCAACAAGGAATTTTTCTTTTTTTCCCCCCTCAAAAGCTTTTCATTAATTAGTCCTTGGATAGTAGTTGGACATTATTTGGAGCATCTGATTCTGAGCATGAATGCATGATGGATCGGATCAGTTCCCAATTGACAGTATTTGGTATTCTAGGATTCGAAAATTCCCAAGGTTTTCATTAATTATTCTTTCTCTGCTTTTTTTTATTAATTTTGAGGAAATATTTGTAGAATTCATTATTCCAATTCATCTCCTTTCAAATTTTAAACTTAAGTTGAATTTCTAATATTCATTCAGTTGTTATTTCTGTTTAAGACCAAACTATCTCGTCAGGGTCTTTTAGCGCATCTTGATTAAGTATTTCAGCTAAGATATATATTTGCACTGAAAGCAAAAAGAATGTAGTGGAAGGAGAAAGATACAAATTGCACACTTTGTCTGGTACCAAAGTGGTCAAAATTTAGAGAGATCTTCTCAATAAATTTACAAACCGAAACCAACTGCTCCAAAATTTAGGAATCTTCACTAAACCCACAAATGCCTAGAGAAAGATGGGAGCAGAGTGGGTACACCCATACGTAGACTTTTTGATTGTTTACTCACAAATCTAACCTGATTAAATATTATTACTATTAATTTTTTAAATTAATATTCTCTCTTCTCTAGCATTAAATATAGCCTCTCATTTTTCATTTCAAATATATTTATACATGAGATAAAAACGTTTTTTTTAAACATTTAAATGTATTATGGCTCAACAAATTATAGTATTATAGGTTACAACAATCTATTATGAACCATAATATATGTCAAATCATATTATTATATCCTGTAACCGTTGTTATTAGTATTGAATGATGAAATGCAGAAGAGGGAGATTAACAAGAATTCCTTGGCTATTAATAATCTGTTTAATCAAATGACTATTTGAGTGGACAATTAAAAAGTCCACCAAGGGGTGTACCCACCCCCGTTCAATAGAAAGATAGAATCAAAAGTCAATAACAAGGATTTAATTAGTGCTTGGACTAAAAAGCTAGGAGTTAGGATTGACGGCGCTGAGCCAGCAAATGCCTTCAATACTGTCATTCTATTTTCCTCACTAATACTGCAGGGAATTTTACGCGCTGATATTTTTAGAGAAGGTCTCTTTTATTTATTTATTTATGATAGTTCGAAAAATGAGAAATATTGTGGTGAAGATATTACATATTTTGTTGCCTAACGACTAAACATCAAGTACTCACAAACAAAGGTCTCAGGACAATCTTCCCTTTCCTGTCAACTAGCCACACTGTTGCTCTTGTCTACCCAGCTAGGTTCTTTCGCCAATGCAACTTGCCTCTCAAGATGCCATCTTTTATGACCCCACACACTTGATGCCTCTTTTCTCCATTCCGTTCTCTCTACGAGCAGCAGTGCAGATAAAAATAAACACCAATTTTGTATATTCATTTAGAACACCAGCAGCAAAGTCAGAAAAGATGGCTCAAATAGCTCAAATTGGTACTAGACAATTCAAAAGCGAAGTTCTCATAGGCGCGCAAAAAGAAATAAATCATGTATCCAAGTTTAAGTTCAAGAAGAGAAAAAAAACAACCGACTTATAGTGAGAAAAAGGGCGAAAACGTTACAAATTTGGAGGTATGAGAGTGCCAAAAGGTTCATGAGCCATTGCAGCAGGAAGTCGGTGTCAGAAAGGAGTAGTTGCAAATGATAGGGGAAGTTTATCAGTAAGAAGAATCAGGAGTTTTTAACATGGGTTATAAGAGATTAAGTTTTCTCTTGTTGTTATTCTATATGTACTGTTTTCAGTTATTAGATTTGTGCTGCATTGACAAAAAGGCGGTCACCAGTAATTAGTAAACAGAAAATGTTGGCTGCTGTACCAGTGAAACAGAGAAAACAGGAAGTATTGCTCAATGTGCAGGAATCTTTTTTTTTCTATTTATAGGATTACAATGCATCTAAAAATAACATACAACTGCTATTTAATTAAGCAACCCACTACTTCAACTAAATATAAAAACTACATTTCCTAAAGTACCCCTACACATCTCTAAACTGAAACTGTGCTTAACTGTTCTTAACTAAACAGTTTTGAATTAACTCTTAACAAAAAATAACATGCTATAAACTGCAACTTCTAATATGCGCCTTCTATTCTTCACATGCACCTTGCTAAGTGCTGGCTTGAATTACATTCAATAGAAAAAATAATTAACTCAATTGAATAAGACTTTTCAGAACATTAGTAGCAAATTAGCAATCAAACAACAGAAACAAAAAGGAATTAGATTAAGTTTGGCGATGGTAGGTCTTTGATCAACCATCCATCTGTTGTTTTGGCCACAGTGAAAAATGTGACAGTTGAGGTGAGGTCCCAGTTTGTGCCAGTTTCTCAGGGCTAGCTAGCAATCACTCATATTTTAATTAACTACGTACCAATCCTGCGTGTACAGCCAAAACTCCACTGAATTCGCAGATCATAAGGTGAGCAACGTATGTCTATTACGTGTACGGCGTAATGCAATTTCTTCTTAAATTATGCATGCACATCATGAGTTTAAACCACTAATACATTTCAGAAAGGAAAATATTATGGAGATATTATTGATACTTAATACGAATTTTATTATATACATTAAATGAGTTATTATGTATATTAATGATTTTATTATGCATAATATTTTTATTATTTAACTTAAATATTATTAATATATATAATAAATCATTTAAGTTATATAATGACAATATTGTATAAGATGAGTTTGCATAATAAACTCATTAATATACATAATAATTTATTTAAATTATATAATAATAATATTATATAAAGTGAGTTTGCATAATAATCATTAACATATATAATAACTTATTTAATATATATAATTAAATTCGTATCAATGATGATATTTTAATAATTATATCTATATATATCAACTCCCTTTTACCAATCTGCCTTGCTAGTTGCTACAGGCCACAGCAGGGGAAACGAACGGAAAGATATATAGGAAAGATAGGTATATTGAAAGGATCTTCTTCAAATTAACTAAAAGACAAAAAGAAAGCAAAAACAGAAGTAGGTCCATGGTTTGCTGCCACGAGTCCGGATCAGAGATAGACAGTAGTGGGTGACTGGGGCCCACGCTATATAATTGATTTGTCCGTGATACCAGTGGAAATTAGCAAATGACGTCACTTGCTTAGCAAGGATCGAGCAGCGAGTTTTGATTTCGAGGGCATTTACTAGCCGATTTTTATAGAAGAATCTAATTAATTAACAAAACTAGTATCTAGGAATATTATTTTTGTTGCCATTTAATTTTAACATACGATCGATCGATGTAGATATTAACATAAGAGGTAGATATCATCATCTCAATTCTCTTGATTAACACACATGGTATATATTAAGAAGAGAGAAGGACAAATTGGGTGTAAATACAAGAAATTTTCTCTCAGCACCTAATACTGAAATTATTGCTCTCAAAGTCCCAAAATCGAAAGCATTTTGCTTGGTTATACCATACATACATTGTCATTATTATACAAAGAGAGATCATAATTACGTAGCCAAATCTGAACAGACATCTCTAATCATCTTCTCAAGTGCTACGTAGGATGAACCTCCTTCACCCATTGCTTGTCTCGCAACAGCCGCAAGCTCCTCAGCTTTCTTCTTTGCTGCCTTCCCTTATTCTCTGACCAACAACTCCCTCGACAACCTCTCTACATCCTCGGCCTTGACCAAACCGTGCTTGGTACCATCACTGGCACGTATCCTCAACCCCATTCCCAGCTCCTCCACCACAAACTTTGCATTCAGTCTCTGCTTAGCTATCATCGGCCATGCCAACACTGGCACACCCGCGCACAGGCTCTCCATGACCGAGTTCCATCCACAGTGAGACATGAAACCCAGCACGGCTTCATGCGCCAGTATCTCCGTCTGATCCACCCAGTCCTTTACTAGCATACAACGGTCTGCAACTCGTTCCTCAAAACCGTTATCCCAGTTGGAATTTTCTCCCCGTATGACCCGGATAAAATTGAGACCTGACCGCTCCAGCCCAGTGGCAAGCTCCTTCATCTGGGTCAGAGAGAGCTTTATCTGTGTACCAAAAGCTACGTACAATACTGGATGGTTCATGCTGAGCCTTGAATCCAACCATTGCAAAAGTGGGGACCGCAACTGGTTATTCTTATCACTCTCCAGCTGTGCGAGACAAAGTGGCCCGACTCGGTAATTGTTACCACCAAACTTGCTATCAGTGTAATCAAAATAAGGTGATTCCAGCTCGTAAAAGCTGTTCACGACATGCCCGCTACTAGCAACAGTCGCAGTATTTTGTTCCACCACAAAGTCCCAGTGCAGTCCTTTCGGGTCAGGGTCATCAAAAGGCGGCTCAAGGTCTGCTTTTGTGAGAAAAAGGTGTGGATATCCCGGGACCGCAAAGGGTTCGTAAGGAGACAAAACCTCTGCATGCGGCTTGTGTATGGTCACTATAGCACATACTGACAGAGCAAATCCACCCATGCCATCAAATACGAGGCGTGGTATGCTGAGCTCCGCAGCCACGTATTGTGTCCAACCAAGGAATCCATCGGAGATGAGGAGAGATGGACGTGGCGAGAGCTGGCTGAGTGCCTGTGAGAAGGCAGGCTGTAAACGAGGCATGGTGGTTACAAAGGGGAGAAATAGATCGTCTGAGGGGAGTTGATCGGTGGATTCTATGCCGGGGGGTATGTCATTCGGGAGGTTGTCGGGGAAGGGCAGAGCAACGATGCTTGTGTTTTGAGCAACGGCAGAAGACAGAGAGGACCGGATGAACGGTGCGTTGAGCGGGGTGGTGAAGAAAGTGATGTGTGAGACGAGACAGCGGCGGTGGAGAAGGTGGGCCAGGTGGAGAACAGGGATGGTGTGGCCCTTTGACATGAAAGGGAAGATTGCTATGTGAGGGAGAGGTGAATTAGAAGAGGAAGCCATTTTGAAGAGAAGTGCACAAGATAATTAAACTGGGTAGTCGAAGTTGTTTTGCTTCATTCAATAAATAGACTGCAAATTACTGCATGGTAGGTGAATTTTCAGATAATAATGCACAATCACACTTGCATTATTTTGTAGCAAATTGATCACAGAGGGAATTAACTTGTAGCAAATTTTGTTAAACAAAATTTATTTCCTGTAAAAGGGAATAAGAGAATGTCTTAGTAAAATTTAATGGGCAATTTGTAAAATTGTCGTTGCTTCCAAAATTTTGAAATTAATTGTTGCTTCCAAAATTTTGAAATAAATTGTCCTCCTCTATAATTTTTTCAATGAATATCTCTTGTGAGCTCCTTTCTTCTCTCCCCTCTTCTTCATCTCATTTTATTCTCTAGCTAAAATTAATTATGAAAAAGAATTTATTATATGATTTTAAATAACTGAACAAAAAATTAAAATAATTCATGATAATTAATATAATTTTATAATTAACGAAGAAAATATTTTAATCTTACGTAAAAAAATCTTTAACATTCATTCATTTCATATGAGGAACGTCTTTTTATTCATTTCTCAAAAAAAAATCATTAAAATACTGTGATTATATATGGTCCTGAGAATTGGTTACGATTTGGATTCCAAATGAGGCATATACTGTGATTAGGAAGGGAAGAAAAGAGAAATATTATTCGTTGGAGTTTTCTTTTTTTTTTTTTCATGTCACTTGTATTGCTGCCTAAATAGATACAGATTTGTAGAAAATAAAATATACAATTATAGCAGAAGTAGAATCTTTGTGCAGTACTAATCTTTATATTTTATGTTTCTAAATGTATCAAAAACAAAGGGCTCCAAGATAACTTGTAAAAACTGAAATTTATATCAGCATGAAGAATCCCACAAGCAAAGACCAAAACTTAGTGCAAGTCCTTTTTATGTCAGCATTCAAGAATAAGAGTAGTTTATTTTGTTGCTTTTTATATTTATGAGAGATATTAATTTCCTGCTATGAATTTGTCAGTAAGAAAGAGTGTCACTGTGGAGGACTCACCTCTTCCATTCTTTCACACATTGAAAGGACTAAATTAAGATTATTTTATTAATTTCTTTGGTTGAAGCAAGTTTATTTACATAAAAGCTTTAATTATAATTCACAGTTTGAAAGAAAAACAATTATTTCCTTTTTCACATATATTTTTTAATTAGTCTAACATTCTCTCTCAAATATAATTCTTTAGAAGGTACCATATCATGTATAGATTAAGCAAAGGGAATTTGGCGTCATGGACATCATTCATGCTATATGTAATGTCATTTTTTTTGTGAATAGAATTGTTTTTGGATTTCTTAATGATCATAATATATTTAATTTACAAAATTTCATGTATATCCTTTGCTTTCTTTTCTCAATACCACTCTTTTCACGTTTTGACTCAACTAGTAGGTTGAATATGTTTAGATGATTTTCTGAAATTTTCTCGAGTGAAAATCAAAATTTGAAGGGCTACAATATTTATGTTTGTGATTAGACATTACTATACTTCTCCTAACACTAATTTTTTTTTTGCATAAATATGAATGATTGAATTCCTTAGTTAAGGAAGTTAAACACTACTAGAATTTTCAATATCGGTGTGGGTATATGTAATATTAATGGTGTGGTCAGTTCAATACGCACGCCAATAACCTTAATTTTGAACTACATTTACGTACGTATACTTATATAATCAGACATTAGCGTAAAAAGCATTTGTGTGCATAATTACATTCGTAAATACTTTTCACGCTATTGTCTGGTATACACAGGTAAATATAGTTCAAAATTAAGGTAATTGACGTGCGTATTAAACTACCCACACCATTAATATTACATACCCACGCCAATATTTAACAGTCTAATGGTGAAAGGAACAGGGGTTGAGAATGAAAATAAGGTAAAACTTGACTAAAAATGATATGAATGAGAAACTATGAACTTCGTTGCGACATGCGGTACGCTTTTTTTGCATAGAGTGCATGAAATCTCATAGAACAGGCAAATTGAAGGCATTACCGGGACTTTACTTTTTGAGGTTCGTGTATCAACCTTGATCTCTTATTACAAATTTGCTTGACAATTTCTATCTTTATCCAAACATGACAATTCCTATGACTAATGTCATGTCAATCATATGCAATATCAGGTTATTATTAACTCTTATTAGTTTTTTGGTATCCACACCAATGTGTATTTTTTACTTTAAAATGAGTCTTAGTTAATAGAGTTCACAAAAAAAAGGACAGTCGGTTATTTACATAATAATTTACGATCAATCGGAAAAAAAATTATGGATAAAAATTAATAGAACACAAGGAAAAATTAAGACAAAATTTATAACAAAATGCAAGTATAATAGTAATTCTGCTTATTTTTCCTAATTTTTTTAAGGTAATATTTGTCCTAAAATTTTAAATTTATATTTTCTTTGTAATATTATGCAATTTTTTTGGCCACAGTAAACTAAACATATTTTAAAAGAGCAAATTTTGTGCATTAAATGGTTACATTATGAACTTTTAATTATCTGTTTGTTTTTCATCGGAACCAAGAAGCAAAAAAAAAGAGGTGGATATAACCACACTCTTTTTTTGGTCAACAAAGGCGCGGGTTAAGAGGAAATTCATTCACATAAGCAAGAAAAATAATCTAAACAAGTAGTTTGTTAGTTATTAAATATCATTGTTTTTTAGTTTTGTACAAGTCTGTAAAACAAAATGATTGTCTATTACATGTCAATGTAATTAAATAAAATAATAATAATAATAATAATAATATTTAGACCATATTACTGTAACAGTAGAATCACAGAAAAATTATCAAGCGATAGAAACTGATTCATTTGTATTTATTGCAAAGTGGGTGTATCTGATACAAAAGGGAAATGATTTAGGTCTTTTATTTCTTTCATCTAATTTAGATATCCTTTAAATTTTGATCCTTAATAATTACTTTATAAATTCTAAAAAAGTTGTATTAAATTTGTGCACATTTATATATCCTTTAAATTCTATTTTTGGAATTTTGTAACTATTTATTTCAAAAAAAAAATTTTAAATGACTTATTCTCATATAAAAACATTCATTATTTTATTATTATTTTAGAATCATTTTCAAAATTTGAAAAACAATAGTTAGAAAACTCTAAAAATAGAAAATTTTCATATGCTATAAATTTTTGATATGAAAAATTCTAAAAATAGAAATATTGAGATTTATCATTTAAAACCCATCTTTCAATGGATAGGTTGTTCTTATAAATGTTATACATTGGGTGCTCTTATATAGAGCTAGCAATCCCGTTTGTGTGGTTCACCAATGTTAAACTCAATATGAATTATAGACATGTCACACCTCAAGACTGCGACCATATATTAATAGCAGTTTACAAAATATATAAATCCACGCATTGAACACGGCCATTATATCTTCCACCAATTTGGTAATTAAAAAATGCATTTTGCACAAGAACCCAAAAGAAGAAAATCAACCTTTTATAGCTTTTTTTTTTTCATTGTTTTGCAAGAGAACCTGTACTCATTGGCTATGCAGACATTTATGAAAATTTAGATAATTTGACTTTCCTTCGGGATGAAAGTTTGAATGAACTTATAAACACATCATTTTCATTCCATGATGAAACCAAAAGTGTGTTCAATTTTTTTTTTTTCAATTTCAGTTAAATGGAGCTAAGTCCTAAACGTGAGTGACGAGTTGAATACCATAATAGTCCTAAATATGATTGACGGGTTGTATACCTTCCAGTCAACTGTTTAACGGTTGTTACCACCAGCTAGTAATTGTCATTGCGAAGTTAATTACGTGATATAGCAAATATCCAAACTAATTTGTCTGCGGGTATAATTGTGTCTTTTTTAATTAAAAAAAATCTGCAACTGAAAACAGATTATATATAGTCGGGATCACTTGACAATGGTTATTTTGACAATCTTGACAATGAGATGTCCAATAAATTCGAAAAAAATTTATAGATATATTTTTAAACTTATAGATTGATTTTGTTTCAAATTTGATATAATTTGAATTTTATGTGATAGTCTATCAAAACCATCAAAATTTATGTAATTTGTGACGGTTCATATTTAAAGGTTTTTCATGAAATATCAATGTAATTAAACTGTATGAAATTTGAAATATAATTAATTTATAAGTTCAAAAATAAGTCTATAAGATTTTTTATATTTTGAAGAATTTTTTGAATTTATTTAAAATCTCATTATCGAAGATTAATTGTCAAAATAACCATTATATATCCAGTGATCCCCACCCTATAGATAATGATACAGAAGCTAGCAGCCCAATCTGGAACTAACTAGGGTATAAGATCTGATGCTAGATTGATGAGATTAGCAAAGATCGAATGACATTAGCTTAGGCCTTCGGTTTCTAACTTCAATGCAATATATATATACAGGTAGGCAATCGCCTACCAATTAAAAAAATATTGTGAGTGAAGTAAAGAGCATTTAAGAGAGAGAAAATGAGAATAGGGGTTCTATTTACAGCACTGAAAGGATGGCGACTTTAGCAAATTTGTCGGTGAGGGTTTCTATCTTAATTCGAAGATAGTTTATAGAGGTGGCCTCCATTTGTTAATTTTTTTGATATAAGGTTCTCTTTAATTTTGATATTTATTTTTTTTAAAATATTTGTATAGAACTTAAATTTACGTATCTTTATAGAAATACAAGACCTATTATTACAGTTTAAACCTATAGTTCAACTAAAATGACTCTTAATGTTGAAAATTCGAGGTCATAGTAAGCTAGTTGTGAACTTGACTTAGAAGAATTGGAGATGATAATTGCCATCAGCACAATTACTATTCAGTTTTCCTTCAAGCACGGCATTGATTGGTTAGCAGAGTGTAACTGAATAGAAATAACAATTATTGAGGCACAAGTCAACTCCAAGTCTAACTCCATCAATATCTCAAGAAAAAAAAATGCAATTAATAAAAGAGAGAGAATCTTTTCACAATTATTATCTTGATAGTCCTGATGATTAATTTTTAAATAATTTTTAGAAAATAGAAAAAATAGAAAAAATTGAAAAATATATTTTTTAACTTATAGATCGATTGTGTTTCAAATTTTATGTAATTTAAGAGTCGTTTGATATTCTATCAAAAACCGTTAAATATGGACCGTTGTAAATATCATATAATTTTGATGGGCTTTAATGAAGTATCAAATAATACTTAAATTATATGAAATTTAAACCACAATCGATCTATAAGTTAAAAAATATTTTTATATTTTTGAATTATTTTTGAAATTATCTGAAAATCTGTTGTCAATATTGTCAAAGTAATATTTGTCAAGTGTTATTCACCCATTAATAAATTGGCAATCGTAGCACAAGTGGTCACAATTCAACTCGAGTAGTGCAACTGAATAAATTAACTTGGCTTTCAGAGAACGATCGACAACCTTGCCCCGTGGAGTAATTGCCAGAACTGATACTTCTTTATTAAAAAAAATTAATTATATAGTTTTGACATGTATTTTTTTTGTTGAAAGATTAGTTTGGAAAACTCAAAATTTCTATTTAAATTTGTATTATATTATTTTTCTTTGTTTATCATTTGAAATATATATTTTGGACCTATTTTTAATACTTAAAAAGTACAGGATCTAAACTAAAATTATCTATATTTATCGAAGAGGCGTTGGATAATTCTAGTCACGGTTCTTGTTTCTATAAATACCACTAACCAATACATAATCACACCATCATTACATCTCAACATTAATTCTTTTCCTAAAAGATCAAATCTCTCATGGGATTTTCATATCGTTGGTCTGTCACTCTTCTTATTTTGCTTGTCCTTGGTCCCTTTGAGAGAACAGTAGCTGATGATCCTTTGTTGTCAGTGTTTGAGAAATGGATGACCGACCATGGTCGATCTTACGGGTCTTTAACCGAGAAGCTACAACGCTTTCAAGTGTTCAAAGGCAACTTTCAGTTCATCGAATCCACGAACAATCAACCGGGACTTACATATACTCTCGGTCTTAACAAATTTTCCGATCTCACACACGAGGAGTTTCTACGGAGTTATACAACAAACAGAAGCGATGATTCGTCTAAAACATCAACTTCATTCCAATATGCAAATTTGGCGTCAATTCCTACTTCTGTTGATTGGCGTACTCATGGTGCAGTGACGCCCATTAAAGATCAAGGCCAATGTGGTAAGTTTAAAGAATGAGACATTAATAGAAGTACATATATTCATTTTTTTTTTTGCTCTCACAATACTATAAAACATAGTGTCGTTGAATTAAAATCGAATGGTACAGTCTTAAAACATATGTATACTTCGATTTTGTATTCATTTTGTCAATTGCAGAGATGGAACATAATTTTAGAGGGGATCTAACATATGATACCGAAGTTTCAATTTTTGAAACTGACCTTTAAGATCCAATTAAGGATTTAGAGGGAACTAAGCTAGTAAATTTTTAGTATATTAATTAATATGAGTAAAGCTAGGATGAGTTTAACTCAAAAATTTATTAAATCGACTTCAAACGACAAATCCAATTTACTGAATAAATCCTTTATAACAAAATTTTCTAGGATACAAATATATTCTATTTTTAGAGTTTTTTCAAAAATTTGATTCAATTTCTTTTTTAAAATGGGACCAATTCAAATATTCATTATTTTATTATTATTTTAGAACAAGCTTAAAATTTTGAAAAAAATAGTTAGAAAACTCTAAAAATAAAAAATTTCAGTATCATATAAGATTTTTATACGAGGAGTTTATTGAGCAACTTAGATTTATTATTTGATGACGTTTGAATAATTTTTTGAGTTAAGCTCACTGAGAGGCTTGGGCTTAAGCTCACTCTAGGTTTATGGTTGCTAAATATATAGGTCTTAGACATCTATTTCACTCATCTATAGTTGCTAAATTTAATCTGGTGGTGAACTCTCTCACTTTGGCTAACATGAAGTTTTACCTTGTTTTTGTTATCTATCATGATTAAGAAAAAGTTAACAAAATTGTAGATGAACAAATATTCTTATTAATTAATTCATTAGTTACTCTATGAATCTTCATTGAAGTAGAAAATTTGGAAATAGTGTTACAACAAAGTAACCATTATTACCTAGAATTTCACAAATTTTGAATAGTAAGACTTGTATAGAAATATTAATTTCCCAACATAAAAGAAATTGTTAACTGGACTTCTATAATAAATGAGCATTGTTATACGATTGTAGGTTGTTGTTGGGCATTCACAGCTATAGCTTCAATCGAAGGGATAATTCAAATCAAAACGGGTGACTTGATAAGTTTGTCGGAACAAGAATTAGTTGACTGTGACACAAATTCTCATGGTTGTGACGGAGGATACGCATACCTTAGTTTTCGGTGGGTGGCTGAACATGGCATTACAACAGAGGAAAAATACCCATACATCAGTGATATCACAAAAATACAAGGTTCGTGTAAATATTCTAAGATAAACGATTATGCTGCTACCATCACAGGTTATGAATTGGTGATGACTTATAACGAGACAGCTCTTGCAAACGCTGTTGCTAACCAGCCCGTGTCCATATCGATTGATGCAAGCGACTATACTTTTCAACATTATGCCAGCGGAATTTACTCAGGTCCATGTGGAACAGATCTTAATCATGCAGTTACCATAGTTGGTTATGACACTTATGATGGGGTCAACTATTGGATAGTGAAGAATTCTTGGGGTACATCATGGGGTGTATCCGGCTACATGCTGATCCAAAAGGATATTTTTGACACGGCAGGCTTGTGTGGGCTCGCCATAAGACCCTCATATCCTACAAAATAATTCGAAAATTAAGAATTATTATGGTGTGTTTTGACGATATCATTAATATCGTGCATGATTTAAATAAATAATTCCCGGTTTGATTTGTAATTGTTTTTCACTACTTTATGTTTGGTAACGATATGTATTTAAATGAATAAAATTTATACGAGTATTTTTAGTTTAAACAACGTGCTACAAATTTTGATGTTTGTTCTAACCTAACATCTCATCCCCGAGTCTTGTCTTCGCGCTCTAAATTGAGCCATGCATGTATGTAAATAACATGGCGCATTTTCTTTCTGTCTTTTAGCAACAAAAGAAAAGAGCAAATTAAAAAAAACTGAAGAAGATCTTTTCACTTGTTCAGAAATTTTGTTTCGTAGGTCTCAGATTTCATTTCTTCATTCTAATCCAGCTTTTTTTTCTCGCTTTCATGATTTTAAGTTGTCTTGTATCTTTGACGATCTTCATTAACTATATTTCAAATTTTATATAATTTAAGTATCGTTTGATATTCCATAAAAAACATTCAAAATTGTATAACATTTAGAATGGTCCATATTTAACGATCTTTGATGGAGTATTAGTTCGACACTTGAATTGTGTAAAATTTGAAACACAATCAATATATAAGTTGAAAAATACGTTTATAATTTTTTTCTATTTTTGTGATTTTTTCATAATTATTTGAAAATTCATTGTAAAAGTTATCAAAGGATCCCCTCCCTTTATAATATTAATATTAGATTTGGCAGTATAAACACCAATTTGATTCGAGAAAATAGCTTTCTTTGTTATAAGTTTGAACTGTTGGAATTAATTTCTATTAATTACAAAATTATATGGTTTCATATGTAATATAAATATATATTGAATAATAGACTGTTAAATATCTAATTAGACCCGTTATGAAGTGATCAAAATAAGTATTATTTATCGGGTTTCAATATATATCATGAGAAGTGAGGCTCTTAATGTGTAGAATACGTATTAATAACTTTATGATTTAGTGATGGTCTAAATTATATAAAGTTTAGTAATAATACAATTATGTTATTGGTCCCTGGAGAATACAACTAATAGGCAGTTTTCTGATTTTGAAAGTAAACCCGTTAAGAGAGAAATTGGATCTGGTATGGATCCGCTAAGGCATAACCAATGGTTTGCCAACCTTTCGGTTATTGACACCCATTATAAAGGGATCAAGAACCGTCCTTTTCGATTACCGTCATAAGGCATTAACCAACAGACTTCCTCTCTCAAAACAAATTCGGGTTTTCTGAAAAGAGAAGAAAACCGCTAGGCCGATTCTCTTCGTCTCTCCATCGGAGAAGAGAAGGATCACCGCGAAGGCTTAAGGAATCCGGTGATCAACGGGGTTGTGTCTCTCCAGAAGACCGACAGCATGGATAAAGGTAATTTTATGTTAATTTAGAGTTCACTAGAGGATCACGGGTAATGTTCTACATGAACTAGTATAAACACCATTTTTATTAATATAAACACCTATTTTGACAATATAAACACATGTTTTTACAATATAAACACCTCTTCTAATAGTATAAATACCAATTTCAATAGTATGAACATCGGTTTTGAAAATATAAACACATGTTTTGACAATATAAATACTTATTTTGACATTATAAACACTTAATAAAATAAACATCGGTTTCAATTATCTTATGGAAAAATAGTATAAACACCAGTTTTAATTAACTTATGAAAACATATTCTCTATAATAAAATTTTATTAGTATAAATATTAATATTTGTATTAACATCAGTTTTGACAACATAAACATCAGCTTTATTTACTATTATAAAATAACTTTAATGTTATATATACAAACTTATCGGTAGAACCACCAACTCAAAAAATATGAATACTAATTCTAACAATATAAACAACAATTTTATTTACTCAGAGAACAAGTTCTATATTGGAGCATTGTTTGCTGGGCGTTCTTAAGGATGCATGACAGATTTAGGGGGTCTATTAGCATACCCCTTATTCTAATTACTTCAATGCGTTTTTTAAAAGAAAAAAGCAAAAGACAATTTTACTAATCCATTTGTATGGAATGTCTAGTAGCCGCGCATCCACGTTATACATGAAATATTCCAGTTTAGCTAATATATCTATAGTAGTATACAAAAATACTTGACAAAAGAAACGATTCTATGTAGCCACGTCATCCTTTATTAGGAACTGTCTGATGCAAATTTGGAAAGGTTATGATCTGTGTAGTATATTTCACTAGAGCCGAACCAAACTATGCCACATATTTTTCTCTTCGTGCCTCTCCATTTGCTCTCTTTAACAGACAGTCGCATCTCTCCAAAAGAGAGTCATTAAATCATTCATAAATGGTTGAGATCTGTTCAGTCGAAGAGAGATCTCTTTGCAGTGCTTAATTAAAAGAAAAAAAAGTTTCAAATAAGCGACTGAAAAAAAAAGCGCCTCCTCAATCTAGAGTCACTAACGCCCCTTGCTTCCTCCCTCTGGCTATCTCTTCAATGCACCTCTTCACTCTTCTGTCTTCCCATCTCTCTTTGTTGGAGATCTGATCTCTGATCTCTGCTCTAATAATACTTTTGAACACTGATTTTTCATTTGTTGAAATAAAATTATATTTTATAATTCAGTATTGCTTCTACTGATCATATTCGTCGTATCGCTACTTCTCCGCCTCTCATAAATTGTGGTACTCTTACGATTTCTAAAACTATTTCGGAATTTGTTTGCCATGTGATTTTTTGACGACGCTTCACTTTCCATTTTGTCAGATCTTCGCATTTCTTCTACACCGTCTCGCCTCTCTAATTTGTCACAAGACTGAAGCTTTCGCCATTATCCATTTCGTCTGCAACCTCGCGCCGTATCGCTACTTCTCCGCATGTCATTAATTTGAGGTATTTTAACAATTTCTGAAACTATTTCGAAGTTTTGTTTGCCATGCAATTTAAATTTAAAAATTAGTGTATTTTCCTTTTTTTTCTTTTTTCATCCGAATTTAATAAAAATGCTTAGTTATTTTGATTAATTTGTTTACCCTTTCGATTGGACATTAAAAAATCCTTTCAATTTAAGGAACCCTTCACGTAGATGAATTGGATATAATAAATTTGCTTAGTTATTTTGATTATTTTTGTTAATTTTGTTTTAAATTAGTGGGTTTTTTTTGCATTGGATTGGAAGCCTCAAGTGCTATATACCAATGTTGAAACACAAATAAATATAGATTAACTTGATTTTCTTTTCAACTGCAAATAACTATAGAAGATAACACTGAGGTTTGATTTGTTGAATTTGGTTATTTAATTTGCAAATTTATTCGGAATATACAAACATTTTAGTTAATCCTTTATAGGTAGAAAGGTAGATATGAAAGGAACTGCGTCTTTTCAGTAAACTAATTTTTTTATTTATGTCATCTTTTTGAATTTATATTAGTCTTCTTTATAAATTAATTAATTTATTTTAAGTCTTAAATGCACTAACAATTTCTTTTAGTTGGATTTATTTTTTATTGATAACATCAGGAAAAGAAGACGGAGATGCACTCAAAGAATCAAAAGACTGAAATGCATACTAAGGCAAAATTAGAAAAAAAAATAATGTGTTGTAAGATTCTGTACATTTTTTAAAAACTAATATTACCAGTTGTTTACTGTCCTTATCATTATATTTTGTTTGATTATGATGATCCAAAATAGAAAATAATATTGTTTTTTTATTGCCGTGATAAATGTTGGCGCCGTGTCATTACTTCATGATCAATTTTATTGTCAATTTTGGCATATATACATTGATTTAATTCATATTTACATGTTTGTATTTTAGGTCTACCAAAAATAATACAATATATATCAATGAATTACATTCAAGTAGCAAAGCATCTATTTTTGTTCGTGCAACTCGTATATGGGATAGCATTAACTTAAGAACAAATGATTGCATCGGTTTAAATGTCATCTTTGTTGATGAGAAGGTAATACATGTTATCATGATTATCTTTTTTTCTTTAATTTCATTATGACATATAAATTATAAATTAATTTATATTGGATTAATAGGTTATCTACTTCAATTTCAGGGATCTTCAATACATGCAACAACAAATAAGAATAATTATGAATTCTTCAGACCCCTTTTAACAGAAGGAGAGACATATTATGTCTCAAACTTTGAAGTAGCCAACTGCAAAGACTTCAGGCCAGTTAACCGTGAAAACATTCTCATTTTAGATGGAAGTACCAAAGTAGAATACATATTTGACAACAAATCTATTCCATATCATGTATTTCAATTTGTGGATTATGACTGTTTGGAAGAGCGTTTAGACAACAACACTGTTTTAACAGGTTTGGCAAAAAATACCAAACATTTATTTCCTTACATTCATAAAAATTTTATAAGAAAATTAAAATATAACTTCATTTATTCAGATGTAGTTGGCATGCTATGTGGATTAAGTAACATATTGGAAGGAAACACAAGTGATACCCAAAGGCGTCTTATCAAATTGGAAAATGAGAAGTAAGTATTGCTTTACTTATATATAAATATGTTTAACTTAACAATTCATCTTATTATCTTTGTTTTATTTTTTTGTTGTTGTTATTTCTGACATACATGCATATATATAAAAACATGCACATATTCTATGAAACATACAACTAATGAACAGGGGTCAAAATGCTACTGTTGTGCTGTGGGGAAACAAAGCTGAAACAATTGGTTCCCATGTGAGCAATAGTTCAGAAGCAACCAATATCATTATTTTTACATCATTGACTGTGCGCAAGTTCTATGGTTAGTTTCTTTTTTTATATGTTATAATGATTTCAGTATAAGTATGAATTAAACTTAAATTACTATATATTGTAGGTGAGTTACAACTTTCAACCACATCTGCTACAAAAATATACATGAACTTGGATTTACCAACAGTTAGTGCTTTAAGAGAAAAGTATGCTTCTTTTTTAGCTTTTTTTTTAAGAAAATTTATAAATTCATAAATATATGTCATAATTTTTAAATAACTTTGTTATTTTAATAGAATAAGCAGTGAAGTTATGGAAATTAAACACCTTGATGTACCGCAGCGAACAGCAAAGGATCCTGCAAAAGAATCCCTTTTAAATAGAATTACAATTGCTCAGATGATAAACATAAGATATGTTTCAGACAAGCAGGCAAGCAAATTCAATGTCAATAACTAACAACAAAATTTCATAGAAACAAAAAAATGATTAATAACAATTGCTACATTTCTTTTTACAGGATAAGATATACACCTGTGTTGCTATAATTAATGAAATAAAAAAGAAAGAAGGATGGTACTATCTTTCCTGCACAACCTGCCTGAAGAAAGTCGTTGAGGAAGGCACAAAATACTGGCGCAAGGACTGTACTAAATTCATTGATTACCCAAAATATAGGTAAATTCTTTATTAAAATATTCTGGCTAAATTAAGACTGTACTAAATTTATTGATTACCCAAAATATAGGTAAATTCGTTACTAAAATATTCTGGCTAAATTAACTAAGTTTATAGTAAGTAAAAAAACAAACAAGTTATATTTAAAAAATTAAATATTGAAATAACAAAAATTCATAAATTACTTTTGTATTATTGTCATTACAAAATATTCTGCCTAAATTAAGACTATACTAAATTTATTGATTACCCAAAATATAGGTAAATTCTTTATTAAAATATTCTGGCTAAATGAAGACTGTACTAAATTTATTGATTACCCAAAATATAGGTAAATTCTTTACTAAAATATTCTGGCTAAATTAACTAAGTTTAAAAATACAAACAAGTTATATTTAAAAAATTAAATATTGAAATAACAAAAATTCAAAAATTATTTTTGTTTTATTGTCATTAGGTACAAAGTTAATATGCTGGTATCTGATCATACTGAGAGCACTACATTTGTTGCCTTCGACTCTGAAATATCAAAAATTACTGGCAAACCAGCTTATCAACTCCTTGAACAACAAGAACAGGTATGTACCAAAACCTTCCAGTACAACAAATGACATTGTATTTGAAATACTATAATACAAATAATTAAAACATCATGCAAGCTATGACTACCAAAAAAATATCATTAAACATACACTTGCTTAATTCTTTCTAACATAAACTGTGTATTGAAATCTTTATAATAAAATATGTAAATTATTTCCTTTATTATATTTTTATTTTTTTATATCAAGTATGTTAATTTCTTTGCAACATAAACAAAATTTTTGTTTGACAAATATGAACATAGATATTTGTTAATTTCAACAAAAATGCAGATCAATGATATACCGGTAGAAATATTACCCTTACAAGGTGAAACGAGAATCTTCGAAATAAAGTTGAATGACTACAATTTGAAAAAAGGAAGCCGTGACTTCACAGTCTCTCAAATTTTTGATGAACACCTCATCATATTTTTCTGGGCACTACGATGCTTGTGCGGGGCACGAGAACCAATTAAAGCACATTGAACTCATTAAATTTCTATTTTTAGTACAATGAGTCTGCACAATTACTTCTTAAGAATTTGGATGCTGCTGACCAAAACAATTTTAATCAGACCTCCTAAGTTTTGTAGCTAGGGTCTACATTTATTTGAAAATTACGTCAACAAGAATCTATCATCTCTGTGTCATATTAAATAAACCCCCCCCCCCCCCCCCAACAAATAAGAGAGAGATTATTTGACAATTTACTTATTTTGATAATTTTAACAATTGTAAAAGAAATGAAATTTAAGATTAACATTATAGAGATGATCTATAAAATTATAATGATAAGATTTAGTTTAGTTTGAGCAGATATTACCATTCATTAAGTTATCTGAGTGTTTCAATGGTTTGAAATTAATGGCTTTCGATGCAACAACAAATGATGCCAAATTGCATGAAATTTGATTGATGCTCTCTTTATATATCTACTATCTAGTAATATATTTATAAATTTAAGAAATGCTGTTAAAATTATCAAAATAAGTTATTTGTACGAATTAAACAAATAAGCACTACATTGTTCGATAATGTTTTTTTTAAAAAATATTTCGGCTATTAGATGTACAGTTTTTGGCATAGATAATTCCATTCATTCCTAGATCCAAGTCTCCATGAAAGAAGTTCTAATCTCTCTTTGATGTGCAATGAATTACGGCCTACCTGCCACACTAAGCTTTATCTTGTATTAATTTTTGCCTTTTGTCATCATAATATTTAATATATCATGTTTGATATATATGTGGTTTTGTAATTTTGGATTGGTTACTATCTTTCTCTCGCCTACATGACTTCATTTTGTGAGGTTTCCATGCTGAAATGTATTGTTCTACATCCGCAGAGCACAAAAAGAATAAAATAAATAAAAATAAAGAAGGGAACAATAATTCACATCATTCTTCTAGCAGGGATTATTATACTTGTCCGAGTGATCTTAAGACCTAGGAATTATTGTGTACATAAATAAAAAAAAATATTTGAGAGATACCATCACTGATACCGATTTTA